>OW203762.1:26387935-26485808 GCA_934045905.1 Leuctra nigra
AGTCTCTTATTTTTAAAATAATACATCTGTTTCATGTTTCGTTCTTTCCAGAAAAACGGTTTGAAAATGCTTCTTGAACGAAAAGCTTAGCGGCTTTCTCATTAAATTTGAGTTGACCTTTCATGAACCTTGAAAACTCATTATTTCCTTCAAACGACTCGTTTTCTTATGTCTTTGACAAGTAAAGAGGATGTCTATAACATACTCGTATTAAACACTCACTTCAGTAGCAGTTATTTATATTTCAGAAAAAAATAATTTCATGTCTCTACCAAATTTCTTCAGAATTGAAATTAGAATCTGTAATGTTAATATTTACTTATCCCTGAGGTAAGATCAACAAACCAAAGGCTTAGGAGACGTTCAGCTAATACCCTCTTTAACACAATCCTATTGGCTCAGGACTTTGGAATCTCTGATTTACCTTGATACAAGATGAAACCGCTCAACTTAGTAATAGATAGACAAAGCTTCTGCATCTTATTTTCTACTGTATTTTCTGGAGTGTTAGAAAATGACGAGTACAAATATTACGAGAAGGCATGTTTTGCGAAGATGTTAAACACAAAATGTTTGCGTAGCTTCTCTGCAAACACTTAAAATACAGCCGAGTGAAAGTAATTGGCAGTTGCGTTGCGTGGCAAACATTTCTTACAACTCCGTCGACATGAAGACAGACGAAATAAGTGCATAATTACACCGCAATTAGTGGATATAACACAAGTCGTTTGACTCACTTTGGCAGTAATTGGTAGAGAAGTTCTTCGCATTTGCGCTTCTCTTCCAGGTAATCCGCTGTTCGTTCCTCAACCAACGCTTCCAGGTTGTTCGCGTATTGTTCCATGCGGGACAACAAGTTGTCCAGGATGTTCCCGCTCTCGTAGTCCCTGGAACAAAAGAAGAGCGCCCAATTAATTTTTAAGTGAGCTTTTAATTCCTACCGTTTCGTTTTGATCCGATTCTTAAACAAGCTTTTCTAAACTTTGCAGTTCCTGTTTGAGCTTCGAAGTTCTGAACTTCCGGTCCCGCTCCCCTGGATTTCAAGGTCGTTGCTTTTAAACTGAATAAACTTTGTTTTAATTACTACTGATACGAATGAGACGAGATATACTTCAGTTATATTATCTCTATAGATTTCACTTCATATCCACTCCTCCGAATTATTTCTCCTTCTTTGTATAACACTCTCCTTGAACTGTGTCTACACTCTACGCACAGTTGACGAAGCGGCGACTTAACGTAGACATAACGGCGACGTAAGACATATTTTCATTCCGTCACCGTTGCGTCAATTGTAGGTCAGGCCCAAGGAAGTAATTGCGACAACGACTTATTTAAAATGTTAAGTGATTTATATATATTCTAGCATTTGGACACTCATCACTGCTTTCCAGAAAATGTTGGTGTTCATCAAGTAAAACCACTTCACGAAGAATTGGTTGATCAGTATTATGCAAGTTGCATAACTAAGCACTGTTTAACGAACAAAGAAATAGAGTAGCAATTAACGTCTCACCCGAAGCAATAATAATATGTACGTTTTCTTTCATGAAGCGAGACGAAATGACTGTAGCAATCTTTAAAAAAGTATTCTTTCAAGTTAGGTGTAGCTTTAAGACAAAAGCTACTTATAATTAATTGTTCCAGTCCCAAGAGACATTGCTATAGCTGCGTTGAGTCATCAGAGCTTTTTTATATACTATAAAGCTAAACGTCTAAACTTCGAAGCTAAAAAGTTTTTCTCCGTAAACATTTTTGAGACGGGATGTCCATAGACTAATAATCGGAAGGTTAATCTATGCAGATTTCTTTCTTAAAGATAGAAGATGATAGTTTCTCGTGTGAAGAAAGTTATTTTCTTTGTGAAAGAAAGTTTAATTGGAGTGGAGTTTTTGTCTAATCTGCTTGCTGATGGTGTCCCTGCCTGCGCTTCGGACTGCGAGAATCGCGTTCTTAAAGTAATCTCAAGAAATCTAGATTCTAGGATGATTGAGATGATTCATAGAATCCTTAATCTTCTTACATCGTGTATGTGCCTCGTTACTTTCCCAGATTAAAATTAAATTGAGTTTGTACAGGATCTATTCGTACTCAAAATCTTTATTTAACGGCACGGCTTTTGATTGTATTGTGAGTGATGAAATAATCGTTGATACCATTATAAATCAACTCAAAGTTAATAAAAAAACATCTTCGTAAATTATACAATACAGTTATTTTCCGAAAACGGATATAAATTATTATCTCTAACTTAAACAACACAGAATATTACTAGATTAAGATTTTACAAGTTTTTGGTTTTGTTAACTCCATTTGAATATTATTCCTGGATATAACTAAATCTGTCATGATCGCCTTAACACTTTAACGTCAATTTAATATGATAATTGATGGAATACTTCTCAACTTAAGGGAAGTTTTGTTTTATAAAAAAATAAATAAAGTATTGACTTCACTCCCCTTGAACATTATCTCATCGTTGGCCCTGGCAATTTGTTTGTGACACAGCTTACGCAGTAAAATCAACATCACGTAGCAGCCATAAACAATTCACGAAACATCGCTTTAGCGTACAGAACCCTGGATGATGCAGGTGAAAGATTCTTCCGGCAAGACGCAATCTTCATCCGGTTGTTTTCTTTACAAACCAACACAGAACGTAGCGAACTCCTGTCGCTACGTAGCGAAGTCTGTGACCGGAAGATCTTTGTACAAACAGGAAAAGTCAACATTTCCGAGTTGAAACAATCTCTATCATAACTCGTCATTCAACCTAAACTCCCACACACATACGTTTCTTACTTATAATTTCAGAAATTATACTATAATACAAAAAAATCCACAAAAGAATTATCTTTCATCTTCTCCATTAAAACATTTTGATATGAATTATTAATGCATTTCTCATAAATGAAGAGTAATGAACAGTGATTTCTCTTGCAATACAATCGAAACTTTGCGAATAGAATGAAAACATTGGTCAGCACCGTCAGCATCATCTTTCCGATTCTGCTATCACATCAAATATGATGATAGTAATATCTCATCCCCCAACCCACACAAGGCGTCTCCTTGGTAACTGATAGTTGATCAACTACATTAATTCCATCGCCAACCGCATTTCCGGCAAAGGCTCTCCGCACTAGATTTAACCCTTGAACTAGTTCCAAGTTTCCAAACTTAATGTTAGAGACATCAGATATGGAAGGTCAAAGGTGGCAAGAGACACAAAAAACTAAGTGAACTTGTATTATTAAACTTAATGACGATCCCAGACTCTGAAGAGACTCAAGATGTTTGCTCATGCATAGTTGTGCAATTGAATACAGCTTAATAATATATGATATCCACGTTTCATCCACTTCTAGAACATTATGGTGAACTATTGCATAATTAAGACAAAGTGGTTATCCTGTTTTCATGTTTTGCAGCTTCCTTCAGAGCTCGTCAAAGCGCAAGTAAAATACACCCTCATGTTGAACTGGTTATTGTTCAATGTTAGATGAAGACTTAATTGTCTGTCTTGGGCGGAAGTGCCGTATTCGCTCGAAATAAGATTAATTTTAAACAAAAGGGTAGCCAATTAAAGAGAACAATAATGAAATAATCCCTCGGAGAAGACTGATGTAATTTTGTAAATAAAATTCTTATTTAGCCTCTATTTAGCTGAGATGTTGAATTACTCCTTCGACTTCCTTCCTAATCCTTAGCCGAGAGGCAAATTCTGGGAAGTTTCTTAACCGCTTCCTTCCCAACATCCCTAACAGCCATTCATTATTGTGTACTCTATACAAATTTAAAATAATTGGGTAATGAGAATATTATGTTGGTTGTACCAACTTTCTCTCGACGTGTAGCTTGAAGATGCCTGAGGGATATTCTGAAGAAAAATTGCCTCATCTTGTTGTTTAAATCCTCGAAATGCCAAAAGCAATTCAACCATCCATCTTTGTATAACAACCCGAAAATCATGAACTCACATTTCTGACGAGCATCAGAGAGAAAGAGAAACTCTGCTAGTTCTTTCTCCGATATTCAAGAAAGAGAGTGTCTATGTATCTTAACTCGAGACAAGCGAACCGACATCCCTCCGACAGCATCCTGGGCGGCCGTGCGAGAGTAACGCACACGGAGAAGATGGGATGAAAGAAGAAGATGGAATGTGGGAACTTCCACGTCATCATGGGCCAGCTGACATAATGAGAGTCGAACCGGATTCCATTGGATGAACAGCTGGAAGGGATAAGGGACGGCGAAAGGGATCGATCTTTCTAGTTCCGAGAAAATCCGCTCATGCATGACAGCGCTGACAAGGCTCGAAGAAAACCATAATCATGTACACAGAAAATATATGACATGACGTATATAAAAAAATATTTCGCTAGAGGATTTCTGTTGAGTTAGTACCAATAAAAAAGAAGATTATCTGCGGTTTCTTATTTGAAGTTAGTGAATTTCATGGAAAGAACTACTCAGTTTATGATTGGCTTGATAGAACTTTTACGATTTTGTTTTCGTTATCTGTTTAGGCTGAGATGTTTATTCTATTGGGAGCCGGTGTACATTAGAGAGCTCAGCACATTATTGGCTGTCACGTCGTCTTTAGAGTGAAGAATTGATAAAGTTTCGAGTTTCTCCTCGCGGCTGAAGTAGAGAAAGAGAATTGTTTGGAGACGCCGCAAATGGGCTTAAGCGGAAACGAAGTGGTAAAAGACTAAGCGAATTCTAACCACAAGAGACTAAAAAAACATATTATGCAATTTAGTACTAATTTGCTGCAATTGAAAATACGACTACATTTTAATTTTTCGTTGTAATAAATGTAATTTTCATATTTTTTTATTTCTAGTGAGCTTTTATTTGTTATGAACTTTAAGTATAATATGCATAACATAACTGTGTCCTTTCAAAGAAAAGTGTATCTTTAAATAAAAAAACCTATTACAATATTACAAACCATGAAAATAAACCGACCTTCGTGAACTCTTCATCATAAGTTAAAAGTTAAGCTTTGAGCTTTTCGAGCATTTGACCTAGTACCACCTCCAATATTAAAGATGTCAAGTCATGTTAAATTCTGGGTAGACAGGAAAACGTTTTACCACTACATAAAGTTCTATAATATAGAACCAAAAACGCAAAAGAATATCTTATCCTCTGAGGCAGAAGGGTGGATGTTGACTCTCTCGATTTTGAGTTGCATACTTTAGGAATGATGTAATCAAGCTATCAGGTGCCATTTGACTAATGCCAACAAATACAGTTATAGTGAAGTTAAATATGATTGGATGAAGGCAGAATGATGAAGCTCACCTCAAGAATCATTGAAATGTACTTCCGCCCTTCTACCTATGAGGTCTCCGGCATTACGAACTACAAATTAAATCGTGATTAACTAAACTCAACGTCTACTCCCAACTTGTAATCTAAAAAGCAGGGAATAGTCCAAAATGAGTTATCATTGTTGAAAATTCACGACCAGAAGTTGTTCAACAGAATCATGATTTATTCAACATTTCTGTTGGCAGCACTGTAGTAATTTAATTTGTTATTTCAATTTTTAATAAAATACTGTCAGATTCCAAAGCAACACCCTGCATTTTAAGTATAGTTAACTTCAATAAAGCCATCCAGGGGTTCCCATGAGCTCACATTACACGCTAGCCGCAATACATAGATGGAAGTTGTTTTGACAACCCTTCTGCAAGATCAACTTTAAGTCGCCAACAACCGATCTGTTGATTGGGATTTTCGTGAAAAAACGGTATTTTGCGAACCTCTTAGTGAGCTTAACCCAAGAGAAGGCTTGGTATAACAAGGGCATGCGGTGCACACGCAGGTAAAGTAGGGGACGGCAAAATAAAATGACCCCTTTTCAATCCACAGATCGAGTGCGAGCGACTTTAGAGGGTCAGTGAGCTAGATCATGTCAAATAATAACATAAGATAACAACTGATTCACCTCTTTGCAGAAGATTAGGCAACACAGCTGCCCTCTGCAAATTGGGTATCAACTAGTCTGGACTGCTGTACATATCGAAACTGAATATCTAAGCAATATAATGTTGGTGATTGGACGATTAACTCGGAAGAACGATGCATCAAGTATCTGATTGAACTAGGGGACAATTGTGATTGGACGCTTCCCGTAAATCATCTCGATTATTTGTTTTACTGAATATCGGATGAGCGATGCGGCGATGCGCGCTCGATTGCATTTGTTATGAATTCGCAGAACCGCGTTGTTCATTAACGAAGAGTAATAACCACGGGACGTAAAAACAGAATGGACATCAATTATTACCGTTGTTCGACGTCCAAACAAATGTTTCGAGCAAAGTGAGATAAAATGTAGCAAATCAACAATTTAATTTTAGTTTAATTAAAGAGACGGTTGTTAGAGGATCTCCTGAAGGGTTGGGGGATATACATTTGCGAGCTCAATAGGGTAAGGTAGTCGATATTGGACTGGCGTCTTAAATGTACCGGGCTTAAAATACTCTAATCTTATTAGTAGTGAGAACTTCGCTTTCTAACGCATCATACACACCACTCAGAAACTTTCTACACAACAACAATAACAATAAAAATAAAAACTACAAAAATCACGGTCCATGAAAGGAGCCTGTCCAAGATCGACAACGTTACCCTTTGGCACTATATCATCAAATATTGATGATCATACGAGGTGCTAATCTGATGCTTGCACCCAGATAGCAAACTGCATAAACTATCCGGTAAATCAAGGGCTAAAGTGTCATGTTTTGAAATTGCCTAGATAAATATTGAATTCATAATGTATACTCATTTACATCAGTTCACTACTTTTAGTTATAATGAATAAATAACCATAATGAATTTCGTATACAGTTTTATTTTGGTTGTATTTTCTTAGTAGAATAATATGACGTGCAATTCTATAAAAGTTTAGCATTCACTGAACTGAAAAATAAATCAAATGTTAATTTGTGTTTTTTTTAAATGTTATTCCTTTGTTTCACTTTATTTTTCATTACCATTTTATTACTTTTGTTATTGTGTCAGCTAGCGTACAGACTATAATATAGTTCTCTGAATTCATATGCAGCCCTAGCCAGAAGTCTCGGCTAATTTTATTTATAAAGGCGTAAGTACACGCCTTGCACACGTGCAGCTTTTGCATTTCGCGTCGATCACTGATATGCAACTCTATTAATGAATACTTCATCATCGCATGAAGCAAGAAGTGAGCTCGGAAAGTGCTCTGGGTAGAACAGCACATCGGAACGTTCAAAGAAACAAGCATCCATGGCGGCGCTGAACTCGGTAGGGTGTAATTGGATTTTCAAACAACTTCAAATTGAATTTTGTTACTTTTGTGTCATTAGCTCACGTGAAAGTAGCAAAGGCAAGCAAAGTGTATATTTAACATGTGAAGAACTAATGTATGTAAATTGAAGTTCACAAAATGTCAAACTATTCTATTTTACTATTGCGACCTGCACGGTTTCGGTGGAAGATATCAGTGGAAGATGAAGTTTTAGGAGTCAGAGTTTGAATTGACAAAACGTAAACAAAGTATTCTTCTACCTTCATCTTCAAGAATTGAATTGAGAACAGAAGTAGAAAGTATCGACAATACGTCAAGTGTTTTTGGAACAATGTTTAAAGAGGATCTTAGAATATAATTATTAATTTTATGTTTTAGTGAAGCTCGTATTTGCGTCGCAATGGAAAAATGAAAAATGTAAAATTTTAGAATGCAAGGCTGAAGGGCATTACAGATTCACCAGGTTTAAGTAGAATGTAAGGATGTAGGGCATAACAGATTCAGCCGGTGTAAGTAGAATGTGAGGCTGTAGGGCATAAAAGTTTCACCAGGTTTAAGTGGAATGTGAGGCTGTAGGGCATAAAAGAGTCGCCAGGTTTAAGTAGAATGTGAGGCTGTAGGGCATAACAGATTCCACCAGGTTTAAGTAGAATGTGAGGCTGTAGGGCATAACAGATTCCACCAGGTTTAAGTAGAATGTGAGGTTTAAGGGCATAACAGATTCACCAAGTTTAAGTAGAATGTGAGGCTGTAGGGCATAACAGATTCAGCCGGTGTAAGTAGAATGTGAGGCTGTATGGCATAACAGATTCACCAGGTTTAAGTAGAATGTGAGGCTGTAGGGCATAACAGATTCACCAGGTTTAAGTAGAATGTGAGGCTGTGGGGCATAACAGATCCATCAGGTTAAAGTAGAATGTGAGGCTGTAGGGCATAACATATTCACCAGGTTTAAGTAGAATGTAAGGCTGTAGGGCATAACAGATTCACCAGGTTTGGGTAGAATGTGAGGCTGTATGGCACAACAGATTCACCAGGTTTAAGTAGAATGTGTGCGGTATGACACAACAGATCCATCAGGTTTAAGTAGAATATGAGTTTTTAGGGCATAACAGATTCACAAGGTTTAAGTAGAATATGAGGCTGTAGGGCATAACAGATTCACCAGGGTTATTAAGTAGAATGTGAGACTGTAGGGCATAACAGATTCACAAGGTTTAAGTAGAATATGAGGCTGTAGGGCATAACAGATTCACCAGGTGTAAGTAGAATGAAAGTCTGTAGGGCAAAATATTCACCAGGTCTAAGTAGAATATGAGGCTGTAGGACATAACAGATTCACCAGGGTTATTAAGTAGAATGTCAAACTGTAGGGCATAACAGATTCACCAGTGTAAGTAGAATGTGAGACTGTAGGGCACAACAGATTCACCAGGTGTAAGTAGAATGTGAGACTGTAGGGCATAACAGATTCAAAAGGTTTAAGTAGAATGTGAGATTTAATGACACATTTATATGCCTGTATTTAGGTCGATAGGCCCAACAACTCACCAGTTTATAAAGACTTGTATACGTATACATATAACGTATGGTTATACGTCTATTAAAAGTACTATCTTAAACATAATTAAATATTTGTATAACATACTATTTGCTACTATTTTAGTGCAAGGAGACGAAATACAAAGTAAACAATATGTAATGAACGTTATTCGCTCTACAAAAACGTCTCCTATCTATGATATAATAATAAACCGGCTGTAACCCGCAGCTATTTAAAGCAGCATACAATCTCATTAAAACACGATCCTGGAGAATAACACTGAAGGTCAAAGTTGATGATATGTGCTATTGCTTTAGATTCTCATTATTTTAATTATAGTTCAATTGACGACGCCACACGACGACTATTTGCATGGTGATCGCCGGAGGGAGGCGAGCTATCGATTGGCGGAGCTAATGAAGCGTTGCAGGTCACGTGTTAGGACATAAGTCCAGGTTCTTTGCCATCTTGTCGGGGATGCTGATCACGGTCCATCGGATGAGGCGAGGCAATGTTACACTAGATGTATTCATTGTTTGACAATATGCATTGTTGTGATATGTTGCTGGCATGATTCGGAATAGCGGTCATATTGGTGTTTAGATGATTGAGCGAGCGATATTTTTTGGCTTCTTTTGGCACAGATCTCTGTTTTTTGTGTGTGTGTTTCTGTTACAGCCGCTACAGGTCACAGTTTTTCTCCGATCGAGCTGAAATTTTGCACACATATACGGACCATCTCTGGGCGGTGAAGACCATAATTTTTAAAATACGTTAATTGGTTCAAATTTTAAACCAAAATTTTGAGTTGCAAAAAAATCATTTTCCATTCTTCCACGTCATTGTAACCAACATTGTCTCAAATCTTACAAAGTTTCAGCCAAATCCTCAATTGGTTGTAACGAATCATAATTATTTATAGATACTGACTTGCATTATATTTGCTACTTAGATAGTACATTCTTTTATATGTCGTATCCGTGGTCTCAGGTCCCTGATATCCGGTCTGTGTCATTAGGTCTGTTCGTCGGAGTGTTCTAACCTGTTCGGAACACACCGGAAGTCGTCACGGAAAAGTTTACTTATACCTATCCGTCGAGTTTTGATTCGTAATTCATGCACCTAACATATTCAGTGACGTACTTCCGCCTGCTCCGAGCAGGTTAGAACACCCCGACGAACAAACCTAATGTGTTGACCACCTACCCTTTTACATCCGGGCAAGACAGGTAGTGTTTGGTTTTAGGTGTTGCACGTTTTGGTGCTCGCTCATCAACGCGAGTCTCTGAGCGTTTTCCTAGTATTATTAATGGTTACCGGCTCAATTGTAGGCTACGGAGAAATCTTTAACATCCATAGAAATCACTTTTTTACACACAAAAAATAATTTGAATAACCCTCATTTTATGATCTGTCAAGCGTGTAAGCTAATGGCTCTTCAGAGAAAATACAGTTTTGTGCTAAAACAAAAGAAGTTCCTGTAAACTATGAATAGCTAAGACTAAACTTATTTTGTTTTATATCAACAATCAAAAATTGTACTTTTTTTCTTCGAGGTGCTCCGCGGCCATATGGGACAAATGTCATGTCAGAATCTTATAAATGCTCATATTTCTCCATAGTCTACAATTGCACACAAATGACCAATAGCGCAGATTGACAGCCATGTCGACTTGTGTCAATACAATGGCCGCTCAACGATGCGTGACGTCACACGCAGCATGTAAATAACTGGTCACGTGGTGTGACGTAAGTCCGGGTTGTTTGTAATCTTGTCGAGGAAGCTGATGTCACGGTCTATTGGATGAACTAGAGGCAATGTTACACTAGTTAAGGCATTTTTCTGCATTTTACCTGTTTTTCATTTTTACACTGCACACAATACAAAAGGTCGCACTTATCAAACATTCAAACTGAGATGTTACTCACACATTAATGCCATCCCAATAGTCACGTGTCCTATAGGTTTTGAGAAATATCATCTGATTGGTTGGAAAGGGAAGCGCGAAGGCGGAATGACTATTTTTTATAGTCCAATAAAAATCATTGACATGGACCTTGGCCCTTCTACTTCTTAATACAGATAGGCATCTGTAAGCTATTTAGGTATCATTTCGGGCCGATTTGATAAATTATGAATTATTGATGAAAAATAAATTCAAACAGTAAATATAAAGAATAGTTAAACTATAACAGTTAATAAGTAACAAATGACATTCCTAGAATGACCACTAATCAAATGATTTAAAATAACATCATTGAAACCCGGTTCACAGTGTGCTCAAGTCACTTCATTTCACTTAATTATGTAACACGATCTATATCACGTAAACGCGAGTTCGCAGTTGGCTCAATTTAAACTTCAACTTCAACTTCAACATCAAAGCGAGCCAACTACAATTTGATACATTCGACCCGACTTGACTTCACACTTCGCTACATTTCAAATTATCAACACTCCGTAGCCGGCAATTAATAACCGTGGTAACTTGGTGTAACGCACACGCCAATTCAACGAGGAATATGCATAAGCTTATAAATTAGTCAATACTACGTTATCAGGTACACTAAACTAGCGTTTAAGCTTGAAGCTAATTCACAACGCACACATTTACTTAAGGTTAATTCTAAATGTATACATGAGCTTTCCGGTGGACCGTAATGACCCGACTAACAGCAGCAGTTATACCTACGAGTCAATTACAGTAATGAAGTCCAAACCGCATGTTTCGTTGGATATTCTGTTTGTAAGTAATAAGTGATCATTGTAAATTGTTTGATACAAAAGGACAACTCTAATAAGTTCAGCTCTTTCAAGATACCTACAAACATTTGAAACTTATTTTGATGACTTCTTAGTTTTAGAACAAGACTAATTCTACGAAAGAATAAGTATCTAGAATAAGAACATCAGATTTAATCAATTAGGGCCTGTTTTTGTACCTCTTGCTAAAGTTCTTGATAGCTAGCTAACGAATAAAGTTAGCAAGCACCTAATTTTACATTGATTTCATCCTCTAGCTTCTTCACTATCAAGAAGTTGAAAGACGTTTTCTAACGCTATCAAGAACTTTATCCGGCAGCAAGAGGTACAAAGACCGGCCCTTAATAAACAAAAGCTAAACACTAAAGTGTCCTTCTGTGAACATTGGTAAAGTCTATTTCGCCCCATATCTACATGGAAATGTTAAATTGGATTCGCTAAAACGTTCCATGTACCTACGTGTCTATTTCTGTATTCGGCGTCAAGTTCTAGGAAATATATTGTAACGCCATATACCTAATTGCCTCGCACCTTCACGAAGGAGTACAGACAAGATTCTGCAGTGTTAAATGTTAATTAACTATGAACTATAACTTTCAAGTAACACGATTCAGTTACAAAGGAGATATGTGTATTTAATGAGCAAAAGATCAATGTCGTCAATTATAATGTCGACATCTTGGAAAATAAGAAAAACTGAAAGTAGGCCACGTCATACCGTCTCTTGTCAACATCACTTTTTCCTTTCGAATAAGAATCTTCGACATCCAGAAAGCAATTTCAAAAATCAGAATCCCTCTATAACAATGCGGGAAAAGTTTCGCCGGAAGCTCCCGTGCTTTGAAGTTAAGAACAAAGCCGAAAGCTTTTACAGCTCATAAAGCTGGTGTTGAGAGGTGGTTTGATGGACGCACGTATGTCGAGTCAGACACGATTACCTCATCGACAATGCACGGCCACGCAAACCAGGGCTATTAGAACGGCAATAGAAGTGCCTTGCTGAGCACGTCAAAGAGTTTACGACATCCCATAGGAATCCAACCCTATCAATATTTCACACATATCTCTGAATAATTTCGAATATATGACTGCTAAAAATTTATTTCTGATACGTGTTTCGTACTTCTTCTTTTTCGTGAGCGCTCGTTGGTTAAATTTTAAAAAATTATGTTTGTTTTTATTTTGTCCCGACGAAACAGGTTGAGTGAGTGGTTAACGCTCTGAACTTCTATTCCGGAGGCCTGGGTTCGATTCCCGCGGCCGTCCTTCCTGACTGGGGTTTTTTCGTGGTTTTCCCTCAGTCGATAGGCAAATGCTGGGAAGGTACCCTACTAATAGGCCACGACCGCCTCCTTCCCACCTTCCATCCTCACCTACTCTTCACCATCATCTCCCAATCATCCTGATAGTCATTCATCCGTCGCCATTAGCCTCGCCGCAGAACAGTGCGACGTTAAGCCCCAGAAAAAAAAATATTTTGTCCCGCTCAAATAAAAAGACTTATTGGGTTGTTTTTTCATTTTATTACTCTTGTTATTCTGCTCAGCTATCAAGTTACATGAACCGACGACTTACATTCTTCCATAAATAAAGGAGAATATATAGGCACGTCGTAGTCGATCGCGTACAAAACAAGTCAAAAATGATTTGCATTCAAGATTGTCAATCGATCGCTGACAAAATTACATGATTCAAGGAAAGAATAAGGCGTATGTAAAATAGATGTATTAGGTATCTAAAAACAACACAAAGTAACTAGAAAACAAACATTTTACGACCAAATCGACTTTTATTGAGGTTAGGATCTACTTCCAATTTCAAACTTAACAAGTTGAACACGTTTTAGTTCCGTTTCCGGTTTGACATTTAACAAGCATTTTGTTCAAAGCCTTCCTCTTCGAAAAACAACAGCTCCGAGTGTTGATTCCCGTGTACGAACAAGTCGATGCTCGAATAAAGCTGTGGGCGGAGAAGAAGAAGAGAGAGAGAAAAGCTGACTGTGATGTGTCAACTGTACAGATTGTCTGTACATGACAGCCCCGGCCAATTAGGCGCATCTTGTGACCCAGCGTGGTGCTTCAGAACAAGGACTTGCCTACTAATGGAGCCAGCGCTCGTGCGGCGCAAGCGCACTGGGTTCAACATTCTGCTGAGGAGCTTGGAAGCAGGACTTTTCTTGTTGCTTAAAAAGTGTAAAGCTTGATTTACACGGAGCAATTTCTTGCTCATCTTCTGTGTTACACAGCTGTGTCACACTTATTGATAGAAATTAGAACAAGTTCTGAATGATACGGAGCTCAGATTCAAGCTCAACTTCAAGTTCAAGTTCAAGTTCAAGTTCTGTGATAAGATTTCGTGAAAATACAACATTGGATGTAAAATGGGAATGTGACACAGAAGCTGTTCAAGAAATTGTACCGTGTAAATTGGGCTAATTTACCAGTCATATTTCTCTGATTTTTATCAAACTAGGATATAAAGGAGAAGTGAAAGCGTAGTATCCAAGAAAATATTTTCGACTGTTGGGAGGGGGGGGGGGGGGGGGGGGGGGGGTAATAGCGCAAACTTCGTTGCAAAAAGTAAGCGGTCGTGGATCAATTTAAAATTTTACATATCCTTGCGACCAACGTTTTAGGAGTTTTTGACAATTTTCAGACCGATCAGTCGAGAGCTTCAAAAGCTAAAAACATTTTAACTCTATTTTATGCTTGTCTTGAAATACTTGTCAAATGTAATCAAAGAAATTCAAAGTAACAATTTTCACTGGGTTCTTTAACGCATGTTGTCTTCATAGATTTTCCAAAAATTCGCATGCAATACGAAATATCTTTTGAAGCTCTCGACTGATCGGTCTGAAAATTGTCAAAAACTCCTAAAACGTTGGTCGCAAGGATATGTAAAATTTTAAATTGATCCACGACCGCTAACTTTTTGCAACGAAGTTTGCGCTATTACCCCCCCCCCCCCCCCCCCCCTCCCAACAGTCGAAAATATTTTCTTGGATACTACGCTTTCACTTCTCCTTTATATCCTAGTTTGATAAAAATCAGAGAAATATGACTGGTAAATTAGCCCAATTTACACGGTACAATTTCTTGAACAGCTTCTGTGTCACATTCCCATTTTACATCCAATGTTGTATTTTCACGAAATCTTATCACAGAACTTGAACTTGAACTTGAACTTGAAGTTGAGCTTGAAGTTGAAGTTGAGCTTGAACTTGAGCTCCGTATCATTCAGAACTTGTTCTAATCAACGCTCGCTCGCTTATCAACGCGTTACACAGAGCGTTTCCTAGTTGTAATTATAGGCAAACTTGTCTCGGTAATAAAACATTAAACTTGTGACACAACATTGTCTGGGGGTTCCTGATGTAAAATAAACATAAATTCACGACGTCCATAAAATTACATTTCGTCCTTCCTTCTAAACTGACTCTAAAACCCAATCAGCTAAAACGTATTCGCTTGTTTCACCTTAACGTCTATTACAACTTTGCTTTTATTTTGTCCGGCTAGTTTCCGCCGCCAACGAATGCGACCATTTCCCTCCAAACTGCACAACAAATTCACGAAGCCAGTCTTCTAAATTCACGTGGCTGTGGCGACGCCGGCGGCTCGCTTTACGGCGTCGTTTTACGACGTCACGACGACTAAGTAAAATGACGAGGAATGAATTATTAATTATGGTGATGAGGTCGGTAGCCCGATCTGCTGGTATGAAGAAAGATCTCAGCGAGATTTGAAGACAGGGGGGGGGGGGCCCTGAGGGGGCGGGGTATGATGCTTTAGGTAGATCATTCTAGCTGTTCTTCAACATCACGGCACCTCCACCTAGTATTCAATCAATATGAACGCCACGGCACCTCCATATAGTATTCACTCAATCAGAAATCACGGCACATCCATATAGTATTCACTCAATATGAACGTCATGGCACCTCCATATAGTATTCACTCAATCAGAAATCACGGCACCTCCATATAGTATTCACTCAATTAGAAATCACGGAACCTCCATATAGTATTCAATCAATTAGAAATCACGGCACGTCCATATAGTATTCACTCAATTAGAAATCACGGCACCTCCACCTAGTATTCAATCAATATGAACGTCATGGCACCTCCATATAGTATTCAATCAATTTGAAATCACGGCACGTCCATATAGTATTCACTCAATTAGAAATCACGGAACCTCCACCTAGTATTCAATCAATATGAACGTCATGGCACCTCCATATAGTATTCAATCAATTAGAAATCACGGCACGTCCATATAGTATTCACTCAATTAGAAATCACGGAACCTCCACCTAGTATTCAATCAATATGAACGTCATGGCACCTCCATATAGTAATCAATCAATTAGAAATCACGGCACGTCCATATAGTATTCACTCAATTAGAAATCACGGAACCTTCACCTAGTATTCAATCAATATGAACGTCATGGCACCTCCATATAGTATTCAATCAATTAGAAATCACGGCACGTCCATATAGTATTCATTTAATTAGAAATCACGGAACCTCCACCTAGTATTCAATCAATATGAATGTCATGGCACCTCCATATAGTATTCAATCAATTTGAAATCACGGCACCTCCATATAGTATTCACTCAATTAGAAATCACGGCACCTCCACTTTGTATTCACTCAATTAGAATATCAGGACACCTCCACCTAGTTCATATTCAATCAATATGAACATCACGGCACCTCCATATAGTGTTCACTTAATTAGAAATCATGGCACCTCCACCTAGTATTAACCCATTTAGATCATCGCGGCACCTCCACCTAGAGTCTGAAGTAAACTTTGACTATTATGAAAGCACAAATATTTAAAATTATAATTGTATATAAAAGCTCTTGTAATATCATAAACGGAAAGGGTTTGTTTATATGGCACGACAAAAAATTAATTATGTTTAAACATGTTTTCATGATTAATGAAGCTATGAACAACTCAGTAATGAGCCACCAGCTGTTGCCTGGAGAGCAAGATTATTGAACGAACGACACAGTTTTTCATTTTATTTGCCTGCAAGTTCTTTACGTCTATGCGGTTGTGTAGTGAGCATTTCAAACAAGAGCAAACTGAACAATTTAAACATACCCCAGTAATTTATACATCTATGTCAGAGATGTTCAGCTTGTAACAAGTTTAAATTAAATAATTTTTCTCGTAGATATACTGAAATATATAACACTGCAACTTTTAATCTATTACTTATGTAACTCTATATGTGTAGCACTTATAATGGAACTTTGTTTCTACTAGGTAATAATAAATAAAATATTGAGATTGAAATTGAATATTGAATATTGAATAGTCATTCAATTTACAGGGAATCGTTCACCTAAATTCAATTTGAATGAAATCAAATATGTCACGAAAAGCTGTCACAGATTTGATTCGATTTGAACGAAGAAGTAGATAAGATTGAGAGAGTTCCTCTTTAACTAACTGAGATGGAATCGTGATCAATAATAATGAGTATTTTCCTAAAAAATCACATTTCTCGTATTAAATTACATAATTTACGAGTTCTGCTCGTCGAGAATTACATTGTTAGTAAATTGCAATTAATTTGGATGGGCGCTAGCACCACGCCGCCGTCGCAACCAATCTAACTAACTATATTATTTACAATTGTATTTTAACTAAGCTAAAACATTACCATCCATGTTATATGGAAGATCAGACATCTTTGTGTGAATATTTCCTTTTCGGTGCATAATTTATATTTTTAATTTTAAAGCCGAGTCCACATAGACCGTTTTTGCGTTTTTCGTTTATTTTCGTATAGCCAATCACAAGTCCAGAAATCGCTCACGGCAGACTTGTGATTGGTTAATAGACAAAAACGGAAAACGGAAAAAGCAAAAACGATCTATGTGGACCCGGCTTAAGATGCTTGGCTGCCTTTTTATATATAATTATTTTATGTTGCACGGTATCCCCAAAGAGTCGAGGTTTTAATTACATGAAATAATGAGCTGCAAAATAATATCATGCTTAATATAGTTTAATTATGATAATGATGGAACCCTCAGAGGCAAGTTGTAAAAAATAGACGATAGCAATATTCCGTTTCCTAAACTCAAATTGTCTGGCAATAATCAATTGAAGTTTTCATAAATTTTCAGAATAACTGTTAATTCTACTGGAAAATGCGGAGTGAACGCGTTGACAAGCGAGCATGGAAAACCAAGAAATTTTTTTCATTTTTATCCATCAGTTAAGCAGAGTGTAAACTATTCAATTTCCCGGTGAAACCAATATTCCGATCTTGCTATAGAAATCAATAGCAGTACTGGATCGTATTAAATATTTAGAGAATAATTGGTCCAGATTCGTTACTTATTTACCTGGATTGCGTAAAACAGACAAAAGACAAAATTCGAGCTATACCTATAATCTTTGAATAGAAGATTAATCTTCTAACTATCTAATCTAATCTAATCTTTGGTCGCTACACGCACTTAATTACCAAAAATAATGTACATAATTATTTCAAGACTAGACAAGTTAAGTATACGAAATTTTGCCCTGACTAGCTCAATATTCCAGGAAACAATTTGTCCTAAGTATTTGAGAAACTGCAGTTTCAAGTTTCAAACGACCGACATAAAAAAGTTTCCAAGTAATAAATTCGCCGAATAGAACATTTATCACCAGGTATTAATCTAATTAATAAGTAACTTCAATTTTAATCAAGTTACACACCTATTATGTTGAGGACAAAGGACGTAGAAAACGCCTGGCATTCCGCCACGTCCTATCCAAATAGTGATCTTGCCTGGAACAAATTAGCTGCTCGGGGAATTGCTCCAGAGCGGGAGATAAAACGACCATCTCACATTCTACCATCTTATTTCTCCAGCGACCTCAATCCAATAACCGATCGAAGTATTGGTTCAGTGTTTTTTCCGCCCTCCACTTGAAGCCAGAACAAGTCTGATAATCATCGACAACTAGTGGGCTCAGTTACAGATAGCTTAGCGGGTTTATCTTGATTTATTACTATTTGGGAATTTACAGAATTATCTGAAATCACGTGAGCACCTATTTTAGGCCACAACCAGGCCAAAACAAAGAAACGTGGTAGGTACAATCATGACCATGAATTTGTTGTTGAGTTGGTTGCCTGCTCTTGCCTGTTGGAATATTCCTTTTCAAACGAAAAGTTCAGTTCATACCTAAATAGAAAATCGAAGCTTTAAAAACATGCAAGAACGATTAAAAAATGGATCAAAAGTTCAAGCTCACTACTTAAATATTCATTAAACATTCTTTAATGAGAGTGTTACCTAATTTTACGATGCAAATATAATAACAATAAAAAAGAAGATGCAGAGAATATAAGTTGGCCGTATTTGAAGAAGGATAGGCTGAATGTTTTAAGATTATGGCATTTTATGTTCTTTATTTATTTATTACAGTTTCATAAAATGTGTGGGAAACCTCGGAAATCTAAATGATTAAAAACATATTCGAACCCATGTTTTCTCTTCCTAAATCCACAAAGTAACGAGCTCTCTGATCAAGTTCTCATCTGTAAAGAACTTTTAATTAGTCACGTTCTCTACATAAACACCGAACCCGTTCCTTCAATTGTTTTTGAAAAAGAAGTTCCTATATAAAAAAAGCACATATCGAGATCATGATGCCATTGCCAGCAAACAAACACGTCAAATTCCTTCAACAAATTCCTTCTCAATTATCCTGTCTCATCAAAACGAATCTGTCGTACACGGGGAAAATCAAATCCGATAAGTACGCAATTTGTTCATCAAATGAGTTGTTAAAAGTATTCAAAATGTCATAATACATTTCCGATAATATTCAATACAACAACATCAAAGTTATCGCTCATAGCGGTAGTGTCTACTCCCAACTTGATATCGTTATTAGCAGTTTATAAGTTTTCATACTTTTTAAATAATATAATAGATAGTCTCGGGATGCCTATATTTAGTAACAATTCTATTTAGTACAAAAATAAAAGACCTCAAATTGGTGTAAATGTTTTTACATAAACTTTCAAATATTAATTGAATTTGTTATGAATATTAGAATCAGATTTATGAAATGAAGGGAGAGGGGGACTAGTATTGTAGGGGGAAACTTTTTGAACTTTTTTTTATAACGAAGGTCTCTAAAATAACTTTCGGAAACTTCCAAATAATAACAATGCTTTCAGTTGAACAGGAACAACCCTTCACAACATTCTTGACATACCAAGAAGCAAAAAGTATGAGTAATCCACGATTAAAAAGGCGTATCGTTTCAAAATGTACAGGAGTATAAATATTTAAACAGTTATACTCCGTAGCGAAGCGTTGAAGTAGTTATTATGCTAAATTAATGTCAAGTAAATAAAAAAAACTAAGTTATTCAGTTTAATTAGGAGCCGTTAGGGGATTGTTGGTTGGTTGACCGGAGTTAGCGGCATCACGTATTCATTAATTCAACAGCCTCGCAAGGGACCATAATTAGATTTGTTCTCGCGACTTTTTGCACCCGACGTTGACAATGTTTGACACGAACTTCCTAGAGACTTGACGTGTTATAGAGAACCAACATCTGAATATTCGCGAGGTTGACACTTTGTGCCGGATCAATGACGTGAATATTGACGAGGTTGAAACTTTGTGCCGGATTAAGAACGTGAATATTGACGAGGTTGACACTTTGTGCCATATTGACGAGGTTGAAACTTTGTGCCGGATCAATGACGTGAATATTGACGAGTTTGACACTTTGTGCCGGATTAAGAACGTGAATATTGACGAGGTTGACACTTTGTGCCATATTGACGAGGTTGAAACTTTGTGCCGGATCAATGACGTGAATATTGATGAGGTTGACACTTTGTGCCGGATTAAGAACATGAATATTGACGAGTTTGACGCTTTGTGCCGGATTTAGAACGTGTATGTGTATATTGACGATAGACACTTTGTGCCGGATTAATGACGTGAATATTGATGAGGTACACACTTTGTGCCGGAACATTTACGTAAATATTGACGAGTTTGACATTTTGTGCCGGATTAAGAACGTGAATATTGACGAGTATGACGCTTTGGGCCGGATTTAGAACGTGAATATTGACGAGGTACACACTTTGCGCCGGAACATTACTTTATTCACGTTAACGTGAATATTGACGAGGTAGACGAGTAAACCAAGAACCGTTGGAATTAAGGTACAATTCTATTTCCAGAATTGAAGTTTGTTTCGAACGTGACTAACGCCCAGAACATTGGAATTATTTTTGTCGGTTCAGTTAATATGAAAAAAGAGAATACCAATAGAATTGTAATTCATGCTAATTCTTCGGATGTGGTAATTTCGCTATTGTGATTCTAGAGCACAATAGAAGCAAAACCAATAGCAGACGTTTAGGGCTTCAATATAATTCTTAAATTATATGAGATTAATAAATATGACTTTTTATCAAGAAACCTTACAAATTTGTCTAAATTTTAGTATCCATATTCGTCTATTTACTATGATAAAAATTACATTTAGGGTCAGTCTTTCAATACTCTGCTAACTTTTAAACGGTTGATTATGACTGTATTGTCATGGCAACAACCCATGGCATCCAATTGAAAGACAGAGTTTTGTACTAACTAACTGATAACAGCTAAATGAGACTTTAGCAATGTATTGAAAGACTGGCCCTTAATATGATTTATTTTCAATATAGTCCCTAACCGACCGCCATTTTGCCAGCTGGCTTCAACTTGCATAGTTTACTTTGTCAAATAGGGAATTATCATCATGATGATTTATCTAACAAAAGTCCAAGTTGAATGCGATTTCTTTTCTGAACGAGCTAGAACTTCTTCTGTCAAGGTACATGTCAACTTGCGGTTAAAGCGTCTGGGATAACAATTTAAAATCCATTACATTCCATCCGCAGCTTGGGGAATCACATTTAACATTTTCAGTCAACGTTCGCAGGACCTTTAATATAATACTGAATCCTGATGCGCATTTGATTCCAATTTAGTAGGCAGTGAAAGGATCAACGTCGCCTTGGTATCGCTTCAAGAGGATGACTTCGAAAAACAGTCGGAAATACTTCTAGAGATGGATATCAGGCTATGAATTATTCATCTCCGTAACCATCCTTGAACAAGTGTCGCTTACAACCATTTTGCCACGATTCGATATGAAACATAAAAAAATGTCAGGGTTTTTGATTTCATGTATAAAATAGCGTTCTCCATTAATTTTGATTTTTGTTCTTCACTCGCGGGCATTATCGTCCGTTTGCTTGAATAGCAATTGAAACGTGTTTGAAATATTTTCAACGGTCGACGAACCGTGTAGCAACAAATTGAACGGAATCGGAATGAAATTATGGATTTTGTAGCGGGCGGAATTACATTTCGACTTTCCCAATGAAAATATTGTTCCCGATACGACACTTACAGAAGCGATGGAAAAGATAGGTGCTTTTCTTTTTGCTTTTGGAAAGATTTCGAGAGCCGGAATTGAGACATCGGGAAATGCTATTTGACAACGACGACGATTTTATACAGGGTGTCGGGAAATATTGCTCCAGATTGCACGTCTTCAAACAGGTTTAACCAGAGAGTTAGGGTTTAACCAACACATTAGTGATTCTCCGTCTAATTAATTAGGTAATGGACTATAAGCCCAATATTAATCAGTTTACAATCCCCTTGAGATGGTTCAAAACTAATCCAAATCCCTGATCACAACCCGGATTACAACGTATTTTATTTGCATGGATGAGAGTTCTACAAGCTCGGATGCAATTAGTAATTTATTTAATTACATTGATTCTATATACTCTTTTCAACATGTCCTTTTTAGTTTCAAATTACAACGTTCGATTCATTCGTTTAAGCTTGAATAAATCGATTGTGTGATATGCTGTTAATCTATACAGTTAGTTATAGGTTTACTATTTAGAACGATTCATTAGACACATAATAGCACAGTATTTTTTGTATTAGTTACAACGGTAAGGCATAATTTTTCCTCCAATTGAAAGCAATGTGGGTAACTGATATAAGCAATTGGAATTTTCATGTACTTAATATGACTGCATTAATCAATGTAACGTCCCCTGAAATCATATTTAATATCCAATTCTGGCATCGCTGGAGCCGCACAACTACAGTAGTAGTTCGACATAACGTCCCCAGACATCGCTGGAGCCGCACAACTACAATAGTAGTTCGACATAACGTCCCCAGGCATCGCTGGAGCTACACAACTACAATATGTAGTTCGACATAACGTCCCCAGATATCGCTGGAGCCTCACAACTACTAAGTAGTTTATCTAACGTCCCAGACATCGCTGGAGCCACGCAACTACTAAGTAGTTTATTCTAACGTCCCCAGACATCGTCGGAGCCGCACAACTACAAAAGTAGTTCGACATAACGTCCCCAGACATCGCTGGAGCCACGCAACTACAGCAGATGAAGCCTACCTGTTGAGTTTGCGGATGGCCGTCTTCAAGGCGTGGAAGTCTGGTCTGTCTGCCGGCTCCTCTGCCCAGCATCTTCGCATGAGTTGGAACACCTCATCTTCGCAGGTCAACTCGTCGATGGTCGGTCTGAACGGGGTCTTCTGGCCGTTCTTCACGTTCTCCACGACCTCTGTACAGACAAACATACAGTGTGATGACACAGAACTTGAAACCATTAAGCTCATGCTCGATTTAGCATATTTTTTACTTTTTTTAACAACTGTCGTGGGTGAACTTTTGACAGGGTACTCTACGTTATGATTGTCATCATGTTGATAACGAATATGGAATTTTATGAATTTTTCTTTGCGTGTGTAAAATTATGATAAAACTCTATTCTAAATTTACATGACGATGATATTTATTAAAAGATTAAGGGCCGGTCTTTCAATACTCTGCTAAAGTCTCAATTAGCTGTTAACAGTTAGTTAGTACAAAACTCTGTCATTAAATTGGTTGTTGCCATGACAATACAGTCCTAATCAACCGCTTAAAAGTTAGCAGAGTATTGAAAGACCGGTCCTAACTCAATCTTGAAACAAATTTGACTCTTATTTGACTCTTAACAGTTTTCACTTATAATCTTCTTCAATTTATGATATTTTGAGAATAAGACGTGCGAATATTTGTATCAAAACACTGACCAGTATAGGTCAAGCGTAAGATTACGAAATTATTTAAACACACACAGCTCAGCTGGACAAACGTCCAGCTTTCTTCATGGTCATTTTGCAGAAGTGGCGATAGAAGCGTTGATAATACAATCTTGTTCCTCCGTTCTCTGCGTCTCTTAAGTATCCAGTTGATCCTTATTAAGATTGCGCCAGCAACGTCAAGTTTAATATCACTGATAATATAAGCTGGAAATGTGTATTTTAGAAACTTCTCCTCAATTAATGTGAATGATGAGAATTGGATGTAATTGCAATTATCTAAAGATACAGTTTAGATTATACATTCGCTACAAGTTACTAAGTGCTCATCGTAGTATATTATGATAAAGTGGATGATAGCTATCTTCCAGACAAAACAATTCTATACCATCAGTCAATGAACGAGTAAAGTCTTTAAAATAATTACCCGCCCCCGCTGATATATTTGGCTGATACCTTATTTAAAGTCATATCCATTTACATCAAATTTAAATTAACAAATTAGTAAATTTACAAAAAATCAACATCTTGCTGCTTTTATTCACTTACACCATCTAAAGTCTTGATTTTAGTAAAACTTAATACGCTGCTTCAGTATGACTATAAAATGCACATCAAATATTAACAGGCGGATCTACTGAACAGTAAACTCATTCCTCTCGCGTGTTTATAGTTTCTGTGCTGTTTTACAATAAGGTAAGACACATATATTTCACATAATGCATTTCAATTTAATTTAACTTCATTAATTAACTGCAATATTTCTTAACAATTTTACTCGCTCACCAAGGTCCCGTACTTTTCACGTTCACGTACACGTGTTAACGTTTCATGTTCGATGCATTGATCATCAAGCGAGCGGAGCGAACGTCTCCACTTGAAATTTGTGGCTCGAATCTCTGTTTTTTTGTTTTTTTATCTGTACTTTTCATATAAAATTTCAAACGAAGTAATGGATCTGAGCAATTTTTTCACCAAAGATTCATTACTAACCATTGCAGTGTGCTAACGATTTCCAGCAAAATTGGTTTATTAATTTATCGGAAACTTGATTTGTAGTTAATAGTAGTACTTGGCTTGGCAATGTGAAAGAAACTTAACTCTGTGTGCCAATAAAACTGGAATCGTTTGACCGATCATCACCAAATTTTGCATGGTCATTAGTACCAGCATTATAAGTGTTTTTTTGGACAAATAAATGAAATGAACTTTAAAATGAATCAATGAACTTTAAAATAAAATGAATTGAAATGAACTTTAAGAGTAATCGACATTTTACTGAAATTTGAATGCTTAATTTGAAATAGATGTCAAAATATACCTATTAAAACACTCAATTCTTATCTTTGCCTCTTTGCTGAATGCAAGTAAGATCAAGGTCCACTAAATCTTTTAGTTAAATCCTTTAGTTTAGATTTAGTGGACCTTGAGTAAGATTATCTTCCAAAGGGTTATCAAGGTATGTAGATGATCATATTTGACACACATATTAAATCGCATGCAGTACGAAGGCTCGCTAATCAACGCGTTATACTGAGCGATTTCCTAGTTTATCAACAAGGACATCAATGAACAAAGTCCAGTAGTAGCGATTTATACGACGAATTGATAGTCCAATCATTTCATTTCCCTTGTGAACTGGATATTAAATCGCTCCGATAAATTTTATACGTCAAATAAAGTTCAAATTGAAAGAATCACTTCGAGAATGAGCTATGACATTTCTGGAAATCAGATTTTAGTACACACTAAAAGTTATCGAGGAATCTAAAAGTCCAGTGGTAGTTTACTACTTTCCAAGAATCTGGTCCATTGAATTAACTTGTACCATTTTATTTATCATCAGTAAAAAAGCTGTTATTTTAAGTTTCTTGCCCTGCTATAATAAATTATCATGCCATATAGCTGTTTTAACCCTGACCATTCTCAATTCTAACGACAAATAATAATGCCAGCTTTAGAGCTTTGCCGTAAGCTTTTAAGATCGAGTCCAAGCTTTAGAATGAACTGCCAAGAAACGATCGTCCATTTTGTCGCATTGCACGACCATTAATTAAAGTCAAACTCAAAAACGCTTTTGGTGACAACCCACTGTGTAAACTTCAAGCTCTATGTTTTCAAAAGTCAAACCAAGCGAAATCGTCAAAAATATTTATCTTCTTGAGGGGGAAAAAAGTTGAATGCGATGAAAATTTTATAGAACGTGAAATGTGTGACATGTTTGTGTAAGCAATAAAAACAGTTCAATCTTCTCTTCGCTTCTGCGAAAGCTGTTTGAATTACTTTTCTTCGCAACAATTCCAGGAGTTGACATTATTTTTTATCATATCTCTAAACTTATATAATAAAACCTTATTGAACGAGTAAAAGTAATCAATATCAGTATTGAATATATTATACCCGTATAGCGGTGATCCGCGAAAACCTTCTGTGAAAAACAATAAAACCTAAAGAATTCATTACTCATGCGAGAGATGAAAAAGAGCGAGATATTCTAATTCCTGAATTTCATAAAAGACAAAAATGACGGAATTAGACTCGCGTATTTTCGACTGCGGCTTTTCGTTTTCCTCCTCTATTTCAGTTGCAGAGTCTACTTTTGTGCAAAACGCTCCGCGATCGGTCAATATCACCGGCTTATGCAGAACCAGCGGGGGTTGGTGAATTTTATATCAACGGATGAAACCGAGTGACGTATTCGGTATTTACAGTATCAAATGTGGGGAGATATTTTTACAACTGGAAGTTCAAGTTCACTGAAGTCCCAAATCCTATTTATTTAATTAATACCACAAAGACATAAAGTAAAAACATGGTTTCATGTTATACTACTTATTATTTATTTTCATTAGATACACCAAAAATATCACTACCAGCAATAAAATAACAATACAATACTATCATACCTAATTATGTAAGAAAGTCTTAACAGCTAGGAACAAATAAAATATTTGCATACACCTCTAATATAAATATGAACAAAGAACATAGGAATAAGAAAATGCTTTTAGAAGAAAATTGAAACTTCCTTCTGAATATACCTAAGGGCGATTAATGTGGAGCATAGTTACATTTTAATATTCGCCACCAACAAGAGTACCTCAATCTTTAGACATAATAGACGCAGTTTGCAATCTGAAAGCAAATCTACTTTCCTCAGGCTATCTACCTCCGCCGTACTAAAATAGTCACTGTGTGATCCCCATTTTATGTCCTCTCCCGCCTTTTCTTCTGGCAACTTGCAATCTTCACCTTGAAATCCCTAAAGGTTTTCGCGAAGTCCCATTTGGCCCATAATAACCTCCTGCGTCGACTATTTACCACCAAGAAGATAGGCTATCGATTGCCACATAACTTCATAAGGTAGCTCATAAATTCGACGGCACTGAATGGGAAAGGAAGGAAGATAGCTCGAAGTCAGACGACAAAATCTCAAACTATCCTGTCTAGAGACGCAAGAAACTGCGTTCGAACCTGCTCTATGTCGATCAATTCATCTCAATGCTTCATATTTTGCGAGACATTTTATCCCAGAATGAGGTTCATAGAAAAAAATGGGGGAAGTTGAACATTGATGCAGTTCATAAACAGAGTTCTTAAACATAAAAAGTGAATGTATTAAATTTTGAAAGCGAGCTACTATGTTGTGGGTATTGAAACATGAAAGATAAAGTTCGCCATCGGAAGTTTTGTGAAGTGGTTCATTGAATGTATGATGTAGATTGTAGACTACACCGTAAGTGAAGTTTCTGCACAACCATTTTATTTATTTAAATTTTAGATCCGTAACATTCTTTGAGAATGAAAAGCACTTTCAAGGTAATCGTAAAAGGCGATGCAAGCGCTTATTTGTTATACAAATGTATATTCCAAGCGTCATTCATAATGTTGTTAGTTATACGGTGACACGTTCAATACGTGATAACGTTAATAAAATAATTCTCGGGCACTTACTTAACCTTCATTGCACAGAACAATAATTGCAATGTCTTTGCTATACACAGAAAGTGGCATCGCTTTTCTATGAAATATACATATTCAATCAATAATCGTTGATATTAATTATTAGATGTAACAGTTGATATTTTATCTAATAGGTAGAAGAACCGATGCAAATGTACTTGATTTTGGGTTGCACACTTTTGGATTCATATAATCAATGCAATTTGACTGCAGTCCAAAAATACAGTTTTCTCTTTCAATATGGTTGGTGTCACAATTACTCACATCATTGGATACAGTCAGAATTACTGGTTTTTGAGCTCATCTCAAGAATCAGTGAAATGGAAAATAAATTCTGCTTCAAACAATTATTTTCTCTGCAAATATGAAAAAAATTGCTCTTTTCCATAGTATTTTTTTTAACAATAAAATCTATGCATAGCACAATACAATTCTTATCACATCGCAACAGAGTTTCCGTTACATTTGCTATAACTATTGTCGGTAAAACTATTTGAATTCAGTCACCAAATACAAAGTACTATAATGTAGGATCTATTTGTCTGAAAATTACTAGTGCATTACGGAGACAGTTGTTTTTTTATCAATGCCACGCTCGTAAAGTGTTGTAAATGTGTACTGCAGTACTACGCTGTTTCTTCTACGATCCACCAAAGCACGATGTTATGGGATCGAATAGAAAGGGTATTGAACCTAGCGAATCTGACCTTTCTGGGAAGACTCCAGAAACGAAAAGGAAAGAGAATATTGTAGTATAAACATCAAGTGGTTTCACCAAGACGTACTTGAAAAGGAGGTCAAAAGAGTTTAGTTGCCAAGAAAAAAGACAGTAGAAAGAAACCGATGAGACATCAAACCAAGCCTGACCGCCACTTACTATGAATCTTGAACCGTTCCTCAAGCACCGCGGTGCACGCGGGACAGTTGAGCGTGCAATGTGGTCGTCGAACCTCCAGCAGAGGGCTGACAGCCCGGCGCGGTGACGGGGGGTCACCCGCCGCGGTGCCGTCGCCTCCGCCGTCGCCGTCGCTGAGCGGGAGACGGAGCGAAGCCATGGGAGCGCGTCGTCGGGCGTCGAACGCGGGCGTCGCGGACTGAGTGAGGCATTCCGTAGCACAGCATCCAGATACAAACACTGGACCAATCGATTGTAGTTCGCGCTCTCTCTCGCTCTCTCTTGGTCGACGCTACCTACCCTCTTCCGTCGACGGAAAGCAAGACTGCGCAATGCAACTACAGCGTAGAGATATCTCGCGGCGTTCGACCGGAAAAATCGACCTTTCGAGGAGGTGGAATTATTACACCAAATTTGATGGCGACTGATGAAGATGGATTACATTTTAAACTGGCGCTTCAAAAGTGAAGAGTTTGAACTTTGAAGAATGTATTTTGGATCTAGATTGAGCATCCTTTTAACCTGCGAACTGATTTGAAAGTTTGATCTCTCGTACTAGGAATGGATATTAAGCACATCTATAAAATAAATATTTTTTTTAAGTTTGTTTGTCACCAATTTATATATATATATATTTTTTAAATTTACTGTCTGAAATGTAGAGTGAACAATTAGTTATCTGTTGTCCAAAGCCGCTATATGTGGCAGAGTGTTATTTTCCGACCTTTTACATAAATTTAAATATCATATTTGTGGGCCCATCGTCCTTCTTAAGAGATTTTCATATTATTTTGAAAACAAAAGCCACTAATTCTTCAAATCGAAAACCTGAGTAATAATAATATTTTCCTTCTGTGTAAATACCGCAGTAAATGGCTTCCTGTTATCAAGAAATCTATCTCGATGATTTGAAATCGTAGACAATTAAAAGAGGAAGCCCACTATTCACGTTGAAGCTGATAATAATCGACGTATCGATCGGAGGCTGGATACAGGAGTGCCCCTGCACCTAGCGGCAGAAACATGAACTACAACTCGACGCCATGAAGTTCACAGTTCTGCCGCTAGATGTAGTCAGCTCACCCACACAGAGAGAGAGTCTGCGGGTAGGAAATAAGTCTTGCGGCTAAGATTATTTCATGTGCAAGTTTAATATAAATTTGGTTGATATGAAGCAGCTGGAACTCTTTAAATAGAGCTTATTGCCAACGAAACCCCAGATATGATTTTTCACTTGATTACATTTTAATTAAATCTCGACGAAATTGTAGACGGAAGTTGGATAATTTGATCAGATGATTCGTTTATAGATGGAAATTCTTTTAGAAAATTCCTGATGAAATAAAGGTACTATATTGATGAATGCAGAGGGCTGAGCTTAAAAGTGGAACTATCTATTAAACAGAAAATCTTCAACAACATTAAATAATTTAGTGAATCATCCTCTAATTTGTTTTCTCAATGCAATTTCTCAATGTACTCATATATTTTAGAGTAAGTAGGTACCAAACTTTTCTCTTCTACAAAAACTTTGAAGTAATACTAGGAACACGCTCAGTGATAAGAGCGCATTGATAAGCCAGCTTTTTAAATGCATGGAAATTTTGTGATCGAGTACTTCGACTGTACTTCGATATTTTTATTTTTATAATCATTGAAACCATTTTTACTCTTATGCATTTTTAAAGTGAGCCTTCATTCAAAACTGTGCCTGCTATCACATTTCAGGTCCGACAAATTTACGAATCAGGACAAAATGACAGTAGTAATAGACGCAGTCGTAATAAATCGATAAGATTTTAATTAAATTCTTCAATAACTTCTTCACATTTTAAAAATATTAATGATTGAAAAGCTAAAACGATATTTATGAATGTCCCCGGAATTTACCTCGAAGTAAAACTCCAACACTAAAATTTTTAAACTAACGAACGTTTCCTTTCTGTTGACATTTCAAAGACACTTCAATGATGTTCCGAATTCCCTTTCAGCTCATCCGCCGGCTTCAATCAAATCTGTTTGATGATGTGTACGTATGCATCGACACGTTAAGATTGACCGCACGGTGCTGAGCCGTGTTGACAGAGCGGTCAAGTACAGCTTTCTCAGACATGCAGGGGCGGAATCCAGCACCAAATAGCCTCAAGATAGTGAACAAACGAATATACGTATTGCATTCGAATTCATCATTCATATGCGTTTGAAAGTTTCCGCTCTAAGGACCTTGGAACTGAAGCGTCGAAGTAGCAGTGATAAAATAATATTTTTAATTTTCTTCGAGAAATTTTACAGCCAACACGCAAGATGTCCGTAAAATGTAAATATATTTGGAATTAACGACAGATTAGTCTGAAAATTGTAAAAATGAAGATAATGTAGGTGCCAATGTCCACAGAAAGTATTATGTTGGTCGGTAAAACGGTTCTATTTTCAATTTAAAAAATCACAAAAATCACAGGATCTCGTTCATAAACTGTACCTGGGACCACTCTTGTGAAATTAGTGTGTGTACAAAATTTCAGATCGATCAGTTGAACGGTTAAACCTGGGCATTGCCTACGGCATTGGCAATGTGGTGATTGCCTACATTCGCTATAGAGAAGTTCCTTAATAACAACCCAACAAGTTGATATTAGCGTATAATTACGTTATAATATTAAATTATCATTATTCTACTGTTTCCATGCAATGTTTTTACGAACTATACAACAACATAGTGGATGCTTTTCCCTTAAAACCTAGAAATGTGAACTGTTTTTGCCTCATATCTTCTTATTGGAGTTAGTAAAACAAGTGATGCACGTTTTCTCATATTCTGATAACAATCTGACCATATTCGTGGTAGCCCAAAGTAAAGTTGAAGAAAAATGCTACGTTAAACCTATTGTAAATAAAAGATTGAAACGAATGTTTTTCTAGACTCATAAAATATATCCGATGCTTAGATCATGTCTATGCTTAGATTCAGACTCGTATAATAGATTCAATTATAAATGAAAGAATGCGGCACATAAATTGAAAGATTATGTTTTGAAAACAATAAATATTATACTTTAAATCCTCAGATGATATATTTTAGATCAAAACGTGCACTATATATTAAATATAATGTATTTATAAAAACTAATTGGTCACAATAACTCATCTCACAAATAATACCCACTTCTGCCACCATTTGTGAAATCGACACTATTCAAATTAATTCGTAATAAGTCCATAAAATCCACTCCTATTTCAGTGCGTCGTTAAAGAAAGACACCACATTATTCCCCGAAATTAACGAGCCACTTCGCATAAAAATCTCCTCTCCGATTTGAAGACATGAACATCGATGGCAGTTCGATACGTCATTCTAAAAATACACATCGGTAATGACAAGACTTGTGTTCTGCGATGCGCGCACATCCTGTCGAGAGAAATCCACCTGCGGCTGTTCAGGACGAAACGCCGAGACGGGGAGATGGAAATTTTACGATTTACTTCATTCTGAAAGGAACTATACTGAAGCTTTCTATATTGTGACGTGGATATGTTGATAGAGCTGGGGACAGGTTTACATTTCACAATGTGTAAATATGTCGGGGACATTAGTGGAGGTGCCAGGAGTGATGGAAGTGCCGGGTTGGGTTACAACGCGTGGCAGGTTGCATATGTACCAGGAGGCACGTCGACCTGTCATTACTGTCATTGAGCTATCTCTTTAGAAGAACGATCAATGTCATTAGATGCATATAATTATTTAGATAATTGAACTAACTTACTCTCAATGATGTATGATGTGTATGTTGTACAGCTTAATCTTGATATTGATTCCTAATTTACTTCTACGTAGTTTCAATTTGTTTTACGTTTCTATCAGAATCCTGCTCGTGACGTCACAGTGGTAGAAAAATGGAGGTTGAGGGGGCAGGGGAAATGTGTCTAAGCTATAAATAATAGCTATAAAACATATTTATCAGATGAATATTTAACTTAAACATGTGAATGGATAAATATTGCGTATTATTATTAACTTGTACTTACTTAAATATCTTTCTTTCACAAGTAATCACTCTAAATATGAGATTTGGATTGCCGCTGTCAGATTTGTTTATTCCCTATACCTTTATATAGGTAACTATTGCAACTTTTTCTCACGCAGGATGCCTATATTTAAGAGAAGATTTAAATAAACAATAGTCAGGATAATTGTCCCTAAAATTAAACACTCCAAATTAGGTTGTATGTTTCCTTCTTCGTTCGTTTCTTTCTTCAACCACATTCTAACCGATACTGTTTGAGATGTTAATCCAATAGTACGCCTACGTCTTAAATGCTTAGTTTGAAGAAAACCTATATTTTGTGGGATGTACTCTTACATGATACCTGAGATTTTAATTTCATCTAAATACTTTGAAACAGTTTTGAACCCATACTTTAAGCATACTTCTTCACGTACCTCATTAAGTTTGCTCTAATTAACTGCAATTAAATTACTTATCCTGGAAATTAGCTCCGAAAACTCCTCGTTCTCGTCCTTCACGCATGCGCAATCTTCCCAGCATCCTTCAGGATCTAACAGAATTCTCTGAACCCAGATTAACCATCTTTCTACTTTGCCAAGCGATTTCATAAACCATTAGCTTTCATTCAGAAAGTTTTCTTATCCAATTTGGCAAGCCACAAAAACTCTTTTAAAAGGCTTCTTGAGTTGCTTTTCTTCTTAGCTCGAAGTTGTTTCATTTGTTCACGCACCCGAATCACCTTTAGGCGAGGTGTCCATCTTTGAAAGCGAGCTGGATCTTTCAAGGAAGATGATCTCAAGACTTTCCTCTTACCTTCCAACCCCTTAACTCTCTTTAAAAATTGTTAAAATGAGGATTTGTTATACGTAATGGCGTAATTCATGTGGCCCCAAAAATCCTTGGTTACACAATTGACTATATTATAGTACCTACAGTTAAGTAAAATATATAATGAACTCATTTGAATTTATTCAGGACTCATCTGGACCATAATCTTAGCCAAACTTCGCTGTTCATAACACAGATGTTCTGTCGTAAGCAAACTAACTCTGTCAACGTAATGACAGGGAATTAAAATCGTGCCCTTTTCATAAATTACGTGGAAACTAGCAGGTCCTTATTTCTCAAAGGAACTGGAAGAGAATTATTTAAATGAGGTCCTCAAGACTGATTTCTGTCACCTCCTTCCTCCCCCTCTTTTCTCTCCCTCTCTCCCACTCACCTCTGGGTGAGATGTCGATCTCGGAGAGATAGAAAGGTCCTTGACGAGTGATGATCTCATGCACGATGATGGCGAAGGAGTAGACATCGCCTTTCTGAGTGCCCTCAGGAGGAGGTCGACTCATGCGCAGCAGCTCAGGAGAAGTCCACAGCAGTCCTGAGAACAATCATTAGTTCAAATAATCACATTCACAAATTCTATAAAATAGATTCAAGTTTACATATTATTTTCATTCAGTAACCATTAATGTCATTAAGTCATTCAGTCATGGACCTCTCATTAAATTATTTGTTTGCAGTAACTTTGGTTAATCTGTTGATTATTATTTGTGATATCATTAGTACTAATTAATATGATTGTTCTATTTCTGTTTGTCAACTAATACTAAACCACCATGATTGAATCAACAGGTCAATAATGATTTAAATTATAATCCTAGACATCAATAATGTTAATTATATTTGTGCTATACTGCATTTGAGTGATATTATCAAAGTGACAATTGAGTGAAGGTTCGTTTATGTTGCTGCTTATTAATCTTAAGTTTAACTTGGTAATTGTTATAGCGTCCCTCCTTGGTATGAGAATATTGGAAATGTGTTGGAAGGAATCCTGATTGTTAATTTCTTCAGGCGTCCATTAAATCCACGCTGCTGACGGGAGGATAATTAAATGTTTAAGAATGTTAACTTGCGGTAATTCTGGTGCAGAAAGTACGTTGTTTCAGATAATTATCTGAAACCACCATTCTCGCATCGTCTCTTCTATTTCTGGAATATAATATACGAATATTGCAAATTTCGCTTCATTCATGCGAAATGAAAAGCATTATCGAACAATACACGCTGCTCGAACCAATAACGTTTCGATATTAGTTCATTTCTGTCGGACCATGGACGTAGAAATCTAATTAAATCACCCTCTTTCCTCCCTGGTAAAACTCCCCATTTCCCCGTCATTCATTTTATAATTTTATTTCCACCAACCTTATTTCCGTTGAATATATTAAAGGGTAACAATTAAAAAAACACGAGACATTCAAGCGCATGTTTCCAAGTAACTAAATACACAGAAAATGAGAATTATACGGTGAATTATATGCGTGAACACACGTGAATATTACTCATTTGAGAGATAACACGCATACGCCCACGCGTTTACAGAGTGCTTACTGCCGTTTAAGCTCCTTTATAATGCAAGAGATTGCGGTCGTTAAGTTAGGCGGTGTTTCATGAAATCAGGGAGAGATGTCTTCATTTCAACCAACTCACAAACTCGTGATTCCCAAACCCTCTGATTTGACGTCATGCGAGAATAGCCAACAGCTGTTGCGCGAAATGGAAACTGCGAAACTCCGCCTCGCATTTCTACGATGATTTGACATTTAGACCCGTTTCGTTGACCATAATTACAATTGCCTACTACATTCGATATCATATTTGTATTATACTCGATCAACAGAAGATAATAAAACTAAAACTAAAGTATTTACAAATATGTCATTAAAATGAAAAATGTACTTCATACGGTGAAAAAAAATCTACTCATTTATTTCTCTCTCACAAAAAGTTATTAATAAAAACCCAAGTTATTTCAGTTTGAACGCAGCACTTTTCTACTTTCGCAAACAGTTTCCCGAGTTTCATACTTGTTGGTAACACCAGACGAGTCAGAATAAAAGTAATGAAAACTTGACTTTCTTCGATGGGGTTTTTCACTAGCGTCGTGTAAAATGAGGTCGACAACCGCTCTAAGGGATCCATCAAGATTCTTCGATCATTCTACCTTCTTGGAGATTCAACCATAACGAGAAAAACGTCACGATATCGTTGCATTTATTCTGCCTCAATTACTTGCAGTCTATATAGTTTTGTTTCAAATACTAGTTACATCATTTCTTGTTACTTTTCCATCCCTTTCGGAGGTATATTTAGATAGATTTTTATATCGTAGATCATTGTGTTTTTTATACCTGCTACATATTGTTATAATGAACTGCTTTAGTCTGACATTTATAACACATGAATCACCACGTTACACCCACCAACACAAATACTTCCAATTCAGTCATGTAAATAAACGTTTAGAGAGTAATTTCCCAGAACGCAGCTCGCCAGAAATCCAATTAACTGTTATTGCTTTTGAATTTATAAACATTTATTAATTACACGAAACTGCACTTGGCGTTCATTCATACGCACAATTCATTCGATGCAAGTGGCAATTGTCATCCAGCATGGATACTGATGCATAATATGTAAATGCAATCAGTGTTGAATAAAACTTCAGAGCAATGAGTTTGGCAAAATTAAAGGTCAAAAGCAGAGAGATATTTGAACCAGATTTGAACAATGTTGAGCTGGTCTAATCGGATAATGTCACAGATTTTCATAATTGATTGATACACTTATTCATGGCATACACATCCCTCGAAACATTATCCACTTCTCGTGTCTAGTTTCTGAGATAAATTGAGTCGTATGAAATATGGTTTTTACTGATTCCCTCAGTTAGGTGAATGTTAATAAATACCAACTGCAATGTGAAAAGATTTTCCTCGAGTGGGACTCGAACCCACGATCTTCCGATATCCAGTCAGATGCTCTACCAGCTGAGCTACCGAGGCACAGCCGCTGCAATGTGAACTGCTTCGGTAGCTCAGCTGGTAGAGCATCTGACTGGATATCGGAAGGTCGTGGGTTCGAGTCCCACTCGAGGAAAATCTTTTCACATTGCAGTTGGTATTTATTAAATTGAACCGTCTTTTCTTTCCCATGTTATCTTATGGCGACCAAGTAATATCAGGTAATTTTTAGTCTAAAATAAAGATGTTATTCTTTAGTATTGATAGATTTGAACAAAATGCTAATTATCTGGTAGACTAAATACTAAAAAAAAAGAAAAATGGTAAATAATACCAACTGTACTGTTTAAGTTAGAAACCACAATCTAAATTTTCCTGTACACCTATAGTGTCAAAGTAGTTTTTTTTATTTTCTGATGACGTTAAATTGAAAACTCGTAACTCATAATAAGACCGGTTTCAAGTTACAAGACATAATGAGTCTTTTTGAAATGTAGGAAAAAGTAGGTAATACAAATGATGTTTTCAATTTAAAAAAAATAGCCGTGTTAACGGGTAGGTTTGTTTTGCAACAAATTCACAAATAAGAAACAAAACATTAAACAACAACTATGATTTTAAGAATGTACCTACTCTAATTATGGATTCACTCTGGTATTCAAAATCGAAAACAACAGAAAATGGTGCGTGATATTTCACCGCCTCGTTAGCCAGGTTCCTCAGGCGAAATTCCAAATACGAGTAAATCAACAGGTAATTTAAACAAGCTTTTTCCCTTTCTGTTCAAAAAAATATGTAATTTTATGAAAAAGTAATCAGAAGCTGGGATAAGTTTAGCAACTTAGAAATATATTTCTAATATATAGAAATATATTTTTATATTTTTTTGTTGCAATAGAGAGATTCAATAAATCGAGTTCTTCTGGATGTTCTTAATATCGGTGATGTATCGTTCTGCTCAGCATGAATTCTGTCCAGCACATCGCACGTGTGTTCGAATGAATGGTACATCACAGATGTCATGGAATGCTGGTTCCATCAAGTCACATGCCACTGTTGGGAGACATTCCACCCAGGCGTTTAAACATCAAGATCCCCTCAGATGCGGTCCCCTCGTGTCATCTGTTTGTTGCAATGTTTGCGCGGGAAGTGAGATGTCACGCAGGCTCACGTCTTTCAAGACTTATTGTGTAACGCGTTGATAAGCGAGCCCTGGAAATACTAGGAAGACAAAATGCGTGAGAGAAGTGTCATTTTATTTATTGGAGACGTATTGTGGTGATGTCTAATGGACAATGGTAGACAAATTGCCGGAAGGCTTTCACTGGAGAATTCCCGTAGTGTTTTCAGTATTGGCAAATACGTTTGGACACGTGCGTAGTGTCACAGGGAGATTACTCAAAAATGATTAGAACTTGTAAAAATAAATAAATTTAAAAACGCTTTCAAACGCTTACAAACACGTACAATATGAACACTAGCGCTGCCTATAGTGCCAGCGGGAGTTAAAACAACAGCTGAACTCTTCTCGATCACATGCCAGGTCAAAGTTCGAGTCTTCTTCACAAGATGGCGTGTCTCTGAACTGCAGCCATCATCATATGAAGTGTCATTCTAGGATGTCTCCACTTACTGAGATATGCTGTAATGTCAGCGCGGCCGTTTAGAGATGTCACTTGCTTTTTGTTATTCCCAAGTCCCAACAGGTCATCTAGACATCGCACGGGAGATATGTACCATTTCAAGACGTGGTTTCTGAGTAGAAGGATACGAAAAGTGATGTTATTGATAATATAATCGATATTTGACTAACTATGGACTAACTATCTTCTTCGAAAACCTAAATTGTGTGGACTATTGACCGCGGCATCATAAATACGTTGCCTCATATTAATTTGATCGTCCAGGAGGCCAAGTCTTGAAACTTACGCTTTCAGGACGCAAACGCTCTCGGACGTCATAAAGTCCCATTTACTGTAAGAGTGATCGACATTGAAACATAAAGTCAAGCCACTTATTTAATTGTCATCCAGCAATCTATTGTTAACAATTTATTAACATTATAATTATTATTACAGATATTATAAAGTCATAAAACCGTATTAAAAATGAAGCTAAACAGTTATCTGTAGATTTCAAGGTCGTCCTTCTTACAGTAAATGGGACTTTATGACGTCCTAGAGCGTTTGCGTCCTGAAGGCGTAAGTTTCAAGACTTGGCCTCCAGGTCTAAGGTTCACCACTTTAAAGTTTCCCGGTTATATAATTTTATCTTTCAAAATAAGAATAGAGTGTAATTATGCAACTATCATTGTAAGATGTAGTACTACATCTTAATCTTGTAGCTAAAAAGGGGAGCGGTTCGAAAGGATCAGCATTTTACATAATCCCTGCTCTTCGGTCCTTAGCAGTAAATGATACCAAACCCAGTCGCACAGCTGATTTAATAATATTACATATCCAATACTGATCGTCATCGATAATTTAAGTAATATTGAAAAACTATGATAGATAAACTTTGTTCATATTCAGCATTGCACCGTTCAAACCATTTGAAATGTTTTCCAATTTCTAGAAATATGGAAGTGCAGAAAATGAAAAACGTTTAAACTCTATGTAGAAAACATACGTGACTTTCTAGAACATAGTGTGAAGTGAAGTATTTCCTCATAACTGACAGAACAATGTGTACAAGATATTCAGAAACCTTGGATTCCAGATTTAGTAAAACTTTATTTTGTCTCTCAGACTGGCATTTGTTTTTCAAAAAGCAGCAATTGTTGATCACCAAGAGGTTCGATATTTTCTCCGTGGACATCTTCCAGTTCTTCCAGTCAATATCTTGAGCAGAAATGAAGTACGTCCTGACGCCTCTCGATCTACCTGTTGTTGAGTCTGCCTGGCGTCTTGGCCGTCGGTTGTTTCCTCTAGCGGCGTCAATGATCGTCGAGATCGAGACTGAGAGTGTGGGGTCGACGACGACGACGACAACGACGACGACGACGACGACGACGACGACGACGACGACGACGACGACGACGACGGCGGCCTCGTGTAGCGTCGAAGTTCAAACAGACGTCACCGGAGAGTTGGCGCCGAAGAGTAGTTCAGCGTCGACGCTAACTCTCGGCGTCCAGACCGACACGTTGATGTGTAAGAAAAGACGAGGTGGGAGGAAGGCCCGCAGTAATCGGTGTCGGGCGCAGAAACGGGCCCTCGCTGAGATGATGAAGAATGCCACTGAATGCAAGAGCAACGACGAGGAGGATGAGAAGGCAGTTGCGAAGAACACAGAACAGCAGGATGAAGCATCCAGGGGCTCGCCGACCTTGTCTGCCACCTATGACGCTCTCGACGGGGAGGTTACTATGTGGGAAGCCGTCGAGGACGAGAAGACACTGGCGACGAACCCAGAACTGCAGGATGAAGCTTCCAGGGGCTCGCCGACCTTGTCTGCCACCTATGACGCTCTCGACGGGGAGGTTACTATGTGGGAAGCCGTCGAGGACGAGAAGACACTGGCGACGAACCCAGAACTGCAGGATGAAGCTTCCAGGGGCTCGCCGACCTTGTCTGCCACCTATGACGCTCTCGACGGGGAGGTTACTATGTGGGAAGCCGTCGAGGACGAGAAGACACTGGCGACGAACCCAGAACTGCAGGATGAAGCTTCCAGGGGCTCGCCGACCTTGTCTGCCACCTATGACGCTCTCGACGGGGAGGTTACTATGTGGGAAGCCGTCGAGGACGAGAAGACACTGGCGACGAACCCAGAACTGCAGGATGAAGCTTCCAGGGGCTCGACGACCTTGTCTGCCACCTATGACGCTCTCGACGGGGAGGTTACTACAATGGAAGCCGTCGAGGACGAGAAGACGCTGGCGACGAACCCAGAACTGCAGATTGAAAGTGAGAAGAGCTCACCGACCTCGCCATCCTCGTCGTTCTCGTGGTGTGATGCACTCCAATATGCACGATCAGCTGCAGTAGTTGTTTCAAGACCCAGCAGCCCAGATCCACTCTTCTTCTGAATTTTTTCTCGAGCAGTACACAATGCTTGTTGTGTGTGTTCTTTTTTTTTATTAAGAATGTTATATTTTACATACGAGCCACCTTTTTATGTGAATTCATTTCACGTTCTTTTATGAACGTGCGTCATAATATTTTATTAGCCGACAAGATAATTCGTTACGTAATGTTTCAATTTTTGTTCATCTTTTTGATCAAGGTGAACTTTGTGTTCTCGTAATTTTCATGTTTGTACTGCAATGTATTTTTCTCTATTGCTGATTTCAATAAATGTTTGAAAAAATATGTTTAAAAATCTCATTCCAAAGTAAGTTTAAGATAAAGTATTGACATTTAAACTAACCAATAGTCTGGATATTACCTCTATCTCTGTTCTATCTCTGTGCCTCCTCCAGAACTCGGAGTATATGTAACATAATCCGCCAGTGAGTGTTTCTCTGACACTGTTGAAACTCTATCGTGCTGAAATATTATCGCGCTTCGAAGATATTGAATTCGAGAAAGAACGTCCCTTGTAATCGATCACCATTCTTAGACATCCTCGTCCCAGACTACACATCTGGAGTGCCATTTGTCAATTCCTGGGCGATTTGGTTCGAACTAGGAGCATAAATCCAGGTGGAGCAGCTTGCCTAGGCGCCAGGTATCGAAAAACAAAGAGTTAGAGTAGTTTTGAACCCATAAAAAACACTTCGTGTAAAAATACCAGCCAAGTCTCTTCAACTAAAAAAAATATATGAAATCTAAAAATTCTGCACTGAAAAGTATTGATATCAAAAAATTTGCCAAGTCAAAACTTTATTTGAAAATCAAAAAATACTTGGCGCATCGTGTACATAAATAGCTTGGAAGTATAAGCCAATTATAAATTATACATGAAATATACATATACATAGTATACCTATAATGCCCTAAAAAAAACGATGCGCCAAGTATTTTTTGATTTTCAAATAAAGTTTTGACTTGGCAAATTTTTTGATATCAATACTTTTCAGTGCAGAATTTTTAGATTTCATATATTTTTTTTAGTTGAAGAGACTTGGCTGGTATTTTTACACGAAGTGTTTTTTATGGGGATATCACTCCTTTTTTTAGTTTATTATTTACAACTTGTGACGCATATGAAATAAACAATTACTAAATTCTTTTAAAAAAATCGCCATTTACGATTTGGTTACTACTAATGAAAATCTGTTGTATATTCATGTATAGTCTTTCGTGAAGAATAGCAAAGGTTTCATTCCAATCGGCCAACCCAGTTCCGAGATATGGCATATAACACTTCGGTTTTCAAAATGGCTGCTAAACTTACTGCACTGCCACATAGAATTTATATCTACAATTAATGTGTATCATTTTAGGCTTTCTGAATATGTATTCATTGTATAGAATGGGGAATATAATAATTTTTAAATTTGAATGACGTCATTTCCGGGCTCATAAATAAAAACATTCTACTTTGACTGTTCCTATTCCATAAAGATGGCATTCCGAATCATTTGGCGCTAGTTTCGTACTGATCGGTATACCAGTTTTCGAGATACAACGTTACTTCCGGTTTCAAAATGGCGGCTGAAATCTCTGACCCCTTGAATTTTAATTTACACATGATAACATCTTATTAAGTTATTATAAGCTGTCTCAAATAGTATGTATTGTATCAAAATGTAAATTTGTGAGATTTTTAAAATGTGTAACGTCATTTCCGGTTTTGCTATAAGAAACTGCAAATATTACTGATGATAAAACATAAAGTTGCCCGTCTAAATTGTGTGGCGCTGGTTTCGTTCAAATCTATTTAGCCAATATTAAGATATGATGTCACTTCCGGTTTAACAATGGCGGCTTCCGGTTGGTTTTGTAACAAGTCAAATGATATATCAGAAGTGCATACGTTACATAAATATCAAAATAATCGGATCAACCTTTGTTGCCGAAATGCCAATCGATGTATTTCAAATTTCATGACGTCATTTCCGGTTTCGTTAACAAAATGTTTAGTCTTTTGCTACTGATAATGCATATAGTTCACCGTCCGAATCGTTTGGCGCTATTTTCGCTCCAATCGGTTTAGCCGTTGTTGAGATATGACGTCACTTCCGGTTTCAAAATGGCGGCACAAAAAATTCATGGGGTGAAGGTTAAATCAGACGCCAAAAGTGCACACGTGGTAAAAATGTGAGATCAATCGGTTCAGCCGTTTAGGCTGTGGCCTTGTTACCGGATTTGAATTCCAGGAGACTACTACTGAGATTATTATTATTATTTCCTTTTATTCACAAAATTACAATTGCACTTTGGTTTCATAATGCATGGCACCGGTAACTACCCAAATCACTAAGGTGCCAACATTTTACAATACAGTATAAAATACAACAATTTGTGAAAATGAACCAAAAAATGACATATATCTAAAAGTGAGACTGAAAATCTCTACATAAATCTCCTAATAATATAAGCTGTTCCTAATATCGCCGTCTTCTGAAGCTCGATCATGGAATGTGAGCCCGGAACTTTCTGCAGACATGTGTGGAAGTTCTTGCTGATCGCTCCAGTTGCACCAATGACTATAGGAACAACACAAGTCTTCATCCCCCACATCCTCTCAATTTCAATTTGAAGGTCTTTGTACTTGGTCTTCTTTTCAGCCTCCTTCGATATTATGTTGTAGTCTGAAGGGATTGCTACATCAATTAAGACACAAGTCATCTTCTGGTGATCTCTAATAATGATATCCGGCTTGTTGTGGGGGATGGTGCGATCCGTGTGTACTTGCGTGTCCCATATAAGCGTGACATCTTTGCTACTTGTGATGCTTTGCGGCTTGTGATCATACCAATGTTGAGATACGGGGATCAGAAAGTGTTCACATAGATCCCAGTGCAATCTCGTAGCGACACGGTTGTGCCTATACAAATATTCATTGGCTGCAAGTATGGAGCAAGAGGACATAATATGCTCAATGGTCTCATCTCTAGTTTGACATAATCTGCATTTAGCGTCACCTCTGGTCTTCAATATGTGCTTTTCATAATATCTTGTTCGTAGAACTTGGTCTTGGGCTGCCACTATTAGCCCCTCTGTTTCGCCTTTTAAATTTGCCTTTTGAAAAAAAAACGATATATTATTATTATTATTATGAAAACCGCCCTAAAACACTGTTTTCACGGCCCTCTAGCGCGCAAAGGGCGTAACCTATTGTTCCCAAATTTGGTATATGTTGTAGGGTGGGCCATAGCTCGAAATTAAGATATTTCGCAACAATGTGATATTTCCCAATTTTAAGATCCAGTAGGCCGAAAATGCCACTTTGATGCTTACAGTAAAAGTGGGTTGCTCCAGCCTTTTTAAATGAGAGTGTGCGCGCGCCGTACGACTTGCTGGCGTGGAGCGACCGCTCCACTAGATTATTTCTTGGTGATATTCTACTTGAAAGAGTTTCTTTCACATATATGGTTTTGTGGACGCTTGTTTCTAGTTGTGAACATTTATTTTCTGATTGAGATTTTTTTAAACAAACAATATCAATAATCATAATGTAACCATTTAATGTAGGGCAGTACCTTTAATAACTATTTCCCGGAAGTACAAATTGTTTCAAAATAGTGATGGTATATAAATATTTGCGTTAGCCTTCAGTCATAAGGATGATGTCGTGTGCTTCGTTTATAAAGTTCAAGGCGTGACGCATACCGCTTGTTGTCCAATCAAATGCTCCAGGGGATCGTTTTCTCTTGGGACCGAGGAGATGGATGGAGATATCTGATTGGTTGGAGCTTCCTGTTGTTTTATACGCTTCACAGTACAAAGAGAAACGGAAGCTGGAAATTTTCCACCTAGAATGCCTCATCATAAGAGAGTTCAACACAAGCTTAGACATTTCCTAAATAAAATGCCTTTTAAACTAATATTCTTACAAATCAATGCGAGATTACCTGTTGAACTTTGAACTCACTTGTCCTTTATAACAAAGCATAAAAACAAAAGATTCTAGAATTGAATAAAATATATTTTTGTTTAGTCTAAATGCTTCCAATGCATGGAATTTCCCAACATTTCAAATATATTTAAAATATGAAAGATTAATGAAAGATTAAAATACCCTGTAACTTAAACTCTGGACTCATATTGAGTTTTCAAGTTTATGACTTCAGAAGATGAGGAAATTTTGAACACAGGAGATACAGGCAAATTATTTAGATTTTGGTGTCAAACTTTAAAAAAGCTCACGTTTGTATTGTTTTCAATTTTCCCTGATAATATGTCCATATTTCAACTAGAAAATAATATTTTTGTTCAAATCTATCGATATCGACAGTACCGAAGAATTTCATGACCATATATTTATTGTAATGCCTTTTAACAATTTTTATTGAGAAAAGAGTAGTTATTTTATATATTATTTGATACATTCTATATATTTGTTTATACAAATTAACGCTGTTTAATTTACTTCTAATGAATATAAATACAATTCCTTTTAAACTAAAAATTACGCGATTTTACTTCGCCGCACTAAACTACCGAACATATGGAGACAACATGAGTTTATCTCAACAACTGGTTCACGATTCTTTTTGCGATATTCTGCGATTTTCTATTCTATAAGAATGCAAAGGTACAGCGATTTCTATCAAAGATATAGGGTTATGATCTCCCCCCCCCCCCCCCCCTTAACGCCTGCGAAAACACGTGGGTCGTGAAAAGTGATAAAAAAGTTAGGCAAAAATAATTGTCAGCTCGTCCACCCTCCAACTCCAAATACCCATGTATTTTATTGTCATTTTCCTTGAAATGTCAAGCAATTGCATGCTAAAGTTTGACTTACGTCTCCAGTAGGCGTACGAGTCCTGGTCGTTGGCCTCGTCTCCGATCTCTCCACTTCCACAGCCTCTGAAGTTCCGGAGCCCGAAGTCCGCGATCTTCAAGACAAAGCGGCTGTCCACGACGCAGTTGGAAGACTTGAGCGAGCCGTGGGATCTGATGTCGCTGCTATGCAGGTAGCTCATCCCCTGGAACATGGTTCGAGTTGAATCGTTCGTTGTCTTGTCTTTCACAATGATTGTAAATGTCAGTCGAAACGCTGTTGCTTACGATAACACAGAAATAATCACATTTTCTGAAATTACAACAACTATGGATTCTGAAAGCTTTCATGACAATATAATTTTATTCTGTGAGTCTGGGGTGGTTTTATGGGGATGATCGGAGTTTGGGGTAGATTCGTTCGAATGACAGGTCAGATGATCGGTTCACATCCCGATCAGCACTGGGATCGTGTAACTTTTGTCAACAGTTGATCGACAACTCTTATGAGAGAATGACATTGGCACGTCATAGTCGATCGATATCAAAGTCGAGTCAATGCTAATCTCTCATAAGAGTTGTCGATCGTTTGTTCAGCAAAGTTACACGATCGCAGTGCTAGTCCAGTCATGAAAAAGACAAGGATTGATCGACGAAGAGTCTTTGCAATTTGCACGACATTTTATTGATATTGAATCCCTCTCTTAGGCATAACAAGAAAATTTACAAAAGTGTTATTGAATTGTCTTTAAGAACTTAATAAATAAAACTTACATAATTTCGTTAGATAATAGTAGTTTATTTTCTTCCCGAGAGGTACACGTGGAAGTAGATACAAGGTTTCTGTACGCACCTTTACCTCATCCTGTCCACATTCAATTAGAAGCAGGAAATTAGGAGCGAGATTGCGGCTTTAACAAAGATCCTGTTCCTTCTGGAGCTAGAAGGTTAGATAATTTTGAATCGATTTTGTTCATTAACTGGCGTAATTGAGATTTGCAGTAATTTCGACAGAATGGATACACAAGTTTCAAAATGTCAAATAAAGACAGGCTTGTTATTTATTGTCTATAGTACGAGAAAGCGTGAATATTTTCTGAATTCAAGAAAAGTGTACAATTTTAGCAGAGCTTTTCGGGAACAATAACTCAAAAGATTATCAAACAAATCCCTAGTCTGTGTAATGTTATAATTTTAATTAATAAGACCTTGTATTTTGTAAGTAAGCTTACATGTGTGCATCGCTGAGACAAATCATTCCTTCTTTTAATTAGAAGAACTCTAACTATCCGCTTTTCCAGTCTCATTACTCTCATGACTATAATACCAGCGCTTCCGGTTGGCCGACATTCTCCGAGGCTTCTTCCTTACAATAATACTGTTTTAATTGTTATATAAAAACTAGCGGGTATATGATTACGTCACAAACTTAAATCAGTGACCGTAATATACGGTGACATTGTTCAAACTCTAATTAAATATTCTTTAAACACAAACATCAAAGTGGGTTTCGTGCTTTCAAAATGAACATTTTGTTAAATCAATTGTAAAATCATCTGGACCAAAATTGTCGACAGTCCTGTTCATGAACGGATTTATGTATGTATTTCTTAGCAGTTTTCGAAATAGTTCTCTTGCAGTTTGCGTACATCAGGGGAATTGTATTGGCGAAGTACGATTTTTGAGCAAATAATGAGAATGCGGTACTGAGTTCAAATGCGATAGGTTGTTACTGTAATATCTGAGTTATCTTTAAAATAAATCGATCTAATAACAGTCAATTCTACTCTGACACAGAAAGTACGTAAATGTTCCAAGTAAAATAGTTTTACAATTCAGATTGTCGTGTGGACTTATTTTTCCTAGGCTAGGGGGCTTTGCAGATCTGTTGATGTGTTTTTATTTCTGTTACCTTGACGATGTCGTGCATGAGGCTGTATCTGAACATCCAGTCCAGTTTGAACTGCTCGTTCTCCAGGATGTCCTGGAGGCTTCCTTTCGGACAGTACTCGGTGAGGAGGTAGCAGTTGGGGGCGTCCACGCATGCGCCGAGGAAGCGCACCAGATGGTCGTGATGCAAGTCCTTCACCTGCACATCAACATCGACATCATCATTCAACATCATCGACATCGACATCAACATCAACATTCAACATTCATTCAACATCATCATCCAACATCGACATCATTGACATCAACATCAACATCAACATCGACATCGACATCGTTCGACATCAACATCAACATCATCGACATCAACATCGACATCGACATCTACAACATCATTCAAGTTTCAAGTTTCAAGTTTTATTAATCCCTATTTGATCATATACAAATGATATTGGACACGTCAATTACATAACAATTAGGTAAAGCAAACAAATTAAATTCAGGCTTGTACAAGAAATCATAATAACTATAAACATTTTGCGTTGAGAAACTCGTCAATTGAATAAAAACAATTAATAATTAAAAATTCTTTCAGTGATGATTTAAAAATATACAATCTCTCATAGTCAATTTTAGATTTTAATGATGAATTCAATTTATTGAAAAGACTGACACCAACTGCGACTGGACACTTATTATTAAACTTAGATTTAGAGTTCATTGAACATACTCTTAAATTATAATTTAACCTGGTATTGTGATTATGTACCTCCTTGTTATCAATTGTTAAATGCTTATTTTCTATCACGAACATAATAGTATTATAAATATAAATGCAAGGAAGAGTGAGAATTTTAAAACTTATAAAAAGTGGTCTACATGAATCTTTGAAGTAAACACCAGCAGTACACGGATCGTAACTAGCACTGGCCAGAAACCGAACAGCTCTCTTCTGTAAAATAAAAAGTCTTTTTGTGTGTGTGGAATGACCCCACAACACAATTCCATAAGAAATAAATGAATGAATATAGGAATAGTAAACGGACTTAGCTGCCTCAAAATTCAACATCAACATCAACATCATTCAACATCAACATCAACATCATCGACATCAATATCGACATCGACAACATCATTCAACATCAACATCAACATCATCATTCAACATCATCGACATCGACATCATCATTCAACATCAACATCAACATCAACATCATTCACATCGCCATCGACATCGACATCGACATCAACATCATCATCATCATCATCATCATTCAACATCAACATCAACATCAACATCGACATCGACATCAACATCAACATCAACATCATTGACATCGACATCGACATCGACATCAACATCATTGACATCAACATCAACATCGACATCAACATCATTGACGTCGACATTGACATCGACATCGACATCGACATCATCATTCAACATCATCGACATTAACATCAACATCATTGACATCGACATAAATATCAACGCATTCAATGCATTGGTTCAAACAACTTTCAGTAATTTCTGACAAATTTCACATTCGGATATACCCGAATGGTTGAGCTTTTTGCCTCCAAGTGGACTTCTGAAAACTTAAAAGCTGTAAAAAAGCAAACATATTTCAAGATGCATTTTTCTGTAAATCCATTCCCCTTTTCCTATTGTGAAGATAGTAAGAAATAATTTGATGTAATCGTAGGAATGTTTATTTTGTTTTAAAAGCGTCTATGAGTTATCTCTAAAAATATTTAAGGTATTGATATTTTGTTTAAATTACATCAAAAGTCCATCCATATTCATTCATAATTCTGCGCTTTTTCCTCCTGACGAAAGTCTTTGTCCTGAGTGAATTAAAATGATAAATTGCCATAAAATAAGATGTGCCTTTGGAAAATTTGTACACAAAATTGATATTAATTATGTGCCTACAAAATACGTAATTCTAGTTCAGTCACCTTTCTTTTCTACACTTAAACGGTATACGGTTCCATTATGAAGTGCATTGATTATTTATAACGTCAACAGATTTGAATCTGATTGAATTTAATCGCTGGAATCTCCCGTTAGACTCGGATCTCCTGAACGCTTAGCTGAAGAGCGCTTGAGATCAGAGAGACTCCGGTTCGTTTCCCGCTCACGGACGTTTCCCGCACACAGCTTCCTGACTTGCCACTTGGGATGGTATTTAATGTGCGCTTCATTTAGTTAAAATAGCACATTGCTTTCAGCAAGTTGGCAGATTGCAGAAATTGTAAAAACTAGAACCGGATTGTAATTTATAATTTAATGGTCCAGAGAGTTTATCAATGGGAACATAAAAAACCGAATTCTACTTTAATAATTTAATTTAAAATACTGCAATGAAAACCAATTATTAATATCAGAATAAAAATTGGGACTTTTTTAATTGAAAATGAAGAGTTTATGATAAGAATATCACCGATCGACCGATCAGTATCGGATCAGTACCTACGTTTTTTGGTAAATTCATATCATTTTTCTATAAGATAAAAACGGAAATATATGTACCTATAGAATTGTAATTTTTTGTAAATGGTATGAGTTAGACACGTTTTATATAACACAAATGTTAATGTGTTGTAAAACCGGAGAAAAAATAAATATTTTACAATGGCAACCTAGTGAATTTAATGCCACATTGTCTTTTTAATTATCGAATTGGTACGTATTGTTTATTACCAAAACCATGCTGAAAACTTAAGTGAAAACTATAAAGTGTTCGAGAAGATATTATCGATATTCTTCAATGCAGTTTCAAAATGATGAGGGCTTTTCAGGAAAACAGTTCCTTGCGAGGAAATGGCTTCCAGGAAAGTGCATCGCCTCTGCTTCATCTGATCGGCCAATAATGTGATCGAACTTTATATTCTATTTCCCCTTCGAACGTTAAGCACAATTAAAATATTTACGTTCACGGTAAACAGAACGGAAGGTAGTTAACTTTAACCAGTGAACAAGATAATTGACACTCAGAAATCAGTTCATATTCACTTGATGTCGACCGATACTAAATGTCACACTACAGATGATTTATCTCGGACTTTTATTAATTAACCTCGAAATTGGCTAAAACTTTAAGCGGTGTTCACATTAGCGCGGAAGTGAAAAGCGTTTTTTTAAAATATAAACCAATCAAAGTCCGCCGCGAGCGTTTCTGACTTGTAATTAGTTAATAATATCAAGAAAAGCGCAAAACTCATAACGCAAAAACGCTTGTATGTAAACCGCCGATCAGTCAAAATAACGTTACAAACTTTTTCTATCAATAATGTACGAAATGCCTCATCTATTCTAACGAATATTTAAAATATGAATAAATGTACAATTACAATTACAATTATTTATTTACATCTTGCAAGTAGTTTTTAACAGGTGGCAAGGAAATACATAATGTATTCCGTCCCTCCGATACATTATTTAAATTTTTTACTGAAATAAAGACTTCTTTTGACCAAGTTGGTCAACAAAACCGCACTTCGTTAATTTTTATTCAACTCGTTCCTGAAAAAGCTCCCTCTATTTTATTTTACCACTTAAAAAAGCTGACAAAAGCGGATTTCATCGGCTTATTGTCGTTATCAATATCCATATTCATGTTTTCTCATTAACAAGTTAGTTTTTTTTCGGACCTAGCTTCATAAATTCAGAGAGAGCATTTGCCATCCATCGAAAAATTCTTTCACATAGCGTACATTCCTGTGGGCTTAACCGTGACAGAATGTAAACCCTGCCCGATCTTCCCAGCGTAGAAATGATCTGCTACATTTCCACTCGCTGTAATTTAAAAACAAAGAATCTGTCTGAAAAGATAAGTATTTAAATATTAACGGGCTGGAAATGTTTTGTCGTTTGAATCTTGTCCTGAATAAACAACGTGAGCTTTATAAATCCGACATTGCGAATAAAATAAAGTTCATGCTTCAGCCTCCACGATATGTCTCTAGGGCCGAGGCATGACGGCAATAGTAAAACCCAATATTTATCTTGTAAGGAGCTGGAGGGAAATCTGGAGAAGTGCAATAGAGAGTAAGAAATATATAAGATGTCAATAGATTAATGTTGGTAAATAAATAGGAATTGAAAGAATAGAATGCCGTTTATTTTGTTCTCCGGAGCGTGGTAGGCTAATGTTCAAATATGTTTTCTCGTATTCTCTGAAAAATATATGAATATAGTCTATAAAGTAGAAATCGTCTTATCTTTGGAATTCAGACTTGTATTATTATATCATTAGTGTTTGAAATATCATTATTTTTTACAGATTTAATTGCGGGTGTGATATTTTAATGTATTTTCGAACCCATGATATTGGCCTTACAAAAGCTCAGCCACTCCAGGGGTAGCAGTTATTTAATCAGTGGTTATTAAAATAAATTGAGAATAGTAAATCCTGGAATCATTTTTAAAACTAGAACAATAAGACAAAAAAAGTTCCTTTCCAGGAATTCAATTCAAAATCTAATAAAAAAAACTTGATTATTCAAGCTACAGCTGAAGTGACTTGAGCTTTTTGGCTGTTGAAAGTCTAAGGCCAATATCAAACATTTCCTCATAACTGAATAGGATTTCTGTACACTGAAATTCCTCGTCGTTTTCTTACTAACTATACGTATGTACGCAATGTAAAGCTTGAGATCTTCCCAGAATGATTTGTAAATATCCTCCATCTAGCTTTTAAATCTTTCCGGTCAGACTGCCGGTTGGTCGTGCGGATAAGGACCATATCAATAGAATCTTACGCTCGTACGACCCCGTCTCTTATCTCTCGCGTGTACGACATAACGCACGACCGATAACAAAGCGAATCAAGTCCGCTTGATGCAAGAATTAGATACAAAGAAAACATTGGGCAGAGGATGAAAGTGTTTCCCACAAAGCACAAGTGAATTAGATAAGTCTGCTAAATGCATTATTTATTTTTTTATGAACCAGAATAGTAATATTAAAGGCTTTACGTGTATGTGTTCACTCGCGTATTGTTCACTCGCGAATTAAGTTATATGGTCAACTGTCAATCAACATTTCTCAAAGTAAAATCATAGAAAGGAGATCCTCCTAATTCAATTATTTACTTCGAAGTATTCAACAAGTGCATATGTAACGTACAAATCGTTATTCTACTTGTTACATCGTCGTATCGCTCTGGGAATCTAGCGTGTGTATGACTTGGCTGCGTGGGACTAGCGACCCAATTGATACCGCTAATAATAAGGTCAACTTCAGAATCATATAATATGACGTAAACAGTCTTGGATGTAGAACTCTATTAGGTATCAGGTTTATTCTGCTCTAAATCACCTACTAACATTCAGCTTTAAGACGGACGGAAAAGTAAGCTTTCATCACAACATTCATGGCAACATTTGACGGGAGGAAATATGTAACTCATGTTTCGTCGTTTCCCATATTACACACTGGATGAAACTGGATCATTTTATTTTTTCATGAGCCAGACCCTTTTTAGCATGTATTTTTTAATTCATATGAAATGCATGGACCGTTCCCATTATTAACAATGTATGACAACATTTGCTACTCTTCCGTTAAAATTAGAAATATTACAAATAGATTTTAAATATTTGCAGTCATATTTACTTAGATTCTGAATGTTAAATTCTAACAGTAATGCAAGCTTTCCATGCTCCGTTATCTTCCGTCAACGTCCGACACCGTCCGACGAAAACGAAAACGACCACGTGACCCGTCTCGACCAATCAGAGCCATCCCCAAAAATCTCGGACGGCGAGGGATTGGTCGAGACGGGTCACGTGGTCGTTTTCGTCGGACGGTGTCGGACGTTGACGGAAGATGACGGATCATGGAAAGCCAGCTTAACGCGTATAGGTAACAAAACAACACATAATAATATTGAATACAAATGTACTTTAATGTTTAATTTAAAAAATGTTGATTTTGCTTAGACTTACACGGACGGACCAATGTTTCTTTCACGAAATTAAAACGCAGAAGCAATATATTTAAATTGATTACAAAATGTGTACAAGGTCTATCAGAATAAAACAAACTTGGAGAGAAATCTCATTCATCTTTCTAACTACTTAGCTCTAAACCATAGAGAGGATTTCTTGGAATCGCGCACTATTACTTGACTGAGGAGGAAGCTTGCCGAATCCCCCTTCAACTTATTGAGACTTCACACTTGAGTGAGTTTTCCATCGGCTTTGACCCCCTCAATAAGTCACTAAAGTGTGAACAAGTGTGTTATTGAGGTCATTTCGATGCCGGAGTTTCAGTCACTTTAGTCTAATTAAAACATTGAAGTGAGAGCTCACGTGATTGCAAATAACACCTTCACAGAGCAAACGCTTGTTCAGTTGCCTCACAGATGCAGAGCAGTATTTTTGGATGGCTTAAAAGAGCAAGATTTAGACTGCACAAAATATTTTTGTACGTCGCACGATTTTACTAATCGTGTCCCTTTTTCAATATTTTTTCCTCTGTTTTTTTTGTACGTGACATTTGTGACATTTAATCGTGTGTTGCATGTTGCATATACTGCTGTGAATAAGTTATTTTAATTCAAACATTGAAAACCACAAAAAACCATAAAAAGGCGGTCTCTACTTTTACCTTTATGGCTTGACCGATTGTCTCAAAATTTTTACAGTACAGAGATAAACAGTAAATCTGTGCCTCTAGTGATTCAAAAAAATGGGTCATTTGGCTCCTGCACCCTGAAAATACTAAACAAAAAATAGCACTTTTGGCCCACTAGAGGCACAGATTTATTATTTATCTATAATCTGTGAAAATTTGAAGACAATCGGTGGGGCCGTTTAGAAAAATGTAGAAGCCGCCTTTTTGTGCTTCATAAAACATGGATTTCATCAAGTATCGTAGACTCTTACCTTCTTCAGTTCCAGAAGCATTGGTCTAGACAAGTCGATCCTACTCTTCTGGATGACTTTCAGCGCAACCTTCGTACCCTGAAAATAAAATGTAAATTATTATATTTACTTTATCAATAGTGGTATGGCTGAATGGCTGAGTGGTAACGCTCTGAACTTATATTCCGGAGGCCTGGGTTCAATTTCCGCGCCGTCCTTCTGGGACTGGGTTTTTTTCGTGGTATTCCGTCAGTCGACAGGCAAATGCTGGGAAGGTACCCTACGAATAGGCCATGACCGCCTCCTTCCCACCTTCCATCCTTACCTACTCTTCACCATCATCTCCCAATCATCATCATAATCATTCATCCGTCGCCATTAGCCTCGCTGCAGAACAGTGCGACGTTAAGCCCCAGAAAAAAATATAAAAAAGTAGCTTTAATTATACTAGCTTGATAATTTTTGTCTGTTTCCACAATATACTTTCCACAAATACACTTTTCAATGTCGTATACACATACTTCCCCAACTTACATACATAATTGTCTACATTAAAATTTAATTGCATTTAGTTACTGAGTGAAGTAATTAATGTAAAATCGAAGTAAGTAGGTAATTTAATTAATCATTTTCAGAAACAATTAACGTTTACTAATTGCGATTTTGAATTTGGCGCATGTCAGTAGCATCAAGGATGTAGCAGATATAGCTAAGCGTAAAATGACGCAGTTTATGTACCAATGTATGTATACTAAAGGAGCAAGAGAAGCTCTTCCCAGGGTTCGGGAAAATACAATATATTTTCGGACTTAAGTGCCAACATCCTCATAGTTTAATCAAGTTTATTTGACGTTGGACTGTACTTTAACATTAGCTTTGAGAAAAGTTTCATAAATTAAGACACGAATAACTTTCATCAAAAGAGAAATTAATTAAATATTTCCAAGGCAATAACATGACCTTCAAATATCATAACTTAATTGCATTATTTGTAGTTGAAACAACGTTGGGATATAATTGAAATTAACAACAAGTAATATTGTTTAGAATACGCCCCCATAGACATGTCTTCCTATTGATCACGATTCTTTCAAGCTCTTTCAGAAAACGCAATGTGGCGCAATTCAATGTGTCTCTGCTTTTGTCCTTCTCCTAAGTGTCTTGGGAATTAAACACATTTCTCCTCGCTAAGAAGTTGTTATCGCGAAGCAATAGACTTTAATTACTTGAGAAAACGGTTCAACAATAAGATGAAGAAAGCGTGGTTTTCCGGCGAGCGAGTCTCAATCAACACTAATGCACTGTTGTCGAACATAGGGAATAAAAGTAAAGACAAACATTCCTAACTGCGTCCATGTTATTTCCCAGAGGTGAGCAAATACGAGCTTCCTGGCGAGGTTTGGCAACAATGTTTTCTACCTCCCAAGGATGATATGGTTTTAGGTTCTATGAAGCTTTTCTGATGAAGATACTGCTAATGATGCTGTGTGCACTAGATAGTTAAAAATAACCATAAATAACATTCAATCTGTGGACATACAAATCTTTTCACTACTGAGACTGGATTTAAAATAATTCGAAACTCTATTACCGATAAAACTATTGTTTTATTTTAGCTACAATCAAGATACTGATATAATTTTATGATTGCCATTGCCCAAATTCTCTACTGTTTAAAATGTAGCGGAGTATTGAAAAACTGGTTATAAGTGAGCAACAGAGATATTGGTAAATAAAATGATATTACATGCTAGTAAATACTGGTTTCCAAGGACGGAACCTCGCCGCTTTTGCGGGGAAAAAAGAAAAATGCCTTTGACCAATCAGGGATCTAAGCTAAGAGCTAATAATAGCTAATAATAGCTAATAAGCTGGACCTTGGTTTTTTATTGGTCAATTAAGCGCCCATTTTCCTCAAAGCGTCGAAATACCCTCCTTGAAATCCAGACTCATAGCTTAAAATATAACGTGTAACTGGCCTCTGGTCTACGTTGAATGGTTTTACACTTCATTTCTGGATGGTTTTCCCAAGCACGTCTGACCAATTCGGAAACATCAGAAAGAGTCAAAATATTGAACGTGTATTTACAGTCAAATTGTTCTTTAACGGCAAAAATGGAATGGGCAAACCGATAATTCAGTTCAAGGGTCCCAGTTAGAAACGAACTGATGCTTAAAACTCACAGTCGAAGCTTCATGAAGCTTGTACAAAGATCTCCCTACTTATTTCTATTAGACCTTCAATATCAAATGATGAAAAGCACCTGTTGAGGCAATTAATGATATATTTCACTTAACTTACCCTGTATATTGCTGTAGGTACAAACACTTGACGGTTGCCGTCGTATAGACTCACGTTGTCCTCCGAAAACACTGTCTGGAAAGTAAACTTTTTTTAATTGGAGATTTCAAGAAAACTACCTAAGAGAGAAAAATATAACGAGGTATTTTCAGGTAGGAAATGTAAATATATTTAGAATGTCCTCATGATAATTTATTTGTGTAATTTTGTTAAAGCTTGTCTCGTGAACTTCACGAGTGACGAGAAAGAGTCCTTTAACGCGAAAATCTCAGTGGAAGCTTTTAATGAAGCCCGTCATTACTTTCAGAAATTCAGTCAGAAATTCACAGTTGAAATTAATTTTTCAATGAGCCGCATTAAAATTTAGCTTTTTATATCTAATAGAACTAATTGAAGGCAATTGTTCTGAAATAAAATCAAACGATTGAAGAAAAATCCTCAGAGTCTGCCAATTACGCCATTTTAAAATGATTAAAGATGTTTTCTTAATTGAAAAGATGACGAAGAATTATTTTCAAGCAATTACTGAAATACGTTGAATGCTTGGGCAGTGCTTCCCACACGCGCCATCCTGACAGCCAATTATTTAGCCGAGTCGACGGTTCGATGGGGGAGGATTTAGAAAGCGATGTCAGAGATGTGAAATGAAATCTCAAACAACCTCTTTGCGAGGGCGTAATTCCATTCCTGCAGAAACTCGAGATTTAATACTGACGCATTGTTCGCTTTTAAGATTAATTAAATTTCTAGCAGTTTAAAAGAAGTCGTGAAATACAATCACTTGATCGCATTTCAGTTTATTGATTTCTATAATCTCATTTATAATTTTGATAAATTTCAGGCGATTAGCAACTCGGGAACTATATTCGCGACATTTTCAAGAGTTTCCGCTAAGTGATTTCATCACATTGAACTTTAGCGATTCAAGAAGCTTATTGTCTCAGCTCAAAATGACTTGCGTTGCGCAAGATAGAGCTTCTCAGAGTTACACTCATTTGATGACTCACAGAACGTCAAAAACAGTTTTCCCTTATAGATACCAAAAACTATTTATACGAAATTCATTCAAATTAAGTATACGTAATGACCATTCATTTTTAATTGAATTTTATACTAGGAAGATAACTATCTGCTTTTAATTATTTTGTCTACCTTTATTTTGACGTCAAAAATATTCTTTTTGGAGGAAAAAATCCAAATTTCGTTACATTTTTGTATAGTTTGTATTTGTAAAGATTATACGAATATTTGTACTGCACTTGGTCTTTTGTTTGTCATAGGTATGTTGACATGACCGCTCGACATCGTAAAAAAACATTTTCCTCGTTTTGATTATTCCCTAAGAATTTAAACAAAATGTCTAACATTGTTGCGCGGCCATATTTGTTAACTACATGTGGAACGAAATAAGGTAAAGTAGCACGAGACTAACTAAGCAACCTACAAAATAATTTTGTATGTACTTACCACTTGACTGCCTCGTTTTGCTAAGCTGTAGAGACTCCCCCGTGCTTTGCCTTGCTGGACCATGACGATATCATCCCAGTACACTCGCCAGTTCATAGACGCGATCTCAGCCTCCAGCTTGTAGTGTCTGTAACAAACATACAGCACATTTGAGCTCTTTAGAAGTCGAGGTGCAGGGAATTCCCCTAAATGCATCCCGCAACGCATATATGTATTGCGGGTTGCATAGTAAACCGGCTCCTCCACATTGGTCTAACGATGCTTGACGGGCGCTGGTTGAGATATTGACTTATGTTATTCGAGGAAATAAGCGATAGCTGAAGGTGCCACTTCTGGCAAAATGGCTATTGGAAAGTTTATAGATTCATTTATTTGTTTTGACAGAACGTGTTGAAAAAGTTGAAACAAATGAATTTTAAAATGAATTATAAATTTGATTTTGTAGCCATAACAAACAAAACAGAATTTGTAATACAGAACGTTGCTTTTTCATCCGCCCCTTTACCTAAGTACCACAGTAGCCACCAGAGAGCAGTTGTGTTCCTTTATTTCAGTTTAGGTGATCCACCTAAAGTCCATCGAATGGATGATCACTGCTTCAAAGCTTACAGAGGCAAAGATGCAAGTTCGATGTAAGCTTCCAGAAACCTTGCTGAGTAGCAAGAGGTTCATGACTGACATAGATACGAGATCTCTGGCTGTTGTAGGGATTCGTCTCTGCACCGGTCTACCAGCACATGCTGTGTATTCACTTCCAAGATCACCAGAGAGTTCAGGAACAGACGAAAGATAGAAGAGACTCACTAATGATGTCATTTTGAGTAATAACGTCTACGTCTGACTGGTCAGGATTTAGGACTAACAACATGAGTTATCAGTTATTGGCCTAATGTGTATTAGGTCCGGTTTTTCAATGCTCTGCTAAATTTTAAACAGTTGATTAGAACTACATGCCATGGTAACAACAAATGGCATTACTTGAATGACCACTTAACTCAACTACTGGTTTTAACCGAGCTTCCTGAAATAATGTTTTAGGCCCGGACTGAAATGACAGTTATACTAGTTTACCTCTGTTACTTTGTCTATTTGTAATGCGTTTAAATGGTGTTGATGTATTTGAAAGTGTTTAATGGTTTAAAGTGTGTAACGCAATTTAATGTGTTTTAATGGCTTAAAGTGTGTTAATGGCGTGAAGTGTTTCGGAGTGTCAACTAACTTAGTTATATTTAATAACATTCCGGATTGGATTCGAGTAAGGTTTTATCTTAAGATTCACTTAACTTCTCGTAAGCGTTGAATACAATATATTGTTTCATTTTCTCCAAAGTTGTGTAATACAAATAAAATGAATCTTATTATGTTTAACCTTTTTCATTTGGAGACAGAATATCTGCAACATTTTCATTGACTGTCAATTATGGAGGTTTGTTTAAAGTAGACAAGGTTGTTTGTTCCCAAAGCCGAGCACAATGTTTTGAGACCTTGAATCCCACTCGAGACAATTGAATCTAGTTCACTCAAACTTCCTTCTCGCTTTCGGAGAAACAATTATACTTCTCGTAGATCCCCAATATTGAACACTCATTCAATATTGCCCCTTTTAATAAGAAAATGTGCTCCGCGTATAAAATTTCATTTAAAAAGTACGTTTGAATCTTAAAAGGAAACTAATATGAAAGTTAAAACAAAGAAAAATATATCTCTCTACTGAATTTCATCTACCACTAACTTTTAGACCCTCTCCATTTACGAGCAAAAACAATGAAAATGTAAAAAATACAGTGTTTTGCCGCAGGGCTCACTTTTTAACTTAACTAAAATGTTCTTATGATGTCTTCCCTCCGTCCGAAGCAAAGAACATTCTAATTCTGGTCCAATGGTCTACAGCACCACAGACAGATTAGCAGAGCTGTGACAATGAACTTCAGGCATATTGTCCCCACTTGTCAACAATTCCCAACTTCTGGTTCCATTGTTGAGTTGATTGATTATTTCGGAGAGTTGCGCATTGCGATTAGAAACACCGCCATCTTTGTTCTTTGGATAAGATTTTAAACATGAAGTCTCAAGTCATTAAGTTTTTGTTCAAGATTTAGGTGAAAAACAACAGAGGGGAGACAAAAATCACAGAGGTTAAGATAGGAACTTTATGTTCTTTTTTATGCCCTGTTTTCGTGCATTAATCGATTAATTAGTGTGTCTTCTTTGTTCTGTCCCTTTGTCATTTGTTGAAAGTGTTCCAATAATCCTAGTATAAAAATTGTTGTCAATACTGCAGCAATTTATTTTTTTTTCTGAACAAAGGCTAAAAAATACTGATTTTCATCAAATTTGAATTAAATTATAATTTTGGGACAAGAACACTCTTTACCCTGATGATTGACAACTGCTTCAATATAATTAAAAAAGAAAATATGGTTGTTTACGAAAAAACTATTCTTGTATATACAAATAGAGAATAATAGTCTTTCCATTATATACAAAATAAGTTGTTATTACAATGTTTATTCTTTTTCTCTTGAATCTTGTTTTCTATCTGACTGCCTCTCTGTCATCCTGCATCGATCAAGCTCAACTCCTGGACCAATATTCTCGAAACAATTATCACGTGATATCTTCAAGCTACGTATCAAACGGAGGATTTATCACTACATGTTAATATTAAGACTTTTCACCAAATCATAGCTTATGACGTGATAAATATTTGGAGCATAGACGTTCTGGAGGAAGGATCTTTAAGGATCATCTTTCAGACCCGAGCACAGTATCCTCGAAACAATCGGATAATAATAACTTATCAATCGCCGAATATCAGTAGATAGAAGCAGCCTGTAACAGCACTTCCCATTCAACTTTATCACGTGAGTTGAGATTTAAAATACAGAGTTTTCAAGAAGATATTTTGAAGAAATGAAAAATATTCTTGACAAGGCCTCTCAGTTGTATCGCGTATAGAGGTCTCGGAAATAAAGTCACGAGAAGAGTTAAACGTTCCTCTGCTTTTTGTGTCGTGGCGGGAAAATGTCACGGTAGAGGAAGATCTAAACATCTTCACCTAAGTCGTGGAGAATTATTAGGCTACGTTTTCTCATATTGTTTCCGAAGAAAGTAAAAAGTATCTGAATATTATACGATGCAAAAAGGCGACAAGAGTTTCATTTTGCGGTTTCAAATGGGGTTGAATTTCCGTGTCCTATTGTGGTTTGGTACCATACTTCTACAAAAGTATAAGTTATTTTTACATAAAACATAATAGAACATTATCAATGTACAAGATTTGGTCCAGCAATATTGTGCACTCTTTTTTTTGTAAATCGTTCAATATTTAAGTCCCAAAGTTTGTTATTGAAGATGAACAAACTAAAAAGCATCAAAAAAGAAAAACTGTACACCATTAACATTAAATTAATGAAACAGATACAAATGTACTTTGATTTCCGTCTAATGAAATGCTATTTTTAAAACCAATCTATAACTGTATAGTAATTGAGAAACGCTATTTTATACTTGAAAAAAAGACAATTGGTTGTATGTTATTCACAGACCACAAGATTTATTACCCGCTTCCTTTTCAAATAACCTTGTGCAGGCTTAAAATAGCGAATGTTTTATTTGTTTATTGATTTGGAGAATCGTTTTACATATTGATTGAAAGAGACAAAGAGCATGCATATTAAATCCAACTCGACGCTTGATCATGGGGGCGTCGCGGCGCTGTGGACACACTTCGACGTCGATGCGTGACGAATTCAAGGTCATATCGATAGTTATATGGTGGCATATATACTGAAAAAAACTCTTAGTACACTCAGTGCTAAAATAAGAAGAGATGAAAAAAAACGGTATAATTAAAACAATACCAGGTGGCTCAAAAAAATCACCTTGATTGAGAGGTCACTATATCGAAACTATTATAGATAGGATTCTGAAATTTGAATACATATTAGACAACATATCAAAATTTAATATGTGAAAGTTTTAAAAACGTTACTATTGTAGAAAAAAAATGTGCAGATGTTCAAATTTGGTTGTCAAAAAATTGATTATACGGAGCTCAATTAGCGCGCTTCCAGAAAACTTCCAATGGCCGGGACGCTCTTTCTTCAAAACCTCTAAATCAAGGAGATTCTTTTTGCGCCACCCGATATAATTAAGTTTTCTTTAAGTTGAGAATATGGTTTGATTTCAACTGTCCAGTAATTGAGAATATTGGGAATATTGAGTTGAGAATATTTTCAATTTAAAGAAAACCTCAAAAAAATGTTTAACAAAAGTTTAACTAATAGTTTAACAAGATAATATACGAAGCTAATTAACTCTCTGTGATTTCTGATCCATCTTTCCTGAGCATATCAGCTTTTCCACGAACCGTGCTAATGAAATAAACTGAAACTACAGCCAATAAAGTAACATGAAAGCTTTCGCAAGCTTTCTTGCATTAATATGTGAAAGCTCTAATTTATTTGTGAATTTCATGGAATTTAATAATTTATTCATTAATTAGTACACACATGAATACAAGTTAATTCATATAACGTTGAGGTTCATTATTATCTCCTCTCCTACGCTAGTCTCGTTTCTACTCGTACACTACCCAGTTTGGAGATAACTGACAGAGATGGTGGAGAAATAACCAATTTCCTTTGGGACATACTTACATTCACGAGAATAAGTTTGAGAGGTGTTCTTATTATTTTCATAACATAGTCTCAGCTCCGTAAACGACTTACAAAAATGATTATAAAAGCCAAGATAGTATTAATAATCTTTCATTATTTTCCAATAAATTACAATGGCTTAACCTACCCACAAAAATACAAGAGCCTATTTTATTAAAAGCCTGACGTTTCTACAACTACTGCATTAGCTTCATCTTCTTCTTCCACTTCCTCTTCTTCCACTTCATCCTCTTCTTTATCTACCAATGACCGCAACAAGTCCCTATTTATTTATTTTTTCTTCACCATCTCCCATTGTTCGCCTCTCACTTCGACATCTTCTTCAACTAGACCACGCCACCTCGCTGTCGGTCTGTATTAATAAAATATGTTATTTTAATTGAACTTAAACAAGAAAAATAATAAAATACAGGTTTTTAATATACTTTATTAAAAATACTGATTTGTATAGTTTAAACGATACAGTGAATAACCTGTGACTAATAACATGTAGTCATGATGTGATGTCATGTTTGGCAAGGATAAGTACCCTAGGGATACTAAAAATATACTTTGGAAATAATTACGAACTATGGTAGGTAATATAATTAGCTCCTTCCCTGCTTGTTTCAACTCTGAATATTATAATATTAACAAAGCACTCCAGTTGCACATCAAATTGGTTTTTCGACCTGATGTGAAAATCTTAAGTGTCCTGATACACTTCCCTTCTGGATTTGAAGTAGATGGTCTTTATTAAAAGTTATATCAGGCTTTTTAAGAGAAAAACTAATATAAACTTGAAGGAATAACTCTCTCTGAAACTCTTCCTCAGAAGTTTGACTAAAATAAACGACACTTTCGGGTCGTGATTTTCAAAATGATGGAGAATTTAATTACGAATTTTACCTTTGACGGCAGTGTCCTCAAACTTGAGCTTGAGCTTGAAACTTGAGCTCAAACATAAGAAAGTACAGTAACATACCATTCGGCGAGAGTAGGATTGTATTTCGTGAAATAAAGATCCCCATAAAAAACACTTCGTGTAAAAATACCAGCCAAGTCTCTTCTACTAAAAAAAAATATATGAAATCTAAAAATTCTGCACTGAAAAGTAATGATATCAAAAAATTTGCCAAGTCAAAACTTTATTTGAAAATCAAAAAATACTTGGCGCATCGTGTATATTAATAGCTTAGAAGTATAGGCCAGATTTAAAATATACATAAAATATACAAACATATAGTATACCTAAAATGCCCTAAAAAATCGATGCGCCAAGTATTTTTTGATTTTCAAATAAAGTTTTGACTTGGCAAATTTTTTGATATCATTACTTTTCAGTGCAGAATTTTTAGATTTCATATATTTTTTTTTAGTAGAAGAGACTTGGCTGTTATTTTTACACGAAGTGTTTTTTATGGGGATATCACTCCTTTTTTTAGTTTATTCTAACAACTTGTGACACATATGAAATGAACAATTACTAAATTCTTTTAAAAAATCATCACCCTTTACAATTTCGTTACCACTAATGAATAGCAGCGTATGGTCCTAAATAATTGCTTTAAATGATCTTTCACGAAGAATAGCAAAGGTTTCATTCCAATCAGTCAACCCAGTTCCGAGATATGGAAACACTTCGGTTTTCAAAATGGCTGCTGAACTTTCTGCAATGCCACATAGAATTTATTTCTATAAATGATGTGTATCATTTTAAGCTTTCTGAATATGTATTTATTGTATAGGAGGGAATTATAATAATTTATACATTTGAATGACGTCATTTCCGGTCTCATAAATAGGAAAATTCTATTTGTACTGTTCATATTCCATAGAGATGGCCTTCCGAATCGTTTGGCGCTAGTTTCATACCGATTTGTCTACCAGTTTTTGAGATATGACGCTACTTCCGGTTTAAAAATGGCTGCTGAAATCTCTGACCCCTTGAAGTATATTTGAAACATGATTACAATTTTATAAGCTGTCTCAAATAGTATATTTATTGCATCAAAATAAAAATTTGTAAGATTATTAAAATGTGTGACGTCATTTCCGGTTTAGGTATGGGAAACTGCAAATATTATTGATGATAATACATAAAGTTGACAGTCTAAATTGTTTTGCGCTGGTTTCGTTGAAATCTATTTAGCCGTTATTGAGATATGATGTCACTTCCGGTTTCAAAATGGCGGCTTCCGGTTGGTTTTATAACAAGTCACATTAGACGTCAAAAGTTCATATGTTACATAAATATCAAAATAATCGGATCAACCTTTGTTGCCAAAAAGCCAATCGATGTATTTCAAATTTCATTACGTCATTTCCGGTTTCTTTAACATAATGTTTAGTCTTTTGCTACTGATCATGCATATAGATGACCGTCTGGATCGTTTGGCGCAATTTTCGTTCCAATCAGTCCAGCTGTTGACGAGATATGACGTCACTTCCGGTTTCAAAATGGCGGCACAAAAAATTCATGGGGTGAAGGTTAAATCAGACGCCAAAAGTGCACACGTGGTAAAAATGTGGGATCAATCGGTTCAGCCGTTTAGGCTGTGGCCTGTTTACCGGATTTAAATTCCAGGAGACTACTACTACTACTACTACTACTGAGATTATTATTATTATGAAAACCGCCCTAAAACACTGTTTTCACGGTCCTCTAGCGCGCAAAGGGCGTAACCTATTGTTCCCAAATTTGGTATATGTTGTAGGGTGGGCCATAGCTCGAAATTAAGATATATCGCAACAATGTGAGATTTTCCAATTTTAAGATCCAGTAGGCCGAAAATGCCACTTTGATGCTTACAGTAAAAGTGGGTTTGCTCCAGCCTTTTTAAATGAGTGTGTGCGCGCGCCGTACGACTTGGCTGGCGTGGAGCGACCGCTCCACTAGATATCTTAGATTTATTTCTTACGCAGCATGAGACAATTCCAGTAACTTTTCATTCATAATATTTCCATCGTCTGTTATTATTTATTTTTTATTTTAAGAAAGATGTAATCATTATCTAGGTTATGTGGTACTGATAATAGTGTGCTTTAAAACATAAAACTACTGATGAAAACTTAACTATAAACTGTGATTAAAACTAATTAAAAAATACCTTATTACAAAATGAATATGTTTAAAAACCGAAATATGATTCATCGAAACCGTACTATTCAGAATGTAGTAAGACGCAGCAATGCAAAATGATTTACTGTACACCTTCAGCAGAAAGTGTGTCCTAAACTGCCTTATTACACGCACTTATAGTCTTATGAACTTATAACTACTAGTAACTACTTAATCCCACCTAATACTTGTGCAAAAGCTCGTTGTAAGAGCTGCGTAGAACAATGCTTTAGAACTAAAGCTCTGTAGTTTACTAGTTGGTTTCTTGGAACAACTTTAAACTGCCAGTGTCAACTGTCAATCACAACTTAAAGCTTCTTTTACGAAACCGCTCAGTAATTACACGTCTTAAAACTTTGTAACGAGACGATGAAATACTACGGAATTCTTATGGCACTATCTCTTTTTTGTATGCGCTGCCCAGGTACCACCGTTCAACCGATCGATCTGAAATTGTGCACACACACAAATGTCATGAGAGGGGTAAGAAGTTATTGAACGAGATCTGTTATTGGTTGAAAATTAAAAATTTACCGTTTGACAAATCAATTTCAAATTTTGCATGGCCATGGGTCCAACATTTCAGAATTAGTTGAACACTTCAGACAAATCTCTCACAAGAGTTATTGAAATTTTACGGACATACGAGTATTATCCTTGTTTTAAAATATTTGTAAAATGTATTGAACTAAATTTCAAAAAATGTATTACCACTATATTAACCACTTCAAAAATTTTACACCATGGTTCCATTGTTACATAGACCGTTTTCCTAGAAGTCGTTAAATACAAACGGTGTTATAATAATTTTAATAAAATGTTTATGATAATTTTTGGTAACATGATTTTATTCTAAATAAATTCTGACAAAGTCAATAAAAATATAGGTACAAATATTACCCTACCACATTACATTTCGAGTTATGTTCAATCCTGGAAATATTTCTCTAAGCTTATGCATTTCAGTAAAGCTCAATCATGTAGCACTGCGCGTTAAAGCTATTGACTTCAACTGACGTTAAAGTGAAGAGATAACCGAAGTTATGAACATGACTTCATATTGGCCGCATCATTTAGTATTCGACGTACTCATTGGACATTTTGCATGAAAGTGTTGAGATATATGTGATACGTATTCATTAGCAACCACTGCTATATTCCACCACGGATTTTATTATGCTTTGTGAATGGGAGGACCGAATGAGGCAGGAAACTGATAACTTCTGTATTAAGAGGATCGGATACGAGGACTGATACATGATGTTTAATTCCATCCTCTCTGACACAAAAGAGATGAAACGTGGTGCGCTGTTTCATTAGTCTGATAAAGCGTTAATGAAATAGATTTTTTATGTAAGTAAATAATCAAGAGATAAACTGGTATAATTATATGTTTTAAACAAGATTTGTAATTTTAATGAAAATGTATACCGGGTGGCACATAAATGTACTCGTATACCGGGTGGCGCATAAAAAACGAACAATGGGCGAGTCATAGCTGTGACGAAATTACTGCATACATCGTGCTGAAATTTACACAAAATATAAACAACATACTGAGGTTTATTGTGTGAAAGTTTCAAAAACATTTCTTTTGTTGAAAAAAAGTTACAGCTGCTCGTACTTGAACTCCGTTGCAAGTACACATTTATTTTATTGACTTTCAATACTCCCCTAAATTTTAAACAGTTGATCAGGACTACATTGCTATATCAATAGCATTGCTATAGCATTGGTACATTGCTATAGCAATGAAGTCAATGTAACGTAATATGGCAACTACCAATAACATCCCTCGAAAGAAAGTTTAATCGGAACCAACTGGTTTTAGCAGAAAAAGAGTTAATTTTCTAATAAATTTAGTAAGCAATTGTATGCTTTTGTGAAAAATCTAATTTGTAAGTTAAGAAAGAAAGTTGGTGTATTTAGATGTTATAAAATATATCCAAGAGTGTCCGTTCCTAACACTATTTAGTACGAAACATATGTTTTTACATGTTGTTTAAAACGTATCAGATACTCTCCGACACTCTTAACAGACCGATGCGTCTCTTGTCGACGCTCGTATTATAGCTCGTTGTCCATGATCGACGCCTAGCGACGCCGACCGACGCCGACCGACGCCGCCCATTCATTGCCGTTCATTCCGACTTGCGGACTCAATTTAATCGTTGACAATCCGGATGGACTTCAACGTGATTAAAAAACCGTTCTAGGGTTTTTTACGTTACATTTTTTTGAATTTAGAGACAAAGGAGGTTACTAGATGGAGGTTTGTGGTATTACAATTGGACTGTAATGATTACATGCAAGTTAGATATAATATGAAAACAGATCCAGACAATTTTTGGGAACGATTGGAGACAATTTTTTATTTTTGTTAAAAAAATTATATTTCTTTTTGGTCAGGCGCCTTTTAAAATGTATAAAATGAAAATATGCCAAGTAACAACCATCAGGATCCACGAAAACATGCTATTAAAATTTGACATTAATTGGTTCGCGGGCTTAGTCTTCACTCGTTGCCGATTAAGCATACTTTTACGCTGTTTCGTTGCAAACCTACGTCTATACTAGGAACGAAGCGAAAATAAAAAGGACTAAAGGACTAACAATCAGACACATCCTATCAGAGATTATTTTGTACACATCCTATCAGAGATATTCACACTTATAGATCATTTTGTCCTTCTCAATTTTCTCCAAAACAATTATCACCGAGGATCACTTAAAACCCGTTCATAATTGAGCACTCCGATATTATTTTGTATGCATAAAATTTGAAAGCTTAAGCTTCTGAAACAATATTGAACGAACGACATCCCCATAAAATATATTTGTATGCTGTTCAGTAAATATCAAAATGCTAGGGGTTTCTCTGCAATGTCAATATTGACACAAAAAGTAGACGCCAAAGAGTCACTCTTTCAACCAGCTTCATCTTCAAACGAAATATTATTTTCACCGTCACATGAATTTATTTTCCTCACTCGAGGAATCTCCGAGGAGAGAAATAACAACAAAAAGCTGCTGAATTGATCGCACATATCGGTTACCGCTGATAAATGTCCGTCGCATCACAGATGTGGACGACACCCTCCTCTCATTCACACTCACGGTCCATCATCCATCATGTGACAATCTGCACAGCATCCAGTTCATCTCGACAAGACGCGGGGAGGAGCAAACGTGCTGGGAGATATTGACTCGGAACAAGAACAACAAAACCAACGGTGTAAGAACTTTTTGCTGTAGTATAGTGTCAGAAAAAAATCAAGTTTTGTACTACTTATTAGATGACGAACAATAATGTATGAAATTAATATAACGATCAAATCGTAATGTATAAACTTCTAAAACAAATGAGTGGTGTGTCTGCTTTTGTAAAATCTGGTATCCATTCTTTTCGCTTACATCTTCGGCGAAATATAACAAAGATGCGCGCGTTTCAAACAACGATATTCATTCTTTATTTCGTTCGTTATCATCCAAAACATTTCCAAATACTTATTCGAAATAATTGCAAATTATAATATTGAAACTTCTGATAGGCTATAGGAAATTATTCAATCTCTATGATTGTAATACAGTTACATGTACATTTTATTTTATTTTATTTTATTTTAGAATGACATCCCTCCCTGTTGCATGATAATACAATCATTCAAAAATCAACTATATTTCCCCCTAAAGCTAGAAGATTTGATTTAAACATAACATTGAGTTTATTGCAATGCAAATTGCATGGAGACCTCTACAGTGATTTAACAAATCCGCAAGGTGAGTATGATATCTGTAGCGTATTGTTGAACAGGCTGCAGCTTCTTTTCTATCCGAATCAACTCTATTTCATGGACCATTAGACAGGAAACGAGTGGAGTGGAGAATGATATACAACTCTGGAGGTAAAGCACAAAAGAGAAAACGATTGTCACTTTGCCGCACGACAGGAAAATGTTTTGTAAGCGACGCCGATAAATTATTTGCGAATATCGGCTTCTATTGAATGGACGATTTACAGGCTATTCGGAACTTCGCTTTTTTAATGGGGTTTATACAGTGGTGTCACACACGTTGAATTTTTCGATTATTGGAGAAAATATTACAGAGGCTGACTCACATAAAATTATGGTGTCAGTCTGTTCTGGAAATGATAAACTCTTATTTTACAAAAAATCATATTGTCATAAACTGAACATTTGCAGCTTTAGCGAACTACAATATTGTCAGGATCTACGAATTCACAAGTATTTCTCACTCATCGATTATGAGACAGTACATTCATAAAATAAAAACTGATAAAATGACAGTAATTTACATCCAAAATTGATCAGTGTATTGTTAAAATGTCAATAAACGTGAAAACTCTTTTACTCCATAGGATTGTTCTTTCAGCCTGCAAAAACACTGTCTAGCAACATGAAAGGAATTTCTTCAATTACAACAAACATTAAAGTTCGTTCCACGGCTGTTTTATTTCTTTACTAAGAGCGTCTCGAATCTCTCGAAAAACTATTGCCATTGATAGAGAAACAAGATATTCCATCAGTTGAACTTGATCCTTTGCTCTCTTGCCATCCGATTCCAGCACCGAGTGGTCTGTTGAGATCTTTCTTCGACGTCTGTCGATGCAAGGAGGTAACAGAACGTAGATTCTGTTAGAATGTGAGTGACGCGTAGAGTTCGATCCTCGCCCACGCGTGCGGTTTCTGTCTTATTCGAATGCATCAGACGACCTTCTCCTATCGATCATGTGTTTCTCTCTGAAGGTTGTGTTGAGAGTGTTACAGCATTGAGTAATGGGATAGTTACAATATAAACGTGATCAAAGTGAGTATAACGAGGGACTCGGATCAATCCATTCTACTTCCATCTCGTCATTTGTGATTATATTTTGTATAAACTTTCATTTAACACGATATTTTTGGTATAAAATAGAACTATAAAAGTATTATAATGTGATTCTTAATTTCTTTTTTCGATGCATTTTTTATTTTTATTATTTTTAAAGTGTAAATTGAATCTTTTATGTGAGTCCAGCCCCTGTTACATTCTACTCGTGACGTACAATTTGTGCCATATTTACCCACATTCTACTTTCGTCTCGTCATTTGTACCACCGTTGCACTCTATACCCGGCCTTGTATAATTTGCGCCATATTTACCCACATTCTACTTTCGTCTGGTAGTTTTTGCCATATTTACTCACATTCTTCTTTCGTCTCGTCATTTATACCACTGTTGCACTCAATACTTTCCTTGTATAATTTGAGCCATATTTACACACATACTACTTCCGTGTCCCCCTCCCTAACGCATTTTGTCTTTGCTTTGAAAAGCAGCGATCGCTTTGTGCCGTGCGATTTTGATATCAACCTAAAACTCTGAGAGTGTTTTCTACTGGTTTATAAAACACATCCTGGGTAAGACTTTTCAAAACAATACATTTGTGCGTAAATATATTTAATTATTTCTCAAGATTTCATTGAAAATCTCCAGGTCTCTCGGAAGCAGGATTTACGTAATACTCTTAATTAAATGGAAAGCGTGAACAAATGGAAGTATTATATTTAATTTAATTTTGAAGTCGTCAAGAACTCTTATGAAGGTAATTGAAGATGTAAAATGCATTCACTTTGAACTGACCTGAAGATGAAATATGACGCAATGGCGAGGAGAACCACGACAGAGCTGAGGACGATGCTGAGGATTGCGGTGGCTGTCAGAGCTGAAATCAAGTTAAACATCCATCAAAACATCATCAAAACATCATCAGAACATCATCGGAACATCATCAAAACATCATCCGAACATCATCAAAACATCATCAGAACTTGATCGGAACATCATCAAAACATCATCAGAACATCATCAGAACATCTTCGGAACATCATCAGAACATCATCGGATCATGATCGGAACATCATCGGAATATCATCAGAACATCATAAGAATATCATCAAAACGTCATAAGAATATCATCAAAACATCATCGGAACTCACCAAACATCATCAGAAAATAAAGACAAAGTGAGATGGGTTCAATGAATTAACTGTCGAGAATGTAGTTTAAATAATGCCAATAGAAACAAATATATTTTTGGTGGACTCACGTCATATGATTAATTGAAAAATAAACCATGATTTCCAGTCACTTTTAATGATACATTTAACTTTGAACGTACCTTTCTTATTTTTTTAATACGTAATGTAATGTTATAATTTGGAACTCAAAAGGTATATCGTATACATTTCTTCTCCTGACATTTCGCTAATTAATATTGGAAAAGCTTCAACACCGGATAAAAACTTGTTCGTTTTGTTTATGTGTAATGTAACAGAAAAATACATTATTGATACAGATCAAAGAAAAATGCAGACTTCAACTTCAAATAACATTTCTTTGCATTTTACGAAGCTCGATTGTGAAAGCACTTGACTCGAGTGTTTTGGAGAGAGAGTTAAAGTTGAATTAGGTTCTTCAGGCGGCAAGTTTAATGAGGGCTTTCGAATAATCATTATGAGATAAAACAAGGCAATTTGAAGGAAAACACCTTTTAGAGGACCGTGTGACATTTCAAAATAAGGCAGTTTCCTTTCGATACTTTTATTTCAAAAGTAAATTAATTTTGTTGCGAAAAATCACAGTTGAATTTATCTGATCATTTATTGGTTGTAATGAGCGATCATTAATAATCAGGTAGAACTTCTATTGTCAATTTATCATTATATATTGAATCACACTTCAAGTCGGTGTGAACTTTGCCACAAAAAGCAATACAAATAATCACACATTTTGTTTTACGATAAAGTAACATAGCCTTAAATCTTATTGTCATGTGTCAAGTATCATAAAAGAAAAGAAAAGAATGTGGGGAGTTCTTATAAAATAAAGAAATGCTATGAGAGTTATTAAAAAAAATTCAACAGTAGATTTTCCCAAAGTGCTTAGAGTACGGCAGTACTATATATAAATCCATGTTTAGGTATCTTTCACAAAGTATTTGTTAGTCTATATCTGTATTCTACTCTTACGGATGCAGGTATGGCTGAGTAGTAACGCTCTGAACTTGTATTCCGAAGGCCCGGGTTCGATTCCCGCGGCCGTCCTTCCTGACTTGGGTTTTTTCGTGGTATTCCCTCAGTCGACATGCAAATGCTAGGAAGGTTCCCTACTAACAGGCCACGACCGCCTCCTTCCCTCCTTCCATCCTCACACACTCTTCACCATCATCTCCAAATCATCATCATAATCATTCATCCGTCGCCATTAGCCTCGCTGCAGAACAGTGCGACGTTAAGCCCCAGACAAAATAAAATGTTTGCTACTCACTGTTGTCTGGACACAACGATCTGTCGTAGCCGCACACAGGGGTGTCCGAGGGCGGCGTGTCTCTGTCCCCTGCCCAGTAGATCACCATGCCTGGAACATCCTCCAGAGTCTTCGTCGCTCCGATGTAGTTGGCGACGGTCTGCAAGAACATGAACAACATTGTCACACGACACATTGTACACCCCTGACGGCTGACACCTTAGCGCAGTAGCACATGATCCACTGCGGCTAGGCCGGCGAGCATGTATGCTCATGTGTAAGGGTTACTCATGCCGGACAGGAAGCCCAGGGTAGACAGCGTGCCATTCTGTACCTCAGAGGTAGAAGGGCAGATATAATCAAGCACTATCAATTGCCATTCGACAGATGCCAACAACACATTGACATTTACACATTGACAAGTGACATGACGCATTTACAAATATGATTGCAAGCACCCAGATATACTGGTATGAGCTTACCTCAAGAATAATTAAAATTGACTTCCACCCTTCTACCTCGAAGGTACATATATATTTAACACTTTAAGCCCTTGAAAGTTAGCTTCCTACTACTCACAAGAGTTTTGGGGTTGTGTTGAGAGTGATAACAAAGTATCCACAAAGTTAACCTATAAGCATAAAAAAGTTGTATAAAATGAGGGGAAGCCTCAAGAGAAATTAGTTTTAAATATTATTTATTGAAACGGTTTGGATTACCAAAATATGAGTTATATGGGAGAATTCGTCCCCGAATCCCTGAATGTTCAAGGGTATGTTCAGTATAAATATCAAATTAATTATTGGTTACACGAATAGAGAAACTCTTAAGAAGAAAACCCGCACAGATATTTGAGCTCTAGCAATTCGCAAATGCTCCAGCATTGTTTTTCCCTCTGCAGAAGTTGCATCGACGTCTAGTAAACCTGTCAAAAAACATTGCACTTGAATTGACAACTCACTTCTCGTAGCAATACCGTGTTCGATTTTACTTAGTTGTCAACACTGGTTCGTTTTTTAAAGGCGACTCGCAGTTAATCAAGTAAAAACAAATCCAGGGGGAGGCGTTGTATTGGAAATAGAACGATCTTTTATGTTTTCTTTTTAGTAACATCACGAGAAGTACAACTTCTGATTTAAAAGTACGTTGCAGTCCGTGTTTCAGTCCACTTCATAGTAATATCTGCCCTTTACAATGTTTCATTGGATAAACTCACTATCTGAGTAATGTATTCACGGCTCGAATCCAGCGACTACTTTGGACTGATTTTAGAGCAAGTTTTTCAGTACTCTGCTAAATTTTAAACAATTCATTAGGAACTGCCATAGCAACAACCCATGGCATTCTTTGGCCATGGCGAAAAATTCATCCACAAGGCGGTGGATGATTTGGCTGGTTGAATTCTGTGAAGCTGCATCAATTAATTTACCTTTTATGGTGTGTTTGCATGGCTGTTGATTGAATTGGACACCAAAAGGAAGATACTGATCTCAGGTTTGATCTAAGATATACATTTTGATATTCCATACACGATATCGTGAATTATGGCACTGTGAACATCTCCATTTCGATCTCTCAAACTTCCATGAAAACATATTTGTAGAAATCACGCCTACTGGATCATAAAAACAGAACCAAGGTATAAAGAAAATTGATGCAGATTATCGACTGAGTTTATAGAAATTGCGGTTGTGAAGTAGTCTGCCTCCAAGCGGTGCAACCTGGTTAACATTAAACAGACTACAAAAACGGATGCCAAACTGTTAACAATTGTTGATCTCCTGGCAGAGAATTGGAATACAATGGAATAGTCATTAAGGTTTATATAATTAAGATAATTATTAAGAAGAAAATTAGTAAATTATGAATAGAATGTTGTCATCACAAACGGCTACAAAGAATATTGTAATGCAGTAATGCAGACTTGGAAGCAAGAGGAACAGTTATGGGATACCGATTGGTAACTTCTATTAACCACGCCACCTATGGTATTGCAACTTATGTTAAGGAGGACATCGCAAACGTTGATGTGATCGATTGTACTTCATGTAACAATGTATTCTCTAATGCGATCAAAGTGAATAATATTACAGTTATAAATATTTACAAACCACCTGGGACTCAATGGCCGACAACACCATTGCAAACTTACGACCATCCATCAATTTATGCCGGTGATTTTAACAGCCACCATATTGATTGGAGATATGACCAAAGTGATGAAAACGGCGAAGCTATTGCTTCATGGGCTGATCATAAGAATATGAACTTGATTTTTGACTCCAAAGATAGAGGCACGTTCCACTCAGCCCGCTGGAATAAGGATTATAACCCCGATCTATGCTTCGTAAGTACTGATAATGACGGTCGGCCCGTTCACGTAACAAGAAATGTCCTACCTGGTTTTCCTCGCAGCCAGCATCGTCCTGTCATATTAGATGTTGGTATTAAAGTCCCATTGGTTAATTCCATACGTAAACCCAGATGGAACTTTCAAAAGGCCAATTGGGAAAAATATAGCAAGAGATTGGACGATGCAGTTCGTTTTATACCACCGACTGTAGAATGCTACGATCGTTTCTCTAGACTCGTCATACAGACTGCTAAAAACTGCATCCCTCGGGGTTTTCGCAAGGAGTACATTCCTTGTTGGAATGAAGAAAGCGACCGCCTGTATGAAGAATATTGTGACACCGGTAGTCAAGAATCTGCTGAAGAGTTGCTGAAGTCTTTAGACCAGATGCGAAGAGAAAAATGGACCTCCACAGTTGAAAGCATGTCCTTCACGCATTCTAGTCGAAAAGCGTGGGAAGTTTTGCGCAAATTAGGAGGAGCCTCGGTACCACTTCCCAACAAACCAAAGATTCACCCTAATCAAGTTGCCTCACGCATTGTACAGTTGTCTAAATCAAAGGTGGACAAAGTCTTTACAAGAACAGTGAATAAGGAGTTGCAGGATTTTAGAAAACAAGCCGAAACTGAGAGTTTCTTCTCGAGACCATTCTCAGAAGAAGAAATTGACAAAGCACTTTATGTCACGAAGACAGGCAAAGCGGCAGGATTCGACAGCGTTTATCCAGAGTTCCTTACTCATAGTGGTCGTAAAACAAGACTTTGGCTTGCACAGTTCTATACCCACATTTTGGAAACTGGAAAACTTCCAGCTATATTCAAAAAGACCAAGATCATCGCTCTCCTGAAGCCAGGGAAACCTTGTGACCAACCTGAAAGCTATCGACCCATAGCTCTGTTGTCAGTATCACTTAAACTGTTGGAGAGATTGCTTTATAATCGTATTGGCCCTGAAATAGAAAATATGCTCCAACCAGAGCAGGCAGGGTTTAGGAGAGGTAGAAATTGCACCGATCAGGTCCTGGGACTTACCAATCATATTGAGAATGGCTTTCAGAGAAAACTGAAAACAGCGGTAGCCTTCATTGATCTTACAGCTGCTTATGATACAGTTTGGAAAAAGGGTCTGCTGACAAAACTGTTCAAAGTAGTTCCATGTCTTAAGGTTTGCGATCTCATTAGTAATATGTTGAGTGATCGTTACTTTCAAGTATTCATGAATGGTGATTGCAGCAGAATCAGGAAGTTAAACAACGGACTCCCCCAAGGTTCAGTATTAGCTCCTTCTCTCTTTAACCTGTACATCGCCGATCTGCCTACATCAATTGCGAGGAAATTCATCTATGCTGATGACATGGCATATGCAGTTCAGCATAAGGACTTCAGCCATATGGAGAATATGCTAACTGATGATTTAGTGCGAATATTGCGCAAAGTGGCGATTACAGCCAAGTGCCACGAAGACTGAAGTCACCTGCTTTCATCTCAACAACAGCGAGGCAAATAGGCAATTGGAAGTGGTCATGAATGGTGCGGTGTTGAAACACAATTCTAAACCTAAATACCTAGGCGTAACACTTGATAGAACTCTCACATACGATGCTCATCTAACAAACACGGCCGCCAAACTTCGTACTCGAAACAATATCATTCAAAAGCTGGCATATACATCATGGGGAGCGTCCGCAAGCTGTATTCGCATATCTGCACTTGCTCTGGTGTACTCGGCTGCTGAGTATTGCGCTCCTGTTTGGCTTACTAGCTGCCACACCAGCAAAGTTGATGTGCAGTTGAACGCAACCATGAGACGGATAACAGGCACATTACGCTCAACTCCACTTGCTTGGTTACCGGCACTCAGCAATATTGCACCACCTGACTTGCGGAGGAAACAAGCTTTACTGAAGGAGCACGAGAAGATTGTGAACAACCCTGATATACCTTTTAGGGCTGACCTATATAATCCTCCGCTTTTTAGACTAAAATCAAGAAAGCCTCCATTAGCTCTGGCTCAGAGATTGCTGGACGAGAACTTTGAGGTCAGTGGCACATGGGATTCTCAGTGGATTCAAGGAAACAGGAGCAGTCCCATCTTCAGCTTCTCAAGTACAGGTCGACCATCGGACCACCTGCAGTTTCAGTTACCAAGGAAGGCTTGGTGCAACCTAAATCGCTTGCGAACAGAACAAGGCCGATGCAACTACCTTATGCACAAATGGGGGTTCGTTGATAGCGCAAGTTGCATCTGCGGGCAGCAGGAACAAACTACCAATCATATTATGATGGAATGCGCTGTCCTGAAATATCCTGGTGACATCCAGGATATTGCCGACCTCAAAGGCGAAGCTATTGATTGGCTGACCTCTTTAAATTTGTAATTTATTGTTAAAATTTAGATTTTTTAGAACAATTTATTTTATTTTAAGTATATGTGATTAATATTTAATAAGACTTTGTATTCCAATAAAATCCATACGATAAATAAATTAACTAGTGGGTTTATCAGGCAGAGTATTGAAAAACTGACCTTTAGTACAACTGTGCAGACGAGTGTCTGACAGACGCACTCCAATTGTTTTTCATAACAGATGTGATTTGGTAATCAAGTTTTTGGATTTTCAAATATTTGACAGGAAGAGGCATAACAAATTGTTAGATTACCAATGGTTGTTTTGGTCAACTTTAAGCTATCGCCAGTGTAGCAATATTTTTTTTATATCGAAAATCTATAAAACACATTATCACATTGATGACACTAAGTGCAGAAAACTTCAAATTCATCGATAGCTCGATTTGGCACTGGCGATGTAAGTAAAAATGCTTTACAATGCACTAAAACCTCGATGACAAAAACCGCTCAAGCAGAGATAAATTTCCTTCGTTATCAATGACACGAATACGTGTATTTTTTGTGTTTTTCGCACTATACAGGTCGAACAAAGTAACAAATCAGGTAAAGATTCGTTGATCCAGTTCGTCTGCTTATTGATTTCTAATAAGATCGGTTTTATTGGAAAATTGATTTATATTCGCTGATCTGAAAGAAATGTTCATTGTTTTAAGGTAAGCGTTAGGCTCAAAGATTAGCTTCTCAACGCGTTCACTGAGAACTTTCCTAGTTCGTTATCAAAACAAGTCGGTTATGATCACTCTGCACAGCGGATGAATGTATACGAGCATTACTAGGCCAAGCAACGAAGCATTTAACCCGGGACAAATTGCAAGATTTGTCTTTTTCATCAGACCTTATTCAGAAAAATTCGCTGATTACAACAAAAAAAAGTTTTACGCAGAGATGTGAAGGGAAATTGCCCAAAATTACGTGTAAAGTTCAAATTTTGAGAACATAAAATAATTTTTTTAAGAATCACAGAACACATTTTGATATTTGTTTTCAATAAAAAGTATGTATTATATTAGGATACAATACTCGAAAAAAAATTGGGTGATATTATTAATTATTTTTGGATGTATTCAGTAGACAGCATTTGGGGGTTCTGGTGCAGGATGTGGAGATGTGGAAATCTCAGCTACGAGTGTGAGCCTATTTTATGACGTCACATCTTGTTTTGGCGCCATTTTGTCACGTGTTTCCGGTTCCCACGCTCTAGTGTGAGCCTATTTTATGACGTCACATCTTGTTTTGGCGCCATTTTGTCACGTGTTTCCGGTTCCCACGCTCTAGTGTCAGCATATTTTAACCATTTCCGCCATTTTATCCGCCATTTTGTTCCGCCATTTTATCCACCATTTTATCCGCCATTTTCTTCCGCCATATGCGTTTGACAGGGCGGCATTTTCAAACGTATTTCCGGTTCCTACACTCTAGCTCGAGCATATTTCCGCCATTTTCTTCCTTCATGTCATGTGTGTTCTTCTGACGTCATTTTTTTAAATTAAAAATGTATCTCGAGGTGGATTTGAACCTGCTACCACTGGAATAGGAATCCAACGCCTTAACCACTCGGCTAATTAGGCGATGAGAGAAAGACGATGCAATAAGCATATACATAGGTGGTTAATGACCTGTGCAGCAACGTCATCCAGTTGTCAAGGTAGGTATTGGCGCAAACATTTAAACTTCGCGCTCGACTACAGCGCTATCTAGGTGATAATAATTACAATCACGAAAAGCGACACAAAAAATTTGAATTTAAACTTGACTCGACTACAACGCTATCTAGGTGACACTAATTGTATTTACTAAAAGCGGCACAAAAATTTGAATTTATATTTCGCGCTCAACTACAACGCTATCTAGGAGACAATAATTGTATTCATGAGAAGTGGCGCAAAAACTAAATCATTTTGTATGTCGACTGACTTTAAAAAAATGTAGCCCATGTGGGGATCGAACCCACGACTTTTGCACGATGAGCACAACGCTCTAACCAACTGAGCTAATGAGCCAACGAAGGTATGTTGCAATATGTCGTCACTTATACGGGGACATTATAATTTTTATTAATACACAGCAGAATCAAAACCGGGTATCTAGCCAGGATGAGGATGTGGATGAGGATGAGGATGAGGATGAGGATGAGGATGAGGATGAGGATGAGGATGTGGATGGGGTGGGGGTGATGATGAGGATGAAGATAAGAGAAGGTGAAAATATGTTTACTCTTAATAATGGGTCGGTTAAGTTTGCTTATAAATAAATACCAAGTTCTTGACAATTAATTTAACTTCGTTTCATATAAAAATTTCAAATAGGATTCTAGTCACAACTTGATATTTTTTCATAAGCTCCCCTAAAAGATCTCGGCACATGTTTTTCATATTGTGTTCACTATTGAAAGCATAATATAAAGTGATACATTCAAAATATTATAAATTTTACGTCATATCAAATATTGTTACAATTTACTTTTTTCTTAATTGTAGAGCATAACTGTAGGAGTGATCTTGTTCTTCATACTGAATTTGATATAAACGTTTTTCGTTAATTTCCTTCAAATCATCATCAGTAAATACATCGTTGAAACGTTTTGGTAAAAAAATTTTGATTGCATAATGTTGCTCTTCTCCTATTTTTGGTTGCCATTCCGAGACAAAGGAAACTGTTGCCAGGAGAGATGGACCATATTTTGTCTTGACACGTTTCATTTCTTCGATGGTGTACCACATCAGGTGCTCCATTTCACATATTTTCTTCACTGGAATCATAGCTGAGATGTTCCCGCTTCCCACATTGTTGAATTTCTCTACGAACGTCTAAAACAAATCAACGAAAGAAAAGTGTTTTACGAATGCTTTGATTTAAATTTAATACAAATATATCCTAATATTGTAAATGTAATTACTCACCATTGTTATGTTGAGATGATTTACTGCAGCGAAGAGCAAAGTGTTGAACGATGTCGACCGTTGAAGGTTGAAGGCTGTACTGATGACGACTCGTGAAATGTCAAGAGACATCCGCTTCTTGATGTTGTCAATTCATCAATTTACAAACAAAATATTGATGACGTATTATTCTCACGAAACACAAAGTTGGGCAATCACTCACTGAATATTATACAATAGTTAGCATTTCTTTGAAATTTCAAGATTCATTTCTTTTAATAAAAAATCCATTCCTAATTCAAACACAACTCTCTGATTGATTTTATCACGTTGATTATCCATTTTCACAATAGTTTTAACAAACTGGGACAAATCATCTATATTAACATCAGATTTTTTAATTAATCGTGTTTTTAGATAATTATTTAAATTTGTTTTCACAAATCTACAATACGCATTCTTAACACCACTGCTTCTATCTTTGACTTGTGTAAGAGTAAAAGTGATGGCTTCTGATTGCTTCAGAATTTCTCTACATGTCCTTTCACTTAAAATCACACCGAAATTCACATTACTTATACTTTTTAAACCGATATATTTCCCATGAACATTTTCTTCGACAAACATGGTATGATTATCAAACACTTTTTGAGGTGAATCTCGAACATCGATGATAAACGCATATGTGGTCCACATCTTGAGTTCTTCCAAAAATTCTGTCCATTCCAAAAACGATATAATCACACCAGAACCATTTATCGATGAAATTATTTTAACAAACGGTGTAAATTCATCTTCAGCATTCAGCCCAACGATAATCAGTTTTGATCGATATGGATTCACATAGAAAAGTGATTGCACAACACCGAGAAATGGTTTTTCGTCTATTGCTGGAGTGATTTCCATTTTTTTTTTTTTAATATACAATTTCAACTATCTTCGATAAATCTTCAGAGGTAACTGACCTCTTTCATGGTAAATCGCAAATCAAATTGAATCTAACAAAATGTAATCGTCAGCATTTTTACTTTGAAACAAGACAGGTTTGAACAGGAAATTCAGGACATTGACCTCTCCTATGAAATGCGCATTATTTTTTGATTGCACGTGCGCAACAGCACTGTCCACCATATCCGGTGTCATGTTTCATGCAGTGGCCGAATATTTTAAAATAGGTTGATCTCACGAGTCGATCATTTTTTTCAGATGATTTTTTATTAAAATGTTTGAGAAACGAATTTAGTGTTTTCCCTCTAGCTCTATGAGCTAGGAAAATAGCGCAATATTCACCGCAAACATTTGATGTAACGCTTTGTAGTGGAATACGATTATATGTCCAGCTTTTACAATGTTGATTTAGAAACTGACGGTGTCCACGAATGAGCGGGGGATAGCCAAAACTACAAAAAAATTCCTCATTTCCACGAGTATCAATGTGACAAGCGACCCAATGTTGACCCTTGCACCTTGCTATATCGGTATTGGCAATCAATTGAATCGGACGACCCACATGTTTAGGTAGAGTATCAGCCGCAAAAACACCAATAAATAAATCTTTAGAATATTTATCTTGAGAAAGTGCGTTTTTTAATACATTTGCATACATTTTAAATTAATCCTTAACAACAGTACTCTTCGCATCCATAGGTAAACCTCGAATGAACATACAATCAGGACTCCAGTGTTTATGTTCATAAAACGGGATGTCTTGAGGCAACCATTTATGTATCACGACCCCACATGATGGGCAGGCAGCTTTGTCTCCATGAAACGTGTAATATAACCCGGCCTCGGCCAAGTCGCGTGCGGTGACATTGTCATTCGGGAATGATGCGAATGATTTCAATCTTGGCTCCAGTTGAAACATGTCGGTTTTTTCACTGTTTGCAACACACCACTGTGACAGCTTCATTGCACTTTTCAGAGAGCACATTTCACCCGCAAAACCAATATGCACACCATGGACGTAACACTTGATTTCTTCGTATGGAAATGATGACGATGAGTCATACTCGAAATCATTCAAATCAATAACATTTCTCCAGAAGATGTTGTCTAAATATTTCACATTTGTTCTACCTCTGGTATATTTTAGTTTATAACCCAGACAGTGAGTGAAAACCATGATTTTTAATGCTTCATCTCTAGCTCTGCAGTTTGCGTACGTGAAACCAGTAAAATTTGTTTCACTAGAGTCATCAAATACCAGAATCGACGGACTTCTTTCGCCGTACGATCCATTTTCTAAAATCCACTGTTTTGATTTTTTGGTTATGTTGTCAACAACAGCAATTTCTTTCACAACATGAGTATCGTAGCCGACAGCCACCGTCTCGAAATCAATAGTACAACTCATGATGAGGGTTGGGCTAAGACTGAATAAAAAACACAAATACATTTCAATATATCAATTTTATTATACCATTTCAAACACAACAATATTCAAACAATATTAATTACTATAGTCGACAATCACATTTCGATTGCGATCAATCTCTAGAATATTATCAAACTCTGCATATACAATCACATCGATAGCTTCTTTAAGTGCTTCTTTAAAACGAAGATCGATACGTAAATTCTTGTTGTGTTGCAGACTATAATGATTTTCATTACAAGAGAGGTCTGGACTCAGGTCAAAGGCCAATAAAAAGATTCCATTTGGATATTCTTCACGAGAAATATCAATACCTCGATCCTTAAAGTGAATACCATTCCCAGAAAACAATGTATGATAGCAGGCGACATATTGGTTAGTATCAAAGTCGGGTTGCAGTGGTTTAGCTGGGATTTGTTGACCATCCGCATACATGCAGAAGTGGTTTAATCCAAAATGTTGAAAGTTGAAGGGATTCTTTGTATAGCTCCCGTTAACAGCTGCATTGGAGACAAGTCCAATGATAATTTTCTTCGGATTACCCGTCATGAATAAATTGCCTATTTCCTTGCTTTGTATTCCTGCTGGGATAGTTACCAGCTTGACATCTACTCTTGTTAGAGGATATTTTGCATTGGCTCCTTCTAAAACAATATTTTGTGCAATCATAACAGACTCATTCACGCGAACTTTTCGAACAAAAAGAGTAGCATCAGTGATGATTGTCTTGAAGGATGCATTGGAGCCGGCCATGAGATGAAACGAATCTCTGCTCTTGATAAACTTCATGCGTAACTCCACACCATTTGGTATGAGACGGTCTTGATTGAACAAATCGCCATGAATATTTCCAATCATATCCACAATTTGACTTCCATCTGTATACTTTTTTCGTTTCTGAAGCCCTAAATTCTTATCAAAATCCTCCATAAATCCAGCAGTATCTTTCAGTGGCGTGCCGTGACATTTGAAGTGAGGGAAGCAAATTGCCAGGAAAGAAATTTGCCCAGACCCGGAGGGGGGTCTGGGGGGCTTGCCCCCCAGCTTAGCCCCGCAGGGAATTTTTTAAAATTTGACTAATTTTAGATGGTTAAAAACGATTTTGAAAGTACCTTTTTGGAAGATTACTTGAATTTAAGAAATGGTCAAAGGAGGATTTTCAGACTAATTTTTTATATTTTAATCATTAGTTTTTTGAAGGCAAATACGAGGGCAAATACAGATATACAAAAACTTTGTAGAAATGCGTAAACTGAACTGAGAATCCGAAACTGCAATATTTTGTAGATATTACAAGTTTAGACATTCAACCGCTCTTGAGCACTGTCACCGACTGATCACATGTTCGTTCCAATCGTGTCAACTCGGGAGTAGTTCGGCTGCGTTCGGACTGTGGATGCAACTCTCCGATTTGCTTCCCTTGGCTAGAATACGCCTGCAGAAATAGACGCATTTTACACAGAAATGCTTTGTGTTTAGACCGGCAAATAATGTTATTATCATGGCAAAATAAGTTTTTATTATTGACAATACTTTCAGGTGGCTGCAGATTAACATATTTGATTGTAGGCAAATCACCTAATGCATGCGTAACTCCCGTATATAGAGCGAGGGATTGGAAGCAATTCGAAAAGTGAATCCCTTGGAGCCGGCCGACTGCCGAGCCGAGGCAAGTGTATGCGTGCGCACGCGCCTTGCCCACCTCCTGTCTTAGAAACCGCGTTTACTTTGAAATCAGAGCGAAAGTGGTGACATTTGTGTTCGTAATAAGAATTCTATAAGTAGTATTAAGTGATGAATATTTTTGTAAAAAGATTAAATTATTATACATATAATTATTATATTTTAATATTGTTGGAATGGAAAAGGAAGGGGAAGCAATGCTTCCCTTGCTTCCATTGAGTGCACGCCACTGGTATCTTTATACCAAAGTTGACATGTTCTATGTGAACTCTTAGCAGAGGGACCAAAGTGCATACAATTCTCAAAAAATGAACGATAGGCATAGTTATTATTTGATGAAGGGAGAAGTTTTCCGTTTAAAGTCATCTCAAACTGAGCAATCAGAGAATGCATGAAATTATTGACGGGCGCCACCACAGCAGCAGCCGTTTGAACAGCACCATCTGATTTTTTGACAAGAGTTGCAAGCGGCGAGCCATCTGCATTCACAATTTTTGCTTGAAGTGCAAGCAGAGATTGACCTATATCTATGTATTCCTCACCTTGTGCAGGAACAACAAATTCAAATGGGGCAAATTCTGTCATTGCAGCAATGGGTTTATAAGGATACCAATCACCTCTCTCAAGACAAATTTGAGTCGATGGAACTTCAAAAATATTCAATTCCGATTTCATCGCCTTTTCGGATTCTGCATGCATAAGAGACATGATTATGCAAAAATGTCTGTAAAACAACCAGGTGTATTTGTCGTCTTCTTCTTCTTTGTCTTTTTAACCACCTTCTTCTTTTTAGGCTTGATGTTTAGAGTTTTTTTCGGAGAGATCTTGTTCCTCTTACGTTTGCTCTGACACTGAAGAATGCGTAACCTCTTCAACCTTTTTATCCCATCACCAGTCATATTTTGAAATTTGTCTTCTACTTTTCGTTTGAGATTTGCACCTGCTTCACCGACTCGCCTATGAAATGATTCTTTCACAGGTTTATTCTCAACTAAATCACCCAGAAAATTTGCTCCCGTTCTAGCCGTCTCATTAGCAACAACACGAGCACCGCTTCTTAGTAGAGGAATAGCAGATTTAAACAACCCTTTGAAGAAGCTTGCAAACCCATGACCACGTTGATAACTTGCACCATGATAAACATTCAATCTTCCTCCAGCCTGGTCTCGGTAAAATTTTGTATAAAGTTCCACATCCATTATGATCGGTGGCGAAAATGAAGCACCACAGCAGAAGTTCCAGCTTGAAATGGTAACGAATCACCAGTGTCTCCTCTTAAATCAATTTCGATGCTTCTAATCTCATGAATCATAACCGGAACGTAGAGTAAATTTAAAAATCTTTGAGTGACTTGTTCACCAAATTTGTGAGTTTTATATTGTGTATTGACAATACGTAATAGCGGAGCAACCACGTCCCCTACGATTTGAGGTTCTATTACATTACAATACACAAAGATAGATTTGGGAGTTCCAGCATCAACATCTATTGCTCTACCGACTAATGGACACACGCCATTTGTAATGTTGTGTTCATAACCCAATTGAATAGCGAGATTAGGCGCAAAATTTACTTCATGCTCTTCATCTTTACTATTCTTCACAGAAATACAGCCGCTTGCATTCAAATCGCTGAGCGGTGCAATGCTGATATCCAGGTGTTTTATTGCATCATTGATAGTTTTCAACAACATGTCACCAGTTTCATAGTAGCCCGGCTTTATGTCCACTCTTTCATATACCCTAGTTTTTTTCTTTCCTAGAATAGTTTTTCGTGAAACACCAACATAATTTTGACCTTTAGTCACATTGAACAGCGTTTGTGGGTAATGAAGTTCAACCAAAGATACCTCCCAGGGACCTCCTGATAATTTTACAGGTTCCTGCAATTGAGTGACAAAATTTGCTGTCGTATTATCCTTATACATTTTCATCGAACTGTTGCTAGGCAACGTCATGTAGAGAGAACGATTCATATTTTTTGAATGTCAGAAGCTAATATCCAAGAGTTGAATTTGGCAGGCAGACCCTTCCACTGAACCAAAACTTTCTCACTGACGCCCTGCCTCGTTTTGCGTATGATTTTATGTATTTTGTAAAGAGAATTATCACCCTTCGTAACTTTTTGCAATTCTTTTTCATAAAACGTTCCAACAATTTCCTCACCTTCTAAATCTTCAATTCTATACACCACTTGGTGTCGATCAACAATACAAATGACTTTGAATATTTCGTCAGACCAATTTTGTTCGTAACCCTTATCAAAAATTATTTTTTCTCTGCTGATACGCACATAATCACCTACCTTTAATTTAGGTTTAGATCGTTTCCTACTCTCAATTTCATTATCTTTATAAAGATGACGCCAAACTTCAAGAGCATTTTTGTCACTCACCGCAGCTGGCATCATACCAATTGACCTATGCACTCGATGATTATAAGCATTCATCAGTTTTGGTAGTACATTTATGTAGCGATACGTGTTCTTTAATGTAAAATACTTCCACATCATTTCCTTGATTGATCGGTTGAGCCTCTCAGCTATACACGCTTTGGTGTCAGGGTTATTTGTGTAGTAAAAATGAACATTATTTTTGGTGAGAAATTTTTGAAAATGTAAATTTTTAAATTCTCGGCCTTTATCAGTCTGTATGCGAACAGGTTTACGCTTACTTTGTTTGAAAATCTTTGCGAAAGCCTGAGACACTTCTTTACCTGTCTTTTGTTTAAGAGGAATCAACCAAGCAAATTTACTGAATACATCAATTACAGATAACAAATAGTTGTATTTATCATTAAATTTACTGAGTGATCTCATATCATTTAAATCAGCCTGCCATAGTTCATCAATGCTGTTGACTATGTATCGGTTACGTTTAAATCTTTTTCGAACAGGTTTATGTAAACTATAAGTATCTTGAGATTGAAGCCATTGCAAAATAATTTTTTTAGGAATCTCTTTATTAGTTGCCTTCCACAGTGCATTTAAAGTAGAAAATCCAGCTGGATGCCCAGGATCATTATAAATACGAGACAATCTTTTACATATTTTAGAATTCATTTAAACACAAATTCATCCCAATCTCCCATAGAAGTTGCTCCTCTTGTTCGTTTTGATGGCTTCTCCGAAGGTGACGGTATCGCTGAAGAATGTCTTCTCTTCTTCGAATGTTCCCTATAAGTGTGAGTGGTAGATTTATGTCGGTGAGAATTTTGGCAAACATGTTCCAACCAATCGGTTCTGTTTCTCCTCGACGATTGCGAACAAGATCAGATATCAAATCTGTGATTGTGGAACCGAAAATTTTCACACCGTTCACACTGACAAGTCCCGAATCATCCCATGAAATAGCATCAGATGATGCCAGCTTATCGAAAATAAGTCCAGCTTTTCTTTTAAAAGTGCCGGGAACAGCTTGTAACACTTGTGTTCTCATGGGTTCTTCAAAAACTGCATCATCTTCATCCTCTTCCACCATCTTCTTCACAGGGATTCCAGGGTGAGTTTCAACTTTTTCAGGACGTATCTCCACAGAAATAGGTTGACGGGCTTCATTTACAAAATATAAATACCTTTGTAGAACTTCATAATATTTACGCCATTTTTCATCATCAGAAATTTTGCTAGCGTGAAGTATTTGATGTTTATCTCTATCAAGAGATGATAATGTATCATTGAGAGGATGTATTTGCGGTTGTTGAAGTCGTTGCATACTCTCTGGGTTTACAAGAATCATCTTTTTAGTATTATCCATAATGATTATGATGATGATGAGTTAAAAATACTTCCCAAAAGTCCACTAATAAGCGGAGCAATCAAAAGTGGGAGAAACGCACCACCAGACTAACCAAAATTTTTTTCTTAGTTTTCCAGCTATCACCCTTGCGTGCAATTTTTCGTAAGAACTTCTTATGACGACGAAGTTTATTCTTCTGAGAGGGTTTCAAGAGAACACGACCTTTTAATGTGTTTAATACACAAGCACAAATTGATTGAGTCAAACCTTTATCTGCTGATTTTAATATACTCTTGCGCATAGCAGGGGTTGCTTTACTCAATGCCTTGAGGAGTTCACTATACCTCCTCGTTGAGTCAGTCATCGTGATGAAATGAAGCTTTTATGACAATGTAGTGTCATTTAGTAGATTTTGGTGTGTATACAACACAGGCCTCATCATCAGGGAAAATATGAGTGCGCAATCTCATATTCTCGGGGCAAGTCTGTGTAAAATCAAATAGAATATAGCCGTGAGGTTGACTCGTTGCATCTTCGAAAGATTCTTGCACATGTTTCATGTTTCTAGGGCATACCTGCCTTGCGAGATGTAAAATTTGAGACTTATCACGAGGATTTTTAAAAAGAATAATATAGTGGGCATTCAAAGAGATATCACGTCGTCCCTTACCTTGATTAAAAATATTTTGAGAAATTAGAAATACACTCACTTTACGATGATGTGAGATTTTGGTAAACAAGTCCACAACCCTATCATCTGCTTCTCGCATTAGATCATCGATAATCAAAATTTGAGCCCCGGAAGATGCAGACAAGTCGGCAGGATTAATAATTCCCTCGTGGAACTTGACTCGTGGATCTTGAATAGATTCATATAAACTCTGCCACTCGGCAAAACACCAAATAATATTTTTTATAGGTTCATCTACCATAGAATCCAAATTTGTTAAAAAACGGCGTATAAAATAAGACTTGCCACATGATGTGGGCCCCGCAATCAAAGCTGTAAAAGGAACCTTCCAGGTTGGATCCATTTTGTTGAATGAGATTAAAATATATTTGTTGATAAATTTATAATATTTTTTGAAAATCATAAATTGTCAAGGAATGAGGATTGAGAGTGAAGAAGGGAAACAAATTATTCATAAAAAACATAAGTTTAGAATAAAACATGTATTTTACAAACATGTGTCATGTTAACAGGTACATTAACATTGATGTGATGTTGATGTGATATTATTATAACTAATTCTAAATTCTCTAATCTATGTCCATTTCCGTGTCTATTCTAAAATGACCGTATGCTAGGGTGTTGAAACCATCATGTAGAATGTATCTCTTGTCGTCGAACGGTGATAGTGTACTCTTCCTCTGACTGACAGTAAATATTTCATGTTTGAAGCTACGGATGGACATCATTTTCTCACTTTGTACACATTTTTCAAATAAGGCGGCTCTATACTTTTGATGAGTAACATATTTTTTCATTGTGGCTCTAGTTATGCCTTTACCAACCTTTTTGTTTCTACCGTCCAACTCCAAGAGACTGTACATTTTTGCCCTTAAACCCACAAATTCCTTCACAATTCTACCGTCCGACTCGTCTTTCATTTTTCCCAACACCTTTTTATTAGTGTTGGAAAAAAGGAAGTGATCTTTCGGCAAATTGGAAGTATCAAATAGCGAAATGTCATTGGCCATGTCTTGATATAGATCATCAGTCTGGATCTCATAACACAGTGAGTCTGTGTCTGTGAATAATAATTTTGAATTTTGATTGTATTTAGTTTTTACATAATTATAGTGAAAATCATACATGATGGTTTTACTTAAATCTAAAATACTAAAGCCTGCATAGATTGGTCGATTTAGTTTCAGACAGATTTTCTTACACTGTACTGCAACTAGATTGTTGGAAAATATTTCAAATCTTTCGAATGCAGGGTTTGCCGCATATTTTAACATTTGTTTCTCATCATTGATAAGCGTAACGTTTACCCGATTTCTGACATTTTCCATAGTTTTGCCGAAAACAGCGTTGTTCATTAATTTAAAAAAGTCTTTTTCAAAATCATTCTGTGCCTTCACACGTTGCGCTGTATTGAAATCAATATATTGTTTCAACCATTGCGTTTGTGTGAATTCTAGAACGCGGTGAATTTTTGTCAATTTCAAGCCAAGAGAAGTGTATTGCTTCAAGTTCTTGTAGTGTACAATATACTTTTCTTTGTTTTCCAAATTTGGAATCAGCTTTTTGATTTTAGAATGACCAAGTTTCAGGTCGTCTGAGAGTTGCTTGGCATAAGGTGAGAGTTCACTTTCAGACACACATTTTCGCTCAGGTGCCAAAGGGTAATCGTTGTGCTTGTCATGTAATTCTTTTGGATATTTGAGATCAACCTCCAAAATATATCCTTTATCGGAGTCATCTGCAACAGTTGTAAAGTCAGTTTTCCTGATTTCTGCCGGACTCATCCACTTGAAATCACGGATGGGGAGGAAATCTGACATTGCAACACCGTACAAATTATTAACATCCCAATAAATGATATATTTCGAAGGTTTCTCAGCATCGAAATCGTCCATGTATTTATTATTAGCTTCCGAAAATCGCGTCGTGATCGTTGCCACACCGCCCCTTACACCCTCCTCCATGAACAAATACATATCGGGGTCTGTAAATAACTCTAACTCTACCTTGGTCATGCGGAGGCAAGCCTCCCATGCCAGACCCGGAGCAGTGTAGGTGTGGCAAGGATCAAGTTTGTAGTTGGCGAGACAAAGTGTTCGAAAGTTTTCAAACACATCCGCTAGTAGCAGTACATCAGTTAACACATAGAGATCTTGATACTCTCCCATGTGTTTCATTTCAAAACTCCTCCAAACATTTTGGGCGTGTTCGTAATCATCATCACTGATGTCCTCTTCAGTGAGATCATTCTTAAAGGTAGATTTAGGGGGTAGGCAACCTTCCATCAGCTTTTCTTCTGAATCAAAATAACTGTATGGGAATACACCTTTCCTCAAGAGTAGAGGGAGAAGGTCTTCACTGAAGAATGATTTTAAAATTTTGAATCTGTCAGAACCATAGTTGACAAGATTTTTGACTAGTGAATCTAGAGAAGTGCTCATGAATTGAAAAGAGTCAATGAATCTTAACTGCCCCAATGAGAATGACACATACTTCTCTGTATTGTTGGGGATTACAATGATTTTCTGATTTTGAATTTTGCCAATGCCTTGCATAATGAGATGTGAATCGTAATTTCGAAGATTATGAAATATTACAGGAATATGCTCGGCTTGAGGTGCATTTATATTACATTCATTATGTGCTGCACCCCTAAATTTGCCAGTTATGTGATCATGGTCACGAACACGATCAACATCGTCCAGAGTCTTTTCACAAATGCTACACATGGTGGCCTGTGCAAAGGAAATCTCGTCTTCATCTGTCATCTTAAGAGGGATAATTTTGAACATTATTTTCAATAATTTCTCCTGCATGACCAGAAGTGAATTAAGAAAATGATCCACAACATTATCACCACTGTACACACGAGGTGGCTCGAATGCTTTTCCCTCCGCATCAATCACAACGAAGGCATATCCCGAAGGATCATGCAGAGCAGTCTTAAGCGTATGTGATCGTGCATCATCAGGTTCACAACCATTCAACTTCCTCACAAAACACTCAAAATCCGCATATATAGTGAAAGGTGCTTTAAATGAAAAACCTCTTTCGCTATACGTCATGGAATTTTTACCCTCCTGAGGCATAACAATTCTTTGAGGGTCGTGTGAGTCGCAGAGGGTGTGATGCGCTTCAAGCCTTTCCTCCGTGGAAAATCTATGCAGACAACGATGACAATAATATGCTCTACATCTATGTTTGGTCAGTGAACTAAGAAGGCGACTGAGGTCCTTGATGAGGAAGTAATGAGAATTTTCCTCGTCGGACATGAATAATAAATTTATATGATTATCTCTATTTTCTTTCGTAATTCTAAGGGGGTACACTATTTTATAATTGCCGAATTTATCGGGCATTACACCATATACATTTACGGAAATGGACGTGTTTTGTTTCTCAAATCTATCTATGTTACTAATTTTTACAGGGTATTCTATTCCACTCATATTTACACTAGATTCTAAATTAACATAATTATTTACACGTTCTGCATTAAATGCTGGAGGGTGAAGATAGGCTAAAATGCTCCATAAGAAACACTTTTGGTCGTCATTTTTTACATTTATAATCGATTTTGTATAATATAATTTAGGTGGTAGGAGCATATAACTACTGGCAGCTAATGGAGCATATTTGACTGATTTTAATTCTAATTGTAAAACTCTATCTACGATCCAACCGCTCCCTTCACGTTGGAAATTCTGACATGCTTTAGCCATGGATGAAAAAGCTACATTAAATTGTTCGTCAAACTCATCCATATTATAAATTAAAACACTATTCTTACTCCTAAAACATGCTTTTGTGATGACCTCATCTTCACCCACATTTTTTTTAAATTGAACCACTAAACTTAAGTACCATTTTACACCTTTAAACACTTCTAAATCTTTTGCTAATTTCACTCTCACCGTGTCCATTCTGTCCGAAACAAATTTTAAAACATCTAAAGAATCATGTTCAACGTCACTACTGTCTTCACCTCCTTTATAGGTATAGGTCTTAACTTTACCTCGGAAAGCACTACTCACTTCACACGTGTACTGGTCGGGTTCATCTGCAGGCACCGATGATGTTGACGGCCCAGGAGTTGATGGTGGAGCTGGGTCGTCGACATGTCGAACCCCCGTGTTTGAAGTACTCGGGGGTTTATGATATTTGACATGGGCCTGCAGATTATCCCTGCGGTTGAACGATGCGTTGCAGAGAGTACACGTGTGAAGAGCTGTTGAAGTGTTGCCAGCAGATGGAGGAGTGGAAGGATGCATAGCCAGTTTGTGACGTTTTAAATTTGAGTTTAAAGTAAACGTAACGGCACAAATTGTACAGGGGAACGTTGACTTCTCCCCCTTACTATGCACCCTGCCATGCCGCTTCAGACTATCTTTGCGCTTGAAGCTGGCATTGCACTCCTCGCACTTGAAGTTCTCCATCTCTCTACAAAAATAAAATAAAAATATTTGTAAAAATGTATTTTCCAATATGGAAATGTATTACCTAATTGCTATTTAACTTTCTCTTTGAAATTATCATTTAAACGTACCTTGATTAAACTGCTGGTTTTCTCCTATGAAGACGGAAGACGAAAATGTTTCGCAGCAATTCCGGAAACTGTAAATTAAAAAAATTAAAATTAGTTTACCTATAATGTAGAAATAATTTAATTATTTTCCAATATAGAAATGTATGACCTAATTGTTATTGAACTTTATCTTTAAAATTATTATTTAAACGTACCTTGATTAAACTCTTGGTTTTTCCCTTCGAAGACGGAAGACGAAAAATGTTTCGCAGCAAATCCAGAAACTGTAAATAAAAAAATGATAATAAGTTTACCTAAAATGTAGAAATAATTTAAAGACATCCATTTAACTTCTTTTAAAAATTAAGAATAACTCACCAGAATGTGTGAAAGACGCTGTTCTCTCTCGCTCCACAAAATGAAACCGATTGTTAGGAAATCACACAAGTGTAACCTGTAAAAAATAAAATGCAAACATTAAATTCTATTCATAAAATTATATTTGTTATAAATACCTATTTTGCTTGAAAGTGAAAAAAACTTACCTCAAATCTTTGTAACACAAACTTGAAGAAATAAAAACTTTGTAATGATAATTATAATTAAACAATGATGAACACTCGGATAAAACACACCGCTTGAAAAATTCACTTTAGACACACAATTCAATTCTTATGATGCAATATGAAGACGAACCGCACTGGTCGATTGATTTGCAGAGAATGATTGATTTGGCAATCAACACTTATTAATATTGTAACAAGAGGTCATACACCTGATATTAGTCTCGTACGAGGTACTCACTTACGGATGAACTAGCCTCAAACCAGGTGCTAAAATTGATGATGCAGCGATTTCATTTCCGTTCAACTATGAGATGCAGGGTCCAAAGTTCAATATACGTCGCAATTGTCTCACGGATGTGATGATGCAGGTGTTCAATTGCGTCTTTAGAGTATCTTGTTACCTTAGCAGTATAGTGTATTTGATAAATGCAGGTTACATGAGATGCATTCATTACAATGCTTTATTTAATATTTTGTTCAATAGTTGGAATATGTGAACACAATTTAAAATTTCATAATAATAATTAAAAAGATGCTACCATCCACATCCTCATCCACATCCACATCCCAATCCTTTATAAGATGTAGGATTCAATGTCCAAATATCAATTGGATTATGTGAAAACAAAACAAAATTTCAAATTATCTTTACATTCTAATTTTTTGCGTTAGTTTTAAACTTTTAATTAATACAATTATTGACACCTAGAGAGTGCTACAGTCGAGTATGAAATATAAATTTAAATTTCTACACCACTTTTAGTAAATACAATTATTATCACCCAGATAGCGTTGTAGTCGAGCGTGAAGTTTAAATGTTTGCGCCAATACTTACCTTGACAACTGGATGACGTTGCTGCACAGGTCATTAACCACCTATGTATATGCTTATTGCATCGTCTTTCTCTCATCGCCTAATTAGCCGAGTGGTTAAGGCGTTGGATTCCTATTCCAATGGTAGCAGGTTCAAATCCACCTCGAGATACATTTTTAATTTAAAAAAAAGTGACGTCAGAAGAACACACATGACATGAAGGAAGAAAATGGCGGAAATGTTTAAAATAAGCTTGGACTAGAGTGTAGGAACCGGAAATATGTTTGAAAATGCCGCCCTGTCAAACGCATATGGCGGAAGAAAATGGCGGATAAAATGGTGGATAAAATGGTGGAACAAAATGGCGGATAAAATGGCGGAAATGGTTAAAATATGCTGACACTAGAGCGTGGGAACCGGAAACACGTGACAAAATGGCGCCAAAACAAGATGTGACGTTATAAAATAGGCTGACACTAGAGCGTGGGAACCGGAAACACGTGACAAAATGGCGCCAAAACAAGATGTGACGTCATAAAATAGGCTCACACTAGAGCGTGGGAACCGGAAACACGTGACAAAATGGCGCCAAAACAAGATGTGACGTCATAAAATAGGCTCACACTCGTAGCTGAGATTTCCACATCTCCACATCCTGCACCAGAACCCCCAAATGCTGTCTACTGTATTCAATTATTTAATAAAATGACGTCATTTAAATAATTAGTCGTAGTGACGTAACTAAATGAGCTAGAATAAATGTTTTTACGGAAAAATGTTGGTAATAAAGCCTTATATTTTTGGTATGAATTTGATCAAAAGTTCACCACGCATCTACTAATTGTTGTCAAACAAAATTTTAATCAAATTATATGAAAAGTTAAACATCAATATAACGCAATTATTGGCATAACGGCGTAACTGTTTGATCAGAAAATGTTGTAAATTATAGAATTTTGGCGCCTGATAAAACCTAGCCCAAAGAGAGATTTGGGACGCCATTTTGAATCCGGAAGTGGCATCATCTTAAGGATGAACCATCACCAGGTCATCTACCAACAATTTTTTTCCAAACCATTTTATTTTGTTCCTTATAGTATTATCTACAATATAAGAACAAAAAATGTATACCTTACCGACCTAACTTTTGTGTAAAACGTTTTCAAAGTTCGAGATTTTTACATAGCTCTTATGGGGGAACGAATTAATTTCTTACACTATTCTAAATAATTTTTAATCCTCACCAACAATTTCAACAGAAAACTAAAGAAATATTCTTCGACTAATACTGAATGCATTGAAAACTTAAAATACTCTTGTCACCGACTTAATTTCTGAGATAATGGCATTTAAATGTTTGAAAATCTTGATATATGGCCATTTAACATGGGACAACTGAACTAGTCAAAACCACTGCTGTATTCTTAACAAAATTATTTTACGAATACTTTGTTAAAAAAATCCTCATCATCTCATATCGTATTATTCTCCACATATTACATTATAAAACTATGTTTTAAAGTTTAAACATGCGTTTTCTGAATTAATTTATCTCATGTTATGAATATAGTCATTCAAAGCGCTGGTTCATCCTTAAAAACGGCTGAACCGATTATAACGGAACTGGTGGCAATCGACTCCAACGGTCATATGACAGAACAGATCAATAGAAAAACCAGAAATTACCAATAACAAATACCGGAAATGACGTCACAAATATTCAAAATTCTTCTAAAACCTCCTGTTCAACAATAAATACATTATTCTGGCTTGTTATAATGTACCTAATATATGAATTTATTTAAAAAATCTATGTGGCATTGTTTTCAGTCGCCATTTTGAGAACCGGAAGTGACTCCATAGCTCGGAAACGTATTGGAATGAAATCAAATACCAATTAATAATGTGGATACCACTATGTGTCTGGATTCAGAAAATTTTTTAAGCCTTATGGCGGCATAATTTTATGTCGGTACAGCATTATAACTAGGTACCAATATTTTTAAAACTTATTATTTTATCATTATAAATAGCGACTTTTACAATTAAATTCATAAAGATATGCATTTATGTATTTATTTAATGTACCAACTTATTGTTAAATAGGGGGTTTTAGAAGAATTTAGAATATTTCAATATGTGACGTCATTTCCGGTATTTGTTATTGGTAATTTCTGGTTTTACTATTGATATGTTCTGTCATATGACTGTTGGAGTCGATTGCCACCAGTTCCGTTATTATCGGTTCAGCCGTTTTTAAGATGATGCCACTTCCGGTTTCAAAATGGCGTCCTAAATCTCTCTTTGGGCTAGGTTTTATCAGGCGCCAAAATTCTATAAGTTACAACATTTTCTGATCAAACAGTTACGCCGTTATGCCAATAATTGCGTTATATTGATGTTTAATTTTTCATATAATTTGATTAAAATTTTGTTTGACAACAATTAGTAGATGAGTGGTGAACTTTTGATCATATTCATACCAAAAATATAAGGCTTTATTACCAACATTTTTCCGTAAAAACATTTATTCTAGCTCCTTTAGTTACGTCACTACGACTTATTATTTAAATGACGTAATTTTATTAAATAATTGAATACATCCAAAAATAATTAATATTATCACCCAATTTTTTTTCGAGTATTGTATCCTAATATAATACATACTTTTTATTGAAAACAAATATCAAAATATGGTTCTGTGATTCTTAAAAAAATATTTTATGTTCTCAAAATTTGAACTTTACACGTAATTTTGGGCAATTTCCCTTCACATCTCTGCGTAAAACTTTTTTTTGGTTGTAATCAGCAAATTTTTAGTGAATAAGTCTGATGAAGAAGTCAAATCTTGCAATTTGTCCCGGGTTCGGCCTGTTTTTAGCCTTCGTTGCTTGGCCTATA
>OW203762.1:28336539-28580296 GCA_934045905.1 Leuctra nigra
TATCTCGAACTCCATCCAATTCCCGTACATGTTCTCGCCAATCTCCGTCCATGATCTATCACGACATATTTTGTCCGTATATTCTCTCTTTCGCTTGTCCCAGAGCGCCGGGTTCCCATGCACGCACTCGATAAACTTGTCCACATCGAACATGGCGAGAACGAAGTGGAAAACAACTGCTAGAAACCGCTCCGGCACAACCGCACGGTCTGGCACGGTGCACTGAACTGCTCGCCTCGCGTCTGCGCAGTGCTTGCTCGGCCGTCCGGTCATCCCGCACTGCCGCACGCGATGCGGCAACACCGCACGGTGTGACGTCAATGAGCGTGTGACGTCACCATCCCGTCAAACAGGACCGGTTTCAGTTCATTTGCAAAGACGCATAGCGAGATATCACTAGCACTATTCGCAGTACTATTCTCTATTGGCGACGGGTGAATAATTATGATGATGAAACATAATCATGATGATGTAACGAATGGGAAAGGCAGAAAGGTGGGAAGGAGGTGGTCGTGGCATGTTAGTAGGGAACCGTACCAACATTTGTCTCGACTGAGGGAAAGCACTAAACCTCAGTCAGGAATTCGGTCGCTGGAATCAAACCCGGGGCATCCGGAGTCGGTACATGTCGAGGAGATTACTGCCCGTGCCAATTTGGTCCAATTTGCAATTCGTTTCAATTTACTAAATAATAGTCTTCAATTATTAAATTAATTTTCTTCTCAATTGACCTTAAAATTTTTGAATCAAGTTAAAAATAAAAGTTTTGTTATTCTGTGCACCTTCGTAACGTAGATAACTACCCATAAAAAACACTCCGTGTAAAAATACCAGCCAAGTCTCTACAACTAAAAAAAAAAGCTATGAAATCTTAAAATTCTGCACTGAAAAGTAGTGATATCAAAAAATGGGCCAAGTCAAAACTTAATTTGAAAATCAAAAAATACTTGGCGCATCGTGTATACATAGTTTAGAAGTATAGACCAGATAGAAAATATACATTAAATATACATAATACATATAGTATACCTATTATGCCCTAAAAAAATGATGCGCCAAGTATTTTTTGATTTTCAAATAAAGTTTTGACTTGGCCCATTTTTTGATACACTACTTTTCAGTGCAGAATTTTAAGATTTCATAGCTTTTTTTTTAGTTGTAGAGACTTGGCTGGTATTTTTACACGGAGTGTTTTTTATGGGGATATCACTCCTTTTTTTAGTTTATTCTTAAAATTTGTGACAGTTAAATCGAATGAACAATTTCTAAATCCTGTAAAAAAAATCGCCATTTACAATTTGGTTACTACTAATGAAAATCTGCTATATATTTGCTTAAATGGTCTTTCATGAAGAATAGCAAAGGTTTCATTCCAATCGGTCAACCCAGTTCCGAGACATGCCAACACTTCGGTTTTCAACATGGCTGCTGAAATTACTGCACTGCTTAGAATATATATCTACAAATGTGTATCTTTTTAAGCTTTCTGAATATGTATACATTTTATAGAATGGGGATTAGGTATAATAATTTTTAATTTTTAATGACGTCATTTCCGGGCTCATGAATAGGAAAATTCTAGTTTGACTGTTCCTATTCCATAGAGATGTCCTTCCGAATCGTTTAGCGCTAGATTCGTACCGATCAGTCTACCAGTATTCGAGATACGACGATACTTCTGGTTTCAAAATGGCGGCTGAAATCTCTGACCCCTTGAAATGTAATTTAAACATGATTACATATTATTATAAGCTGTCTCAAATAGTATTAATTGTATCAAAATGTAAATTTGTGAGATTTTTTAAATGTGTGACGTCATTTCCGGTTTTGGTATAGGAAACTGCAAATATTACTGACGATAAAACATAAAGTTAACCGTCTTAATCGTTTAGCGCTGGTTTCGTTCAAATCTGTTTAGCCGTTTTTGGGATATGATGTCACTTCCGGTTTCAAAATGGCGGCTCCGGTTGGTTTTATAACAAGTCAAATGAGATATCAGAAGTACATACGATACATAAATATCAAAATAATCGGATCAACATTTGTTGCCGAAATGCCAATCGATGTATTTCAAATTTCATGACGTCATTTCCGGTTTCGTTAACATAATGTTTAGTCTCTAGCTAATGATAATCCATATAGTTGACCGTCCGAATCGTTTGGCGCTATTTTCGCTCCAATCGGTTTAGAAGTTGTTGAAATATAACGTCACTTCCGGTTTCAAAATGGCGGCACAAAAAATTCATGGGGTGAAGGTTAAATCAGACGCCAAAAGTGCACACGTGGTAAAAATGTGAGATCAATCGGTTAAGCCGTTTAGGCTGTGGCCTGTTTACCGGATTTGAATTCCAGGAGACTACTACTACTACTTACTACTACTACTACTACTGAGATTATTATTATTATGAAAACCGCCCTAAAACACTGTTTTCACGGCCCTCTAGCGCGCAAAGGGCGTAACCTATTGTTCCCAAATTTGGTATATGTTGTAGGGTGGGCCATAGCTCGAAATTAAGATATATCGCAACAATGTGAGATTTTCCAATTTTAAGATCCAGTAGGCCGAAAATGCCACTTTGATGCTTACAGTAAAAGTGGGTTTGCTCCAGCCTTTATATGAGAGTGTGCGCGCGCCGTACGACTTGGCTGGCGTGGAGCGACCGCTCCACTAGATTAACGAAGATGATGTTGTAACTTTAATCAATTATTGATGTCATATTCTGGAGACAACGATTTGATATGCATGAAAGTGAAGTCCAAAAATACTGAGATGACTGCCAAAAAAGAACGAGCCTTTCACTCGGCCAACAATAATTACTCACCAACACCATATTGAAATGCAAGGCATGAAGATTACATTGTCAAGATGTCTCAACGCTGTTTGAAAAGATGCGCATAATTACCAAGTAATTTAATCACAGCTCGGTGTAATGTGGCCATTCGTGCACGTTTTTAATTACGATCGTCTTTTATTCACTTATTACTATGATGGGTACATCATTCGTTACATCATATTTATTTCATGGATGTAAATTGTGAAGCAAGTTTTTGAGATGTACCTGAAGCTGCCGACATGTTACAACAACAAACACCATGTCCTAATTAAAATAAATATAAATAAATACATAAATAAATTACTAACTTATTCTTTCCTTGGACTCGTTATCACTAGAATACAGTTTGAACTCTTTGTCATGACTGAAAACAACAACCCCAGGTAAAAAGTCTTGTGATGATATTTCCATATTTCCTAATCACCATAACTTTTGAAATAATTTTATTAATTATTAAAAAATAGTTTGCGTAGCTCTTTTTTCAGTCAATTTTAAAAATAGAACATTGACTACAATTGACACAAACATTGTATTTGTAAGTTTGCAATGCAATGCATAAACATTGCAATGCAATGTATTTGCCCACACTATTTTTCACATTTATAATAAAGCTATGAAGATATTATGAAATACAATACAAGAATCTGGTCTAGAAAAAAAATCCCAGCTAAAAAGGTGGTAGGTATATTCGCCACACCAGAAGAAACAAAAACAGCAGTTCTCTAAATCTCAAGAGAATACGCAATCGAAATTCTGTTCATGGCAAGCAAAAAGCTGGGTATTATTCGCCTTCTGTGGCAGGTAGAAACCAGGACCCTTACCTAATATCGCGAGATGGTAGGACGGTGCTACGTCGTAGCCCCGTCCTACAGTAGCACAGCACCAGGACGATGCTGTAACACCGATCGAGTATACACATCCTACCGACGGACTACGACAACACGACCACGCCCACTTTCAGCACCAAACGTCATTGATGCTACTTTACCGGCGCATTGTGATTGGTTAATTTTAGCGGGATGAAATAGAACGAGCTTGAATTTGAATCAATTACAAACTTTGGAACGAATTTTTTTATCGTGAAGTAAAACTTCACCAGTGCCACATCATTTTTCTCACGAGTTTCGTTAAGGTGTAACTTCTAACTTTGTTGATAATTATTTTATTGACTTCAAAATTGGCACATAATATGTAGACTTACACTAAATATAAAAAAATTAAAAATATTTTTTTTTAACAATGGACGTAAATATTTAACAATTACTCATTTTACAACAATGAAATTTATATTTCGTGCTACTCCATCAATATAAGATTTTTTAAGTTTTTTTCCACTAGAATGTAGCTGACCTGTAGTAGTAGGACTCTACATATAATTTTTTAAATATTCAAATTTGTTTTCAAATTATGATTTTATTTACACCGTGATATTTTTTTCAACGTGATTTTCTCTAAAATGAAGGCATTGTTAATTTTTTTTCTTAATTGTCTGATAAGAGATCAAGAAAGTGATACGTAAAGTCCTTCACAGAGCCCCATGGAACACTCACAAAAAAATCAAGTAATTTGGACAAAATTTGTAGAAGTAGGATACAAAATAAATCATATTTTTGTGTACAAACAGGTTATGGAGAAAAAAATCTTTAAAGCCTGACAATATATAATTCATAAAATAAAATAAAATAAAAATTATCCATCTTAAAATTTTTAATTTATTCTTACTCCATAATAAATCAGCAGTATTCACAAGATTTTGAAATTCAAAATTTTATTAAATATTCTCAAAATTATTACAAATTGCTGAAAACCGCCTCGTTGTAAAATATAAATATTTTTTTAGGGCAAAAAACTTATTTTTTTAAATTTTGGAAACATTTAACTTAAATACATTTATATATCAATGAAAATACAAATAAAAAAAAAATATTTCACTGACTGACATCTGTGAAACATTGTACATCTCCACTCGACTCGCCAGAAACGATAACCCAACTAAAAGTTTGGTGTCAACTGGAATCGCGTGATTCCGATCGTTCTGGCGCACCAAGTCGTCGTAAAGCAGGTCCAAAACATAAAAAAATGACTCTATTTAATCTGGTATTTCTATGCAATTCAAAATCAGTCATATCTGCTACTCTTACATATCGTTTCACATTTTCTACATCTTCATCACCAAAAGCTGCGGCAATGTAGGCGGCCATTTTCGCTTCTTTCGTCGTAGGACCTATCGGTAGCACCACTCTCGACTGGTGCTGAGAAATCGTGCTACTCCAGCACCGGGCTACGTCTTAAATGTCATATTCGATCGGTGTTTGGTCGTAGCACCATGGTAGCACCGACCTAGAGCTCAGCACCGTCGTAACACCAACATTTCGCGATATTAGGTAAGGGTCCAGGGTATGCTCTTGCGCGTGCCCCAAGGCAGTCGAGCTGCATTAGCTCAACACAGCCATGCAACCCGAGCGGTAAGTAAAACAAGTAAAGAGATAGACAAGGGTTTGTCCCTCGCTTAGGTCGAAACACAGGCGGTACATGGACACAGGATAATTGAAGTGCTTCCGAGAAAATCCGTCAGCGGGGATTGTAGAAGGATTATTGCGGGAATGAAGACGTTTTTGTTTTATACCTAATCTGTCTCGATGTTGTTTAGCAGAGTTTAGCAGCGCGTAACCAAGAGAGGCGATGGTGCTTGTTTGATTTCATTTCTATACAAACAATTGGATTTTGATCAATAGTTGTCATACAATTTTCGATTTCAATATTGAAATCAAAAAATTACAAAATATATTTATATTTATTAAAAAAAAAAAAATAAAAATTTGAAGATTTTGAAAATTGAGCACGCATCTTCATAGTGCAATTGTTCAATAAAAAATTTGCATTTTCGTATCGAGTCAAGAAAATTTTGTCGCGCATTTTGTTTAGATTTTAATGAAAATCTAAAAAAGGAGCCATGACTCGTGACCTGCTCGTGACAAATTCAGTTCACACGGACGCTAAATCATCGAAGTAAGGTTCCGACTCAGTCCGAGTATTTCAACTGTTTTCATCAAGTTCACAAGGGACGGGAGTATTTGGCGGGCAACTCAGAACGTTTTCATCAAGTTCACACGGGACGGGAGTATTTGGCGGGCAACTCAGAACGTTTTCTTCAAGTTCACACGGGACGGGAGTATTTGGCGGGCAACTCGGAACGTTTTCATCAAGTTCACACGGGACGGGAGTATTTGGCGGGCAACTCGGAACGTTTTCTTCAAGTTCACACGGGACGGGAGTATTTGGCGGGCAACTCGAACGTTTTCATCAAGTTCACACGGGACGGGAGTATTTGGCGGGCAACTCAGAACGTTTTCTTCAAGTTCACACGGGACGGGAGTATTTGGCGGGCAATTCGGAACGTTTTCATCAAGTTCACACGGGACGGGAGTATTTGGCGGGCAACTCGGAACGTTTTCTTCAAGTTCACACGGGACGGGAGTATTTGGCGTCCAACTCGGAACGTTTTCTTCAAGTTCACACGGGACGGGAGTATTTGGCGGGCAACTCGGAACGTTTTCATCAAGTTCACACGGGACGGGAGTATTTGGCGGGCAACTCGGAACGTTTTCATCAAGTTCACACGGGACGGGAGTATTTGGCGGGCAACTCGGAACGTTTTCATCAAGTTCACACGGGACGGGAGTATTTGGCGGGCAACTCGGAACGTCGACAAACTTTGAAAGTTTGAAACGTGTCCGTGTGAATGTGTTTCATAAATATATAAATAAAATATAAATAAATACATAATATACTCTAAAATATAAAAAAATGAATTTATATCCTATATCTGATATGTTTTATTAAAAATATGAAAGTTTATTTTTGAAAAGTTCATTGAAAAGTGTATTTTTATGTTCTTTTTATATATTTTTTTTTCTAGTTTTTTTTGTAGCTTGTTCAAAGTCATATGGATTATAAAATCTGCAATTTTGAAGGATTCTCCGTAGCTCAGTTGGTAGAGCATTCATTAGACCGGCAATCTCAAATCCCATCGGACGGAGGTAAAATCTTTTAAATTGGCAGTTCATATACCTTTACCCATTTATTGATATAAATAATTGCAATTGCATTGTAACTCGTAAATAATTAAATATACGATCAGTTGTAGGTATTAAATATACTAATTCACAACGAAACAAGTGATGACATTTTTGAATAGGTATAAAAAATTCTGGCAAACTAGATGAACGGACAAGACGTTACCTGAAGACGCTCTCGTCGTAGTAGAGCAAGATGCGCAGCGGCTGCGTGATGCTGCGCTTCTTGACAATATGCGCAGGCTCTATGTGCACGCCATGGATCACCTGCGCACAGAAACGCATCATTATACAACCTGTCATTCACTCACTCACTCAAATCAGAGCACCACGGGTTGCGTCGCGAACGCAATCTTCGGTCACCGAAACAACCGATCAAAGCAATCTAATTAAGCACATCAGGCAACTAATAATAAATTAAATATTACTAAATATAATTATTTTAATAAATATATCGACTTTAATGGATGTCGATACTGCCCGAGTACAATAATGAATAAAATCTCTACATTTTTTGTAAGATTACAAAATGTATGGAAATATTAAAATTATTACCATAATTTTTCAGTTTTGTTGGATTCATTGTAGTATAACAACCTAACGAGTAGTAGCCTAACGAGAGGGTTGAAGACAAGATATTTTGTCTCGCAGCCAAATTCGGGAACGAAAATGAATAAAGAAGCAACAACAATTCATTTTAAATGGCACGGACAAATTTTATTCATTCTAACCACATAAAAATATTGGATATTAGAGCTCCAACAACGCAGCTCACTCCAGTTTACAAACTTTACATTCTAAAGAAAACATTGATTTGATAATGCCGACTATTTTAGTAGAAATCAAAATAAACGACGAATGGAAGGAAGCCGAAAGATTTCTCTCCATAAAGTCCTTCAGCGACACAACTGCATAATAATTATTATGAATCCACATGATTCTATCGAAGGATTTGATAGGATTTAGTGGTGTTACAACTGCAGGTGGTATTCCCTTGTAATATTACAAGCCGAATTAGTGGACGGATTATAATCAACAAATGTTGACACAGATTACGGTGTTGACAAAGCTTTGCAATTTGTTCCACATTATTAATGTCTGTTATAAATACAAATTACCCACATTTCACTAACAAGCCTAGAGTTAAACCGTAAGCCACTTTAAGCAAATCTAGTTGCTATTCAAAGTTTGTTTTGTAATACCTGTATTAATTTATAAAGATAGAGTTTCAAAATCTTAAATACTTTGTTACGTTATGGGTAGAATTTATACACATTTTATGCTTACTTGTAAGAAAAACAATCAGTCAACATTAATTGCAATTTTAAGGAGCACCGGTAAAAAACAGTTATCTATGGTCTGTGGTGTGACGCCACTTTAATTTTTTTAGCTCATTGGTATTTTGAGCAAGAGAGTGATTCTCTATATAACACGATAGACATTTATTTTTGGACTATTTGCAAATACTTTTTTGACTTGGCACCTATTTGATCATTTCATTCATATAAGCAGGAATGTTATTCTATTTTTAAAAGTCTGCGTTGATGCTTTTACACTGAAATAACACAACCGACGATTGCGAGCTATATGGGATTGTTGACAAGAATGAAATGTAATCAAAACAACTTGAAAGCAAAGCACCTGAAGTGCTCGGAACAATTACATAAAAACCAGATAAAAACGAACGTTTTGAAAGTATACAAAATTATATACCTACGAATATTATTAGGCCACGGTCGCTTACTGGGTTACATAAACCACGCCAAAGTGAAACAAATGTATTCTGCTATCGGCCAGAAAATAATAACAGAGACATAAATAAGGGCACTACTCGTTTATGGAAAATAATATGAAAAGATCATGCAAATATCCATATAATTCAGAATTTTTATTAAAAGATTATTTCATCATAATGGGATACCTACGTCAATAAAGGAATACTTTGCTTTAATGAAGTCTTGCTACGAATTACTGGGCGTCTCAACCTCAATTATTTAGTTCTTTGATGAATTCCAATTAAAATCCAATCAAAGTAAATTTAAATCATGATGCCAGACTGTCAACACTATTGAAACTACGTGTTTTTGATCTCCTATCACACCGAACAACGAACATTACTTTCATAAACAAGGAAAACCGATCGATATGGTGGATAAGTTGCGTGTCCAGAAATTCGTTCCAAATAGAGCCGGGGGTCAGAAGAGTAAAAAAGTATTAATTGCATCTATATCTTTGTACTTAGAAAATATACATTAATTTATAGATTCTCTTTAAAATGGACTCAACAACAAAAAATAATTCTTGGTTTCTATCTTCGAAAGTATAAAGAAAAAGTCTTGTCTGTACATAGCAATTACTAGTGATTGTATTCAATTCAATTAATATAATTACATAACATTGTTGTAGCACATTAAGTACTGACAGAGCAAGTTGGCTTAGGTCGCAAAGCTCTGTGCACTCCGCAGGCACTGGGTTCGATTCCCTCGTCGTCCCAACAGGTCTATACGTTGTTTTCCTCAGTCGAGAGGCAAATGATGGGAAGGTTGCCCTCAATCTTTCCCTATCCATCATCTACCAATCATCATCATCATAATCATCCCTAGGTGCAGAACAGTGATAAGTAAATCAATGGAGCGAGAGTAGCGAGCGTCACCTCAGTACTTTTATGGCTCGTTTTTATTATATTTTTTTGCCAGAAGTGCCCAGGTCAAACCGCTCAACCAGTCGATCTGAAATTTTGTACACATACTAATGCAATCTAAGTGGTCTCGTGAATAGTTTTAGAACAAGATCCTGTGATTTTTTTACATTTTAACTGGAACCGTTTGACCGATCAACTTTAAATTTTCCTTGGTCAACGGGAGTTTTTGAAAATGTTCAGACTTATTTCTCATTAACTTTAAAAGTTATTGATAATAAGGAAATTTTATGCGTATTTGGAAATATTTGTCCAATTTCTTGAAGAGGAAATGTCCAATATTTTATCACTGCTTCTTCGTTTCGGCACTTTCCAAGGTCTGTAGCGCAGAAACTTGCAAACGCATGCAATACGCATGCTCGCTCATCAACGCGTAACACAGAATGTTTTCTACGCCACGGTCTCGCTGAAAGCCGCGACCCGCGAGCTGTCACTGACACCAGTTCGACCCCAATCCTCCGGGACAAGTCGCGGGCCAACCCTCATCAACGTCAGCGAAACACACAGGTGATTGGAGAGGTGGCAACTAATTCCCGGCCCGTCCCGATATCGACGCGTGTGTCTCCACGGAGGCGTCGTGTGACGTCACGGCGTCGCACAGCAGGAGGCGGGAGGTCACGACCCACGACGTCGAGGTAAGACGCGAGGGCGATGAGCACACGGCCACCTTGATGAGACAGGCCACGTGGTATACGTTCTCAAGGTCAGAACTCAACATGAAGCCGTTTGACATCGAATGTTCAGCAGCAAAACAAATATTTTCTGTTTGTAATACGGAACCTGCATATATTTTTTATAATGAGTATAAAATATTTTTTCAAAATAACTTGTTGGGTAAAAAAAATATTTTCACACCCAAAAGTGTACATTTTCATTCATAAATATGAAATCTAAATTCCGTAGAAGTTTTGGCGGGAAAACGGTATTCTTGTCGAGTGATGTCATTATTATCAACCAACAATGACGTTGCCATGGTTACAATAAAATAAGATATCACTTGACAAGAATACCCGTTTTCCCGGCAAAATGTCAACTGAATATAAAGTTCATATTTATGAATACAAATTTATACTTTTGAGTGAGAAAGGAGTGTGTTTTTTCAACTGTTATTTTGAAATGTAGAATTTTTAATCAAAACGTGAATTCTTATTCCTATTTTGCACGTCTAGTTTGGCTATTTTCCTGGCAAAAAGTGCAAAGTGAAAAGTGAACCAACCATTTCTGGGTGGTGTGCGTACATCATTTTTGTCGGCGTTTGTTGACATTTTGCCCTCAGGCGCCGCATAAGTAATGTCAAACTGAAGAGTGTGGTTTTCACGACTGTTTTAGGCTGCAAACACACGGGGCGACTTTCAGTCGCTCAGTCGCGGCGATTAAAAGACGCTGAAGTTAGGTAGCATTGAGTCTTATGGGAGCGAACACACGAGGCGCGCAAAAGACGCGCGTCTAAAACTCCCCAGGGCACAAAATCGCGCGAATGAGCGATTAAAAGTCGCCCCGTGTGTTTCGCCCCTTATTGTCTAGTCCTGCAACAATTACCTTATTCAACTTTCATATAAAGTTCATGAATCTCTTTGGTTTCTACTCTGGCATCAACCACCGGTTCTGAACAAAACGATGTAAAAAACTATCAAAACTAAAAAAATATATATTTCAATATTGCACAGAAAACATGTAAAACATACGCGAACCATATACCCTTACAATTCCACCACCCTTTGTTGAATACTTTAATCGTAAAGTTAAGTGCTCGTAACTATAGGCTGTAATTATTTTGAGATAAATTACGACTCACTTGACAATTTTACCTCCAACATGGCTGAAAAACGACACGTGTAAGTGAGTAACCGCAGAACTAGGATGAAAGATCATAATATTTAAATATATTTGACATGATTCATACAATTTCAATAATGTAAAGAAGAAAGTTTTGCCATTGACAATTTAAACACACAGTTGGCATTGCTAAGACTTTTTTCTTTGCGTTATTAAAATTGTATACATTATTAATATTATACACAGTTATAAAAATACAACAAAAAACATTTTTTGTTATCTACGTCCTTATCTACGTCCGCTTATGATCATTATATTGATATTCAAATGTGTGCTAAAACGTGCTCTTGACTGAAGTTGCAGATCGTGATTTTAACTTATTTGACACGTTTCGTCCACAAATTCTGTCATTTTCGAGTATTCGCAAGTATGCATGAAAAGACACATGTATGCCGAGTGTTAATAATAACTCAACTCGTTTCTGTTATTATTGAACATGCTCTAGATATTTGTTGAAACGTGTCAAACGAATCACCGTTTGTCACATCTTTCATTTTACCTCATTCCTGCGGTATATCGCCTACACGATATGCGAAACATTTCATTTTGATCTGCAAGCCAACAAGTTGCAATTGTATCACTTGTTTTTGTTGTTGTGCATTCGATAAGTAGCTTGATTTTATTGCGGGAAAAACGTGTCTCATTTCTAAAGAAATGTTAGAAGATCGCACGAGAGATATATATATCAAGTCTTGAAGAAGCGCTTGGAATGAATGAAACCGCTGAAGCAAATTGCTATGGTGATGCTGATGACAAATGTAATATCGAATCAAATAATAATGAAGCCACCCACAGGTGCAGATAAAGCAGAGGCGTAGTTTGATATTAGGTACATCTAGACTTACAACTGTCAAACTCAGTTTCAGTTTATTTCCAATAAACTCAACTCCATAAACCCAATAAACTCAGTCAGGCGCGTAGGAACTAAATTTTCAAGGGGGGGGGGGGGATATTAATGTAAAAGAACTTGAGCTTGAAATACTAGTGTCTACGAAGACAATGGGTCAATGGGCCAATGGGACAATGGGCCCTCCGGGGGGGGAGGGCCCTCCAGCAAAATGCGGGTCCGGGGCGCACAGCCCCGGATTTTTTTTGAAGAACATTGGGAGGGGAATTGAATCAGAGGGGGGGGGGGGAATTTCCCCCATCCCCCCCCCTTCCTACGCGCCTTAACTCAGTGGATATTCTACTATATTTGCACACCTCCAAAATACAAGGAACAAAAAGGATTTGAAAAATAAAAATATATATAAATGTTCAGAACACTTTTTCAATTTTAATTAATAGAAGTAAAAATATTACGGTATAAGTTTTTAGTTTTATTGGGAGTGATGGGAGCAAATCTATCTAAAACCCAGAAAAAAACACTCCGTGTAAAAAAGGCAGCCAAGTCTCTTTACTTTAAAAAAATTCAACACCGAAAAGGAGTGATATCAAAAAAGGAGCCAAGTCAATGACATTTCCAAATATTTAATCGTATCTTTGAAATAAAAGTATAAACACCGAGAAATACTTTACAAAAGGACTTGGCGCATCGTTTTTTTAAAGACATCATTCTATCCTAAAAGTGGAAAGAAATTTACAAGTAGGTACATTTTCCTCTTTCTATTAGAGCCAGAATCTATGAATCAAGCTACTTTTAGTAATGACTATTTTATAGTTTTGTCAATGGCGATAGAAGCATGATTTTATGCTGTAATATATAAGTAATATAAGGGTGAAAGAATTACATAACAATTGGAAGTGGTGAGAATGTAGGTTTCTTTGGAAAACTTCCATGGAGTCAGGAGTCAGGATCCTCATCAGTGTGTTGTGTCTAATGTCCGCCCGTCCGATCGGGTAGCTCAGTTGGTAGAGCTCTCGCCCGGCAAGTGAGAGGTCCCAAGTTCGTGCCCCGGTTCGGTCGGATATTTTTCACAACACACATCCCTTCATATCAATTGGAAGTGGGCTCATACAGATTCTTGCAGTACTGTTAATATGGCGATATTAGACTGGTATCTTTTCATAATTTGATCTTGACTGAAGGAAATCATGAAACGTTGTCAAATAATTACTAACTAATGGAACACAATTATATATTTTTGAAGTGTCAAGTGTATAAAGTTAAATTTTTTAATAGAAATTCAATATGACTGTCTTCTTTGTGAAATGTATTTTTATAAAATGTGTATTAATAGAAATTGTTACATGATGAGAAGGTATAACGCATGAGACTTAATTATATTCACCACGAAACAATATTACGAAGATAACTATTGTGTATATTTATAGAAAGCATAGACAACAAGTTTCATAGCGTATATAATCATATAGAAAATATTTTACAGAAGGTATGTATAATATGTACCTAATTGAAAGATGTTTCCCTATTATTCTAAACATTCAAAATGACGGTTGTATATAAATGGCACATGCTTATGAATAGAAAAATGTCTTTAAAAAAACGATGCGCCAAGTCCTTTTGTAAAGTATTTCTCGGTGTTTATACTTTTATTTCAAAGATACGATTAAATATTTGGAAATGTCATTGACTTGGCTCCTTTTTTGATATCACTCCTTTTCGGTGTTGAATTTTTTTAAAGTAAAGAGACTTGGCTGCCTTTTTTACACGGAGTGTTTTTTTCTGGGATATCACTTCTTTTGTTAGTTTATTCATACAGCTTGTAGCACAGCTTGTGTCCGTGCAAGAACTTATTTCTTTAAAAAAATACGCCTATGCCGATTTGGATACTTAGAAAAGTTGCGTTTGGTATATAAGATTAAAATAATTATCCAAGAAGAATAGCTTTAAGTTTCGTTACAATCGGTCCAGCCGTTTTCGATATATGACGTCACTTCCGGTTTTAGCAATGGCGGCCGAAAATAATGTCGTCTTGAATTCATAATTATTACTCCTACACATTTCCAAAATTTGGTTGCAATCGGTACAGCCGTTTTTGATATATGACGTCACTTCCGGTTTTAACAATGGCGGCCGAAAATAATGTCGTCTTGAATTCATAATTATTAGTACAACACATTTCCAAAATTTGGTTGCAATCGGTACAGCCATTTTCGATATATGACGTCACTTCCGGTTTTAACAATGGCGGCCGAAAATAATGTCGTCTTGAATTCATAATTATTAGTACAACACATTTCCAAAATTTGATTGCAATCGGTACAGCCATTTTCGATATTTGACGTCACTTCCGGTTTTAACAATGGCGGCCGAAAATAATGTCGTCTTGAATTCATAATTATTAGTCCAACACATTTCCAAACTTAGGTTGCAATCGGTACAACCGTTTACGATATATGACGTCACTTCCGGTTTTAAAAATGGCCGCCGAGAACACTGCAACCTTGAATTTATAATTATTTACAAAGTACGTTTACTTATATCTATTTTAAAGTATAAAGTGGTGAATTTAGCGTCATTTAGCATATTTATGACGTCATTTCCGGTATAGGTCATAAAATGTGTGACGTCATTTCCGGTTTCGATATTTGAATCATCAAATATTACTGATTACATAAAGTTGACCGTCTAAATCGTTTAGCGCTGGTTTTGTTCTAATCTGTTTAGCCGTTTTTGAGACATGATGTCACTTCCGGTTTCAAAATGGCGTCTTCCGGTTGGTTTTATAACAATTCAAATGAGATGTCAAAAGTACATACGTTACATAAATATCAAAATAATAGGATCAACCTTTGTTGCCAAAATGCCAATAGATGTATTTCAAATTTCATTACGTCATTTCCTGTTTCGTTAACATAATTTTTAGTATTTTGCTACTGATAATGCATATAGATGACCGTCTGAATCGTTTGGCGCAAATTTCGTTCCAATCGGTCCAGCGGTTGTCGAGATATGATGCCACTTCCGGTTTCAAAATGGCGGCACAAAAAAGTCATGGGGAGAAGGTTAAATCAGACGCCAAAAGTGCACACGTGGTAAAAATGTGAGATCAATCGGTTCAGCCGTTTAGGCTGTGGCCTGTTTACCGGATTTTAGCTCCAGCCTACTACTACTAAGATTATTATTATGAAAACCGCCCTAAAACACTGTTTTCACGGCCCTCTAGCGCGCAAAGGGCGTAACCTATTGTTCCCAAATTTGGTATATGTTGTAGGGTGGGCCATAGCTCGAAATTAAGATATTTCGCAACAATGTGAGATTTCTCAATTTTAAGATCCAGTAGGCCGAAAATGCCACTTTGATGCTTACAGTAAAAGTGGGTTTGCTCCAGCCTTTATATGAGAGTGTGCGCGCGCCGTACGACTTGGCTGGCGTGGAGCGACCGCTCCACTAGATAAAAATAAAAATGTATGATTTTTTCTAGAGTGCGCTCGTTAAAAATAAGAACTCGTCCCAGTATATTGAAGTATACCTACTACCTATCGAAATAATAAGGAAATTCGAAAATTCAATATTCCTCTCCAAAAATATCCCATTTCGTCCACTTATATCAGATATTCATGCGTCGAAGCCCTCAATTTGCTCTGATCGATTTCATATCAATTATTTTGATGTTTTCGAGCAGTGATCCTCCTTCGTTCTCCGAATCGCATTTCAAGGGGTTTCTTTTGTCAATAAGCAATTCGGCCCCGGGACGTCGTACAGACGTCTAGAGATCGACCGTGTCCTGCGGGATCGTGGACAAGAGCTCATTTATAAATGAGAACGAAGAATGGAACGGCGCCGTACACCTCCGCTCTTCGCGGACGGATGAAATGGATGCTGTGTCGATCAAGATGCAATTAGAGTCGAGATCCTCCAGCACGGGAAGTCATTTCATTCGGGATGAAATGAAACATTTCGCTCGTTGGATGAAACACATTGGGAATAGAAACGTTCCTGAATTATAACAAATCCTAATACCTCCAACTAAGTATAGCAAATGTCCAGTGATTCTGTGATAAAAAAATAAGATAATCTACCACTAATAATTAAGCGACAGATTTTGACGTGAATCGATTCAGAAAAAAAATCTAAAATCCTCCAAAATTGATTTGCCGGATCACTCCATGAAAAATCAAACCATCACCCATTTCCAATGAAATAAGTTGTAAAGAATGCATACATTACTCCCTTTGTTCTACGTACGTCAAGGGTTCCAGCAAAAACATCCACAAACGATCTACAATTTCGTAATACTATCAATAAGCTTTCGTTGGCTGTCACTCACAGGACTGTTTCAGGTAAACATGTTTTGTATCAGTTGTAATTAAAAGCAGATTAATTGCCAATTATGACCGACTACCAGCAAGGGATTTTGGTGGGTTTTGGATATATTACACATGTTTCTGAATCGATGCTCATCATAAAACCTGACATAGTTCCTGGACAAGGGACTTATGAGACTAACGATCAGGGAAAAACGAACAAAGTCGCTGCTTATCGGAACTTATTGACGAGGCCTTTCAATCAGTGTTGAATCCAGGCATGGCTGATGCATGATTCCAGGCATATCCCCCCCCCCCCGCCCCCCTCCCCCACGGGCCGAGCCAGTGCCTCCGAGGGGAAAATATTTTCCACACACACTTTCTTCTGTACTTTTTTCAATTCATAAATAAAGTAATGAAGACAGCTCATATTGGTTAGTGAGTGAATTTCTATGTCTTATGCGAATACTCTCACTTTATTTTATATTCTCCAAAACATCTTTCAAACCATACTTTTCCCCCTACTTTGAACCTTTTGCACAGTCAAACTTGTCATTCTAGACCTCCGTTAGATTGCAGATCTGACAGAATCAACATGCTCTAAAATTATTTTAAACTTATCTAAGATAGTCAGTTTTCAAAAATTTCGCTGCGCGGCAGTTCTCTATGGGCACACCCCCAGACCCCCCCCCCCCCCCCCTTCACTCGAGTCCCTTTATTTTTCGCGTAATCATTGTGCCCCCCGGGCTAAAATGTCTGAATTCAACACTGTGCTTGCAATTATATTTTCAACGTGCGATCTGTGAGGAATTTAACAGTGAAACACACACTACATGAAGTACAGGTATTCTTCAATCATTATCCACAGCTAAAACTCTGCAACCATCAAACATCTACCTAGCAGGTACATAATATTCTCAGAATTAATCTTCATGCAAAATGTCTTAATTAAAGTCGCTTCTTCACAACCTATACGTATGCACAAAACAACCACAGCAGTATCAGATTCTGTATGAAAACCATAAGCTTCGAGCAACAAGCAGCTAAGATAGAACATTTCATTTTCATATAACTATTCAAATAATCCCGTCAGTAGTGACGTAAAATGCTCACACTGCATATCGAGTATGGTATTGAAATCGGATTTGCGGTCGTCCACAAGAGATCTGCGGTCAACATAAAGTATTTGGAAGATTTCTTTTTAAATTCAATGAAAGAGAATAATTTGATGTGCACTTGTGGGTTATGGTCTTGATCAATCAGGCAAAAACACTGGTCGCCTAGATTTGTTGGTTCTTCCTCTTATGAACTTCGACTCCAAGTTCATGTTGAGAAAAGTTAGAATTCTTCGTCCGTGCCTTCACAAAAAAGCAAACTAATCATGTATTCTGAATGGAATTAGTGTATTTCAGCATGATGCATGATTGTTAATTGTGAGTGAAGTGCAATGATGGAGAGGATTAGGAGGTGCTGAGCAATCTGTCAATGCAGAATCATCTGGACCGAGTATTGTGTCCATCAAAACACCACATAACTGAATGGGACAGAACGTGATGCTGGGATAGTATTTTATTCTGACAATACTCTGGTAGGTGGAAAATTTTACATCTGAAATATAATTATCTACTTATCTGGAGGCTAATTGGGTTATTTTACAGTAAATTAAGGAAATCGTAATTGTATACTATTTAATTGGCATAACGACGACTGAATTAATTAGAGGACAAATCCAATGATTAGCAACCTTTACATGAAATGATAGCAAATGCGACTCAGAATGAACTTATTTTCATACAAATTACAGCGACTGAGCCAGAGAAGTACCCCGGAGAATTGACATTTTCTACTGACGTCATCCGAGTTGACATTAAATTCCATCAAAATGTTAATTTTCTATTTTACTTATAAAAAATTAAAAACGTCTCTTCAAAAGTTCAGGATTATTTAACTGCGCATCAAAGTCAAGATAAAAATGTATATAAGTACTTTGCATAATCTAATCTGTTTTGTGAATAATAATCTAGTTTCTATCATACTTCGTTCGTCAGATGTAGAATGTCAAAGATAGAACGATAATTGTATGCGTGATTCTCGCTTGGCCAATAGCTTTTCGCCTCCATTCTTTTCTATTTGGGAGATCTCAACAGTAACCTATCATTTATTAGACATGTGCATCAGTGGAAGACTTATTCGTAAAATATTTTTAAATCCACAAAATTGTAACATTTTATCACTGGCGGAACTTCGATGTTGCAGCCACCGCAGTTGTGGTGGTGGGGGGGGGGGGGGGGGGGGGGGGGGGCAGGAGCTTAAGTGGCACGACAATTTGGATTGAATGAATACCCTAAAAACGAAAAATATCGATAATCAGCAGTATAATGAAAAAGTAATGATTTAAATAATATAATTATCAAATCGACCAATATATGTGTTAAATCGCGTTTAAATGCACTAAATTCAAAAGTGAAATTCATTTTTTTTGAGAATTCTTATTAGGCCCTTCTCCCGACCCAAATCGGATCTAATGCTATAATATTTACCTTCTACAAGTACTACACAAATTCACAGCACGCAACTGGATTTACAATAATTGAAAAAGTGTCATACAGCATTTAAAAATCAACACACTAAGATGCACACATTATTATTAAAGATTTTTACAGCAGGCAACTAAAATAGTGGGGGGGGGGGGGGGGGCGAAAACTGAAATTCCGCCACTGCAAAATATTCTTGTTCCCGAATCATAATCTTGTGTACTGACCCCACACCTAATGGACCACACATCGATATCGACGATGCTGATAACAGATGAGCTTGTTATACCACCTCGTCTGTAAGCATCTCAATGACTGCTGCATTACTTGATGATGATTGAGTCACCGAGCAGTGAACTCTCGCACGGTGTTGATCCGATCACTGATGCGTCTCTAATCACATCATTCACTCATCAGACAAGACTAATGACTGACAATCAAGACAATAGATGCAATTAGCAAGTCTGAAACGTATTGCCGAGATTAACAACACAGAGGATACATTGACATTTCAATGAAAGTTTGTGGATGACCGTCAAATATCAATGTATTAAAAATGAAAATTTCAAAATGTGAATTATTACATTTAATTTAATGAGGCATGTCCATCATTCCATCTGCTGAATTGTTAGATTTTATTTATTTTATACTAATTGGCTGCCGATGGGATCACGATAAACATAAATGCGATTTTATGTACAATAAAATGCTACTATTTTGGCTCAAACGAAGAGGAGCTACATATTAAGTCTTTATTAAAAATTGCTATTGTTCAACGAAGCGGAAGAGAAGCTTTATTAACTGTATGGTCATAAAATTAAAATAGAACATTATGCACACAAAGCTGATAATTAGCAAAGTTTTGTATATTATGTATTATACCACCACGATGAATGTTGAATATTATCCGAAGTTTGCTGTACACAAATGTGGCTAATGAACCTTGGGAGAACATTAGAGACGCTACGGTAAACGTTACCAGACGGGAATATAATTACCATTATTCATGGAAATATTAATTAAAACCAAACAACCTACATCAAGTAAAAACCAACATATTGAACTAGAAAATCATCGTTTTACAACAATGTCACGAGCGAATAAAACTAGAACAGAGGACAAAATCAATTTCTCTCATTCTCATGAATGCTAACTTATGCTACGTGACGTCTAATATTTTTTATTATTTCGTCACGATTAGACATCGAACCCTCGATCGACACACCACGAACGTCAGTCTCCTACTGCTGCTGTCGCGTATTGAATAATAAGCAACACTCTCCCCAGCCGAGTAAACTTTCATTAGTGAATAATATCATATATCAAAACATACCCAACAAAACACACCTACCTATCACCTACCTACCCGCTCGGTGCAGCGCGCAAGTCGGAGGAAAGCAATCATGATTCATGACAATGCTAACTGGATCCGGCATCAAGTGAAAACGAACGTGAAGTGTTACTTCTAGGTCAAGACTTGATATATAAACGATGTGTGTTACGATTTTGTTTGCCCGTCCACCGCGAGATGTGAAATAGAAACTCCGAGCGCGCGGTCAAATTGACTAGTTTTTCAACATTTTGCCCCGCCAAATGTGTAAACATGGGATATAGATAGCGATTCAATTTGAGACAATTAACTTTCAAACTGTTCCGAATACGTGTAGAGAAATCAGTGTGAAATGAAATTAGGCACCGCAGATGGGAAGTGTTTGAAAATAATGCCAAACGGCACGACTTTTGCTGATTTTACTGCATTTAACGAAATGTATGGTATTGTAAAAATAAATTGAATATGTAATCTCGGAAATTATAGCTTTCCGCCAGTTTTTTTCTCTTTTATATGGCTAAAAGGTAGATCTGTAATTTAAAAGGAAGTTCACAACACAATCGACTATAAATTAACCACGCGTTCAAATCCTTTCCTTTTTAAATTGATAGGTGAATGGAACGTTTCCTCAAACAACGTTACTCACAAGTTCACAGCTCACGATGACGTAAGAAAAGTAAAGTGTCTGACATTGCTTCGTAAGACGTTACAATTTCATTGCCATTTAATTGAATATTATGGTGTCATCTGAATCCAGTCGACACCTTGAATCAAGGTCCACATTCCTCAACGTATTTTACAATATTCCAAACTCTTTTTAATTAGTTTTGATTTCTAAACAAGAAGTTCGGAACCTCATTCTTGCATAAAAAGTGGTGACTTTTATACTAACAAATAGTAAGACAGCTTCATAATATTATTTAGTTATGATTTGACATAGAAAAATGATAAAAGCTTACATCAGACTGTTTATAATGTGCTTAGCGGATTTATTAGAATGCATTGCTTGAATCATCGGCTAGCGATTCTTTGTTTTGATCTGACCTCGCTGGACCATGCAAGAGTTGGGTGGTTTACCTTGAGAAGAAGATGCTGGCTGTCTGATAGTCGATCAAGGATGCAATATCAGGTGTGAATCTATCTTTGCATTGGTATGTTGAAATTGTTACTCTGCCAACCGTTTCATTGTATTCGACGAAACAATTAGATTCAATTCACCCACAGAGAGATAAATAATTTGAACACACAAGATCCATTCTCAATACTGTTTCATAACGAGCGACAGTCTACTAAAAAGTACAATACAAGTATAGCGAAATTTAAGCTGAATTTGAAATTCAACCCTGAATTTGTCACAATAGGGAAGCCGCATGAATTGTATCTTGAAATTGAAAGCAATAATTTTAAAATTTAAGTCCTAAAAGTCAAAATTTTAATTCATGAAAAGTAAATTCAGTGGCTTCAACATCCACACTACATGGTATGAAAATAATAATAATTTTTAGATGGACTGTTCATTGTATTATTAATCTGAAACGAATCTAATGAAACCAGTCTCATGGGCTTCTTATTATTTGACAAATACTTTCGATTACATTTGAGATCGCCAATATCCAGCCATAAGAATGAACCTAATCCGAAATCGATTTCCGCTGAAAAGATTAGCAGTTACAATAATTGGATTGGTCCAGGATAAAGCCGGTGATGAAAGATTAGACATTTCATATCGGTGAATGACAATCACGCAAATTGCACTCGACTTTATCAATATAATGGTTTGAAAGAAGCCACAGAACTTTCAATTTACTTCCTTATTCGAACACTATTTTTGGTTCGAAGCATTGGTTACCTGCCGAAAACATGCGGATGTCCGTGGTCTCTAGCGGATGAAAGAGTTGAACACGACAGCTAATTGGTGTATGCAAATCACAACGGGATCAAACAAGCACTTCCACATTCTATCTGAAATATATAGCCAAGAGGAACGTAGTTTCTTTTGACAAGGTGTGGATATTATCTAATAGTTTGGTAGTCATGTGGATGTTTTCCAATGAGATGTTATATTGATGCTAATGTTGCAGATATTTTTAAGATTTGTCTAACATTTTATGTTTGCTGTAGCAAAACATCAATCCACTTAGTACTTTCTTTGTAAACATCGTCAAGTTAGACTCAAGAGCATACTCTGTCTTGAAATCATATAAACTCATGCCACTAACAATCAAACTTTGAAAGTGAAAACTTGATGTAAACTCTGTAGATTGCAATCGGATGAAAGGGTGGACTTTCTGGGAACCGGACTTCATATTCATATTTCTGCACTAAAAGAGGTCAATATCATCTCAAATTGTAATATTCCTTGTGTATAGTATTTCAAGTTGTTTGTTTGTCAACAGATGCAAAAATGTCGACTATCTGTCAATCGAAATTGGAGAACTTTATGCTCTTGCAAAGTGCAACAGGTATCTCTCACGAACATCTGCATAATCTACAAGTAATTTTAGGAACAAAAGCATGTGATTTCGGCTTGAAAATGTTGCCTAATCAGAACATTGCTCTGCTCGTGATAAGAAAGTGAATTTAGTCGTGTATTGGCTGTCAATCATCGAACAAAGCACAATCATCGATGAACATCAATCGACGTACGATAAGTTACAGTTAAATCGCAAATGATTTCATTTCACTTGTGAAATCGAATCTGTTTGCTCTCAAACTATCTAGATATCAAACATCCAGTCAGTTTTCACTTTTTTGAGACTGACTAATCAAATATTGACATAAAGTCAATAACTGTTATTATCATAGTTATCAGATTGAAGATGTTTGATGATAGACTACGTGAAACTTGATTCAGCAACACTTAATTATGTTCATAAAACTACACAAAAAAATATAACACACTTTTTTCTTTATGATATATTATTTTTTTAAATTCCAAACAATGGAGCAAGTGCCGGGATAGTCTCAGATTATATAAGCGTATTCGATACAAATGTATACTCCATTCTTTCTTCAGAATGTGCAGTCAACTCGTGATTGCAGGTTGTATATTCGGCCAACAATCTTCAGTCTACGCGGAAGTTTTGACAAATTCCCAGCAATTTGTCGGACTTGTGTGTCTTTGTGTCACACACGCTTCATGTGGAAAGAACTGTGGCCATATAACTGCATGAATGCCTCGACTAGTACGTGAAAACGGTGATGTGGTTACCGGTAATAATGAGCAACATTTGCAGGAGAACTGCGAGGTTAACGACTGTCGTATTCAATTAATATTTTGGTGACCACATGGATGTAAAAAACGTTCTACGTTGGGAGGGAGGGATGTTATTATTGACTCAAACTATGTTGGTGAAAGGAAATGACATCAAGGTGCATATTTAAAAGGAATGCATGTTGTTTTGTAACGCTCGGGGTTATTAGCGAGGAATTTATCAAGAAGAGACGATAATTTGTGTCTAGAACTATGTAAAGAGACGTTCACTCTTCTGTTTAGTTCGACACTAGCTTCCAGATCAATTATTTGTCCCGAGGTAAACTCATGAGGTGTGAAAGGTACTTCATGCACTTCAACATAATTCCGCAGACCATGACGCAAGATGTTGCATCACTGGAGGATAGATCCGCGAATACTTCTCAAGATACACCTGTACGAATTAAGGTATTATATTCTATATTCGATCGGAGGTCGTGGATAACAATAAGAGGCGAGTATACGCCCTTCTGTTGATCACGAGCAAGGTTTTGAAGGAGTTTCTTGAGGTTTTACACTTGCATAGAGTGAGGATAATGCAACTGCAGTGCAAGAATGTTGGCCAAGAGACTTTCTTGGCGGGTCAGTGCAGGGCATCGAACAGAGCAACATTTTCCACAGGATTTCATCAATCTCCATCTCGTAATTGAAACGAACATATACTTTCAGCTCTCGAACATTACAGAGCGCCACTATGGCTCAAGTCAAGCGCACAATTTAGTATACTTTTGAATTTGATTATGAACTAAATTATCAATATCTGTAAAACGATTGGAAATAGTTGATTATAATGTTCGAGTAGGTACTTAGTAAGTAACACAAATGATATTCCACTGAGCAGAGTTTTTTGTACTGACTTTGTTGGAATTCACGCGTGACTTCTTGCGTGGATGAGCACCAACATTGTCAGTACAAAAACTATCGGAATGTAAGCGAATTTATTCATTTGTGCTACATCAGTAATCTAAAATTAATAATTATATAATAATAGAGGCAATTTGCTAGTTATTGTCTATTTTTGCCAACAGAACGAATCACATTTCATAATATTACCACTGGGTTCTTAAAGCTTTCTCGATATAGACAATTTATTTAGAGTTTATAGAGATTTTATTGTCATTTCAATTCTATTCAAACGTATGCTAAATTAACTTGTGTGGAGCCATACTAGCTCTGTAGTTCCGAAATAATCTCTGACTGTTTAGGCAGTCATGAGCTCATGACACTTGATTGCCTGTCCAAATCGCACAAGATGTATAAAACCTTCCATGCAATACAACTGCAACGAGTATCTTAGTCACTCTCAGGTACAGGTACAGACAGAACATAACTACACAGAACAGCAAGTGCATCAATTATCACCATGCCTGCATGTGATGACTGTAATTATTTTACCTTGTAGATAGTTTATCTCCTTCAATACCTGTTTATTTTTATCAGGCAAGCATATGACATCTATCACTTGCTTATTCTTAGAAAAATCAATAAAAAAATACACGGTGTTATATAATATTACGATGCGAGTATTTAAAATAATACGGTGAATGTATCGCTGTCATACAAGGTACTCTTGAGAAGGAAGGTCATGCGTACAAATTGTTCTAGCTAAGTGATCTACGCCTGTTGTTCATGTATAAACGTGACAATAATTCCATTTCTAATATCATCTGTCCTTGAGAACAGGTCAACTGCAAATTATAAAACTGATGATATCATTTGTGAGAAGAAATCCTTTATACCAAATCGTGAAGACGGAATCTGAGGTAACCATCAAGAGCTGAAATTAAAATTTATGAATGCATCATCAACACAGCTAAGCCGAAAGATATTAAAAAGCAGTTAGAGTACAGAAAAGGATAGGCTTCATACACCGCAACAAGAATAAATTAACTGTGAAAATTGTTATCAATGCCAAAGCCAACATGGTACACGCAACTTATGTGGAAAGTAGGTTTGACATCTCACAGAACAGAAGTTTACACTCAATAAACACAACACGCGGGCGTATAATTAGTAGTTAGCACCTCAATGCCAAAAACACCGCGTCGTTGTGTTGTGATAGAAACTCAAGAATATGCAAGTGCAGTGTCATCGCTACTGAGGAAGTTGGACACTGTCAGGAAGAGTTGTGTTTGTTATTCGACATAATAGCTGAGTTGAAGTAATAACTTTCACAAAATAAAAGAAGAATTTACATCAACAATTTATAATGTTATTAAAGGAGCATGATTGGATAATGAGTTTCTTTAATTCATTCTTTAATAGCATGAGAAATTCAAATTTTATTGACTGCTGTCCACAATACATGGTTGACCATTGAGATCCAGCTTACTTATCAATATAAATTACATTAAAATTAATAACTAATGAAGTATCTTCTACCGAGGTAAACATTCGAGCAACTTTTTAGAAATATCTTCATAATTTTGTAACACATAGTTTGCATAGATTTTTTTTAATTTACCTACAATATAAATATTATCGCTTTGTAAATAAATTGTGTGCCCAAATCAAGTGTAATTTTTTCAATTTAGGCTCCTAGTAAATTGGTAAACTATCACGTACAGCTTTTGACCCCAAAAGTTGTAAGCAAGCACAAGAAACAGTTGCTACCTCAAATCATTATTTTAATATAAATAATTTGATTTCGAATAGTTCCAAGTTTTGACATATCGGAAAATAGTCTCCAAACTTTGCCACGGGGTACAGCGCCGTACATGTGTGTGTCCGGTTCCTATCTTCAACTTTTGATTATAGAATGGGCGCCGGCACGGTTTGGTGGGCGGGGGAACAAGGGGAATCGTTTGCTTTTTGCTAACCAGAAACTTATTTATATGAGCAACATTTAATATTATACATTTTCTTCGCATTTTCTTCAAACTGAAAATAGTATGGCATAATACGGCAACCCTGTAAACTGGTAACTTTTTCACCATCGCTTGTGAATGTGATCTAACACTTTACCCCGAAAATAGGCATTCAGAATCCCGCAAATTAGTTTCTATACACGGCTGTTTCAGCGCCATTGTCAAAAATGACATTTCGGAGATTGTTCCCCAGAAGTCACGACGAATTGACATGTACATGCTGTTAACCTCCGTTGGAACCGCAATGTTCCAACTTCACTCCACTCAGATTGTAATTGTGATTCCGAAGTTAGTAAATCACCGATGTGACGTCTATAACTTAGTTTCTAATGAATTGAGTGACCTGCAACTTGTCAGTCGGTTAGGACAGCTGGAAACAACAGAGCGCGGTTGAAACGCTTCAATGATCGAACTTATTGGATCGCAGAGAGGCAATGGATTGCAGACATCGACACAAGAAACTTCAGACGATCAAGTCCGCTCTCCTGTCGAGAGAACTCTTCGAACCAACGACCTCCAGTGGTCGAATTGGAAGTCAGTCCGTGTATTATTTTAAAAAAAAAATTGCTCCGAGGCGCACAGCCCCGGACATTTTTTTAATTTCAGAAATTAATTTTGTGCATTTCTACGCGTTTTTGACGCTATTTTAAGCCTATTTTGTATCGACAAATGGCGTCTAGAGGATAAAATTAAAAAATTCTCTGGGAATGGTATTAATTTGAAGTAAATAGTGCTGTTTTTAATTTTTCGTGGGGGGATGGTGAAGTGGACAAATTAGCCATGGGTGGATCAATATAATCCCCATGGGGGAATACCATTCCCCCTTCATCCCCCCAATTCGACCACTCCACCATCTAATTGCAAGTGTTCGTCGAGGCAAAGGGGTTTCGAACCCACGTCAACAAGTGGCATTTACTGTTGACATTGTATTAAGTTTTTATTCATGAAGACTCCATGACATGTTATTGTATCCCTTGTATTGTTATTGTTTTATTGTTGTAATTACTTTTGGTCTTTAACGTCGCACCGTTCTGCAAGGCGACGGATGCAGGCGCGGTTCTAGGGGGTGGCTGGGTGGGCCGTGGCCCACCCAGAATTTTCATCTCCCAGTTCATAATTAGCATCATTATGTATTAAAAAATCAATTTACAACCAAATTATATATAAATATGGCTAAAAACTACAAATTATATTTTTAAGTACAAGTATTTTTAAGTATTTTTAAGTTGGGTATTTTCCTCCCTAAGCTAGATTAGGTGGCTGTTTTATATTTAATGTGAAGGTAATTTAATGTCTTAATCTAAATTAAGCTCCAGATGCAGGGAAATATATTCCGAAAACACTCAAAAACGCTTCTAGGAACATCCATTTTAAAAAAAAACTCTGCGGACTCTGCGGACCCCCCCCCCCCCCCCAGGGTCGTGTTTTTCACAAAATTTCGTCTGCCCACCCACATTTTTGGTCCTAGAACCGCGCCTGGACGGATGAATGAAGTGTAAGATGAAAAAGGTCTAATAGTAAGGAACCCACAGCATTTGCCTCAAGACTGAGGTAAAACACGTTAAAATCTATCAGACTGTGTACGACGACAGAGGGAAACCACGTACAAATCTGTCAGACGTGTACGACGACTGAGGGAAAACACGTACAAATCTGTCAGACTGTGTACGACGACTGAGGGAAAACACGTACGAATCTGTCAGACTGTGTACGACGGCTGCGGGAAGCGAGCCCAGGCCTTCGGAGTTCAAGTCCAGAGCATTACTGTCTGAGCCAGCTTGCTCCAAATTGCACCGTCAAGTTTGCACAATAACACAAAGAGGCAGCTTTACATGGATGTAGTGTTTTGAGAAAATGACCCGGGGGGCAGTTACCAAAGAGTTAACTAAATAAGTGAACCACAAATCCGAATAAATCTCTGAATAAAACCATGATTCTAAGCCCCAGAGCGAAGTAAATTGGTCATAACTCATAATCATAGAATTTGCGAGCCTTTCACACAGCAGAACTCTTCCGAAAGTGCTGTGCAGAGAGTTGGGTGACATCTTTTACACAAACAAACAGGTAAACGATTGCCACACAGTAGAAGAGCCACGATCAAAGACGATTGAGTGCGGAGGTCAGTAGGTTTGTCGCTTAGCGGGATCTCGAGATTCTATCACTTCGAGTCACTTGGTCGGGTCAAGCATATTGTCCGAGGATCAGATGCCAAAACATGGAAATCACGAGAGAAATTGAGAATTATTCACGCCTGATATGTTGCTCAGGTTCTTCCTCTAGCTGTTCAATGCACTGTTAATCAGTTGTTTAATATGACCATGACAACAACAAATGATATAGGTATGTACATTACATGGAACGACCGCTTTAACAATTTGCCAGTTAATCAGTACTTGGTATGGAAAAACCGGCTTAGAGTTAATCATCGATTTAAAAAAATAAGCAAATATTGTCGTGGCATTGGTAGGTAACATCTAATGCAATACTACCTGGAATGACCACTAACACGGGATATATAATACTTTTTTAGTAACAGTTCGTCAAACTCGGTCGAAGAAACATATATTTATTCTATTTGAAAATACAGCCATAATTAGTATTGTTATCGACTACGTAGATACAAGTCTACGTAAGGTTAGCAGCAGCACAAAAAATACAACAAAAAATAAAAATATTCCTAGGTACTAGCTTATTAGGTACCTATTAATAATAGGTTAAGTGAAATTGGTATTAATTAATAATGTACACGTAATGCAGCCATATTTGGCGGTATTTTTAAGGAAAAGTTAGAAAGGTAATATTATGCATTTACTGAACTGAAATTAACGGTCATACACATATGAAAGTATTATAATGCAATTGTTATTACTGCAGGCTACCTACACTAGTAGTTTTCATTGTTTACATAATCCCTTACAACAAGGTAAATCGAGCCCTCACAATATTCCCATATCCAGATGGTTTATGCAAATACTCATAACTTGAGCAACGAACCTGCAGATTAATTTTAGGCAACATGTGCTCACCCAAGCAAGCTACTGGCAAACAATTGTAACAGTTGGCCAACAAAATTCATACCTCCTCATGAGAGTTCCCATAAATTACATGTCGCACGATGTCTGAATCGAAACTCAGTTCACACATCCACGTAAAATAATTCAACTATTCAATGCAAAACAAAAATATATGCACAGAAGAGTTCTCCGAGAATTGGGTCTAGTTTAAACTCCCTATATCACGAACAAGTGTGATATCGAACAGCGAAAACTTTCTCCCAAACATCGAATTACCTTTATAATGACAGAAAAAATACGCTTGATAATTTTTTGAAAGAAGGTCTGTACTAGAGAACAATGAATCTCCACAATGATACGAGCATTCTGTACACGTAAACATGACGAAAACCTACTTTTTCTGTGGTTTATTACTGAAGACACAAAGACAGTGTCTTTTAGGAATAGAGGGGCAAATAACAAACCTAGATATAGAATACAAAGAAATGAACAGAACATGAAGAGAAATGAATGAACAGAAATGAGAAGAGAACAATACATGACAAAAATAGATGTTTTTACCATTACAACGAATAGAATTATCCAGGTGGAATTTAAAAGATAATATCAGCATGGTTTTATTATTAGACGTTCGTGCTCTTTTCTTCGCGTTAATAATGATGCCATACTAAAAGCCAGAAATCGATCTTTACACTATCTCGGTCTTTCTTTTAAACTTCAACTTTAAAAAGTAGAATATTACGGCAAGTTCACACCTCGGCTGAAAGATATCTATTTTCTAAAGTGAAAATCATTCATACAATGTGTATGTCAGTATGTGTGCAAGTGAAATTTACTGGAATGACAAATATAAATATGCAGGTGGCATTAGAACGAGAAGATCTTCTGCCATTAATTTAATATTTCCAAGTAATTCGCTGTATGATGACTATGTAGTTATACCTACATGAGACTGTGGAATTTCAAATTAACCCACTCTAATCATTGGTTTCACTGAATCGCCATAAAGATTGGTTAGGTTAATTAGAGTAGGTACGAGATACGTCAACGAATCTCTAATACTAATAAGCACTGCTTCGTACCAAGATCAGTGTTCGTACAGGTTGTTATTCATTATTATACATTATCCTCATATAAACGGTAGGTATACCGATAGTGCAGTGTTGATCCAGGTGTTACTGTTTGATAAAGGTGATGAGATGAATATGCGGATATATGTAGTACCTACATGGGCCAAAAATAATAAAATACGTATCACATTATCCGATTTAAGGAATTAATTTCTCAAAAAATCGCGATCACCGATCACCGTTTTTGTCGCAAATGGTCAACTTGCGTGCAGTAGGTAATGGTAAAGTAGTTAAAGTAATTCACTTTCATATTCAATCGATTGAAAATACAAATATGTTGATCGATAAGTAGAATGATAAAGTTACCATGCCAGCCACTTATTTTAAAATGTGTATCACCTGGTAAAAATAAAAGAAATTAAAAAAACTTGAAATCTAAACTTGAAGAAATTTATTTTTTATCACATGTTATCGCGAAAATAAAAATCACACTTGTCTTGAAACCAGCGATGCTTGAAATGTACAGAGATCTATTATTATCACCTGCACTCTGCCTATCGCTAATGCTATAAAACCGGTTCTTAATCACAATGAATCATCATCGCAGCCATGTGACTTCACTTCATACAATTAAAATAACAATTATGTACACTACTAATTGCACTGCATCCAAATAACTCATCTCAGGGTACTGGCAAGAAGGTACACACAGATGAATAACCATTCCATTACTGCCACAGAGTCAGACCACTTGGGCACTGGGTCGGATCACGATTTGCATCGGCGATTGCAAAGTGAATTCAAAACTACAAACCAAACGCCGAGTTGAAAAAAAGAAAAATCAATTCTAATTAACGTGTCAGAAACGCTAACTGGTAAGAAACGTTCCTCAGCCAATTCTTATCTAAGTATCTCTATTATTTAATTATGCATGAGAAATAAGTTACCGCAACACAATCATAATAGCTGGCTATTTGCATAAGCGTTCCACATTAGTCGCTATTCTAAGGCAAAGACAGATTCTAGTTAAGATCGCGCAAAAGCGTCATGCTGCAGTGAAAGTGATAATCTCGTCGGTTAGTTGCATGCGCACCGGAGGGATTTAATTAGCTCTCGTTAAACCGATTAATACCAGACCTACTGGATAATGCCTAGGCATCGAGACTCGTCGAACCAAGCTCATCTGAAAATCTTGTTGACTTCTTTCCTTGCTGACTTCTTCTTTTCCCTCAGACTTTTCGGCGACATGGAACAATCCTGACGTATAGTCTCCAACTGAAAGGTTTAGTTCCCTTCTTTCTTCCTCCACTTTCTTCTCCAAAGTCTATGATCGTCTTTGTGAGTCTTCTTATCCTTCTTTTGTCTCAGAATTATTCAGTGTGAGATATGCTTCTCTCTGCTATGCAAGTCATGTCCAACATCGTAAGCAATCTTTGCGTAGTTATCGCAGTTATTCTTCCTCTTATTACTTCCTTCATTCTTCCTCGTATTACCTACATTCCTCATCCTAACTTTACCTTGACTCCACAAAAATGAAAAGCAAAAACCCTAACTCTGATATGATTGATGAAAATTCGAAAGAAAATCTGGAGAGGTACTGTCAAAAAGGTGGTCCTTTATGGATATGACAAGTGCTTAGCTGAACTATATAGCTAGGTACCTAGAGATTAGCACTACAGATAATTCGTAAAATGCTCCAGTGTTTCTTACCTACTTCATTAAAGCACCTTTTGTAAATTGTGTGACCTGACATTTACCTACTCATTACAAATTACTTCAAATAAATGTAAAATAATCCCATAAGTACTTGTTGTTTTTGAACGATAATTCAATTGAAACCTATAATAAATAAAATCAGTATGTATCACAAATAATCTTCATTATGCATTGAATAATAATTCGGAAGTAGAATTGTTCTACAAACGATGTTTTACAAGAAAAGTTTTATAGAAATATATTATTTTCGCTGTTGTAAACCTGTGAACACTTATTTGTAGTCTATAGCATGGCATAATCATGTAAATTGCAGTATATTAATAAATAATAAACATAATAACGAAGACCTTTCACGACCATCAAATTTATTTAGATTCTATCGAGACAATCTAATAAAAACTCGGCGTCTACTCCCTCGTCTGACGAAATTGGACTGTCGAGATATTGAATTTGCTTTGATCGCAAGATTGTGGAAAGGTTGTTTAAGCTTTAGTCAATCGAAGTCTAATTTTAGTCACTTGACAAAATCCAACAAAATCCCGGGACGAGAGTCTCTTACGTACAATTAAAAAAAAAACGATTTCATCCAATTATTCCTCGTCGAAGTGCTACAACCCACCCTTGAACATTTGTAGGTATATTAACTCTTCCCTTCGATTATAATCTGCTTAACCCAGGAAACCATTCAGTGACATCGTCGCTGGTAGAGAAGAATTAATATCACGACTGAATCTTGAGAGCACGACGATACTTTCAAGGAAAGACGAAGGCAAGAATTACCATAGTAACACGGTATTACTGATACAATAATGCTAATTGTCGAGAGTGAATCTTAAAGACAGACACCATGTGAAAATGAAATAGAAACTTTCTTAGCACCGCTGCATTTCTTCTCAAGACGAAAACACAATGATAATAAGGAAGTGCATACACCCACCTATTATAGTAAATAATGTATGTTTTCACGATGCATTCGTTGATATTTTACTGGAGGAAAGAAGCAAGGTTATTAGTATCATAAAGTTAGTAATAGGCAAAGATAAATTCCATTTATCAATACAATTTTTCAACGCTGTAGGCACACTGACACAGTGGTCAGTGGTCATCATTCATTGTTAGTACTACCAGTAAATGGAATGTAATTCTCCTTGGCATAAATAATTTCTTGTCAATTATTCGAATCGAAATAATTACATCAACAGGTATTGGTAAGATGCCTATCATATGGGACCGGGTTGTTAAATAGAGTAGGTACGTGCATGCACGCAAACTACACATGAGTGTACTTTTTATCTACGGTACTAGAAGGTATAAAATTAAAATTAAATAACGTTGAATACCCAGTATTAACGTAATTATTTCAAGGCACACTACAAAAGTTACGCTTGCGAATCCTATGTTATGCTCCCTTAACCAAATCGGTCTCTGTAAAGAGCTATACATTTATAACAAAAAGATCTCCAACAAATGTTTTATTATTATTAACACTATGAATCACATCTCTCGATAATGTAGACACGGATAACGATGCACCGAGTCTATTTTCATGCCACATGTGAGGGGGCGTGCCTAGCACATGTCCAAACTGCCCTTCGGAAGCCGAAGAACGACCCATAAAAATCACACCCAGATACGCAATATTTAATGCAGTGACACTTATGCCAATTTACATTAAACATGTAAACACAGTGTTTCTCAGATTGCACTTCTGTCACCAGTGCACATTCGGTATATGTCTATTTGTTAAAAAACAAGCTACCTACTGCCCTTATCAACAGTTGATAAAATGTTTCAGCAGTCAAAAACTGTTGTAGAATATAAAAATGGGCTTAGCTTACCTCATCAGCTTTCGGATGGACGTGATTACATTGTCTATGCGTGAACATACCATTCACGGAAATAATAAATAAACACACGAGCACTAAACAAATCGCCTTCCACTTGACTCTCGATGCCATGTTTCCTCCGAAGATGCTTTGACACTGACAGCTCGCCGGACTCTCGCTGAACAACGGACAAGTGTTCAGTCGATAGCGCTGTCACGCGGCGAGGACGCAAACTATCTGGAGGCGGGAAAATCTTTAAATCGATATTTTTCATAAACAAGAAACAACATAAAAGCTACTCAGAAAATATTTTAAAAAACGTGGGATAATACTTCTTTCCCGACAACAGATTATATTTTCTTACTAAAAGTGGTATTTATCTGAGGTTCCAAAGGACATTGACTGTTCAGAAAGAAATTATTTCATAGGGGTTGATACCAACTTGATGATAATCAGTGGTTAATTTGTATCAGGAAAGGTGGGTTAGCCCAAGATCTCTGGGGTAAGCCAACCCCACAATTGTCATGGGAAACGCATTACCATACGGAATCAATGGGGGGCTGGGGGGGAGGGCCCCCCAGAAGAACGCAGCCCCGGAAAATTTTGAATTTCTGGAATGAATTTGGTGCATTTTTGTAAGATATTTGAACCAATTTTTACCTCCACGAAAAATTTAAGAGTTATTATTATTAAAGAGAATATTTATATAAAAGGTGGGTAAGCCCGGCTTACCCTCCAAAAAAGGTGGGTAAGCTGGGCTTACGCCCAAATTAAGCACTGATGATAATGCATTTACTCTTTGAAGCATGGTGCTATTAAAAATATACCACAATCACATTAAAAACCACTTTCCCGACCTTTGGAGCACGTGATATGAATTTAATACCACTTTGATTATTTTTTTAAATTAATTTATGCATAATATAATCCATTTGCTGTAAGAATGTTGACATATACAGTCAAGCCATTAGATTGTCATCCAGCAATCTATTAAAAACTTAAAATCAATTTATTAATATTATATTATTATAAATATAATTACAGCTATAAATTACGGAGACCGGTGGGTTATCATCCTAGGGATAGCTGTGTTACAGAAATAAAAAATCAGGAAATTGTCCATTAATAAAATCCATTACAGAAGGATATTTGCAATGAAATAGATTTATTTATAAACAAACAAGGCAGACCATTAGTTGTTAAATAAAAGCAATGGTATCTATCTACCAAATTGGGAAATCAAGATGTTTAAAACAAATAAATCCATGGAACATTATTTTGAACCTTTTTAAAATTATACCTATTTCCTAGGTAGGTACCTATTTACAATATTATTTTACTCTTTGGTAACAAGCCATAATGTACATTAAGTACCTGAAAGATAAGCGTACACGAACTACTATCACAACAAAATATATTACCATTAAGTACAGGTAATGAATGCTACGATATACCTATATTATTATTAGCCCTGCCCAACACTATATACATAGTATATATAGCAGTCAGCGGAGCAACTCTGCGACAAAATTAAGTGAAATTTTCTTACCTGATACCAAATATAAGTACCTATCTATATAAATTCCTTGGAATGAGACGCCGAATTATTATCTCAAAAAGTCACCACACCGAACATAAATAATAGACAACATAATTAATACCTAGGAAGCAAATTCGCATAAGAAAGGAGTAATCTCCTCAATCTACAATAGAGTACAAGGGAGACTATAACGACAAACTACACAGCTATTCCAACAGAGTCAGGAATAATCCTTGTCTATAACACAATGGATAACTGAAAAGAAGTAGAGAACTAATAACAATCAACAGCTAGCACTACCCTGTAGTGTCCAGTCATTAAACTATTGTCGAGTCTTGCATTGCTTTGCATAGGCCATTACAATCCCTTATTGAAGTAGAGGTATGACGGCATTTTGTCCCCGTATTTCTTGTGCAGTATTTCATATTGGTCGGGTTCCAAAAACTTTAATGTCTTCACACTCAATGGACTGTAAAGAGAGAAATGGACAGTTGTGAATCACGAGCAAAAATTGGGATACTACGCAGCTTTATGAACCAAGTCGTAATACCTATAGTAAATGGTAAGTAATTGGAGAGTACTATGTAAAAGTAAGTAGTAGGTACCTAGTACTTAGTATTGTAGCAAGTAAATAAAAGGACTAGTATATTGAACTGTTTTTCCATTACTGTGATGTTTGCAACGAAAACGGCATCATATCATAAATCATTTCAACAAGAAAGTTTCAACACCGTATGAAACAGTGATGTGTTTTCGATGGCCATTTTGGAATCATGCCATAATCAATTGCAAGAACGACATTCATGGAAAAAAAGCTTAGAAGTCATGAACTGAACTCACCAATTCTGTGGGAAAATTGCACAGGCAGTGGGCACCATGATCATTAAACTGGAAGAATTAATGAACTGTTTATACAAGTTATTAAATTATGTACTAAGTAATAAACATAATTTTATACCCAGATAGGTGGCAGTACTGGATCTGTTATTTTATTCCACTTATTCTGTTTGCTGTTTTTGCTGTTTGTGTACAGCAATTATATTTTACTACTTTGATTGAAATCCATCCCATTTACAAATTATTAAAACAAAACAGTCTGCAGTCTCATCCGACACAAATTGAAACAAAGTGTTTATGGGTATTTTTCAATTGTAATCATTAATCAATAAAACTAAAATCGTACTCACAAGCAGCCTACAAACATGACTTGTATAGGAGCATGCATAGGCTTGATTCTCTGCATCCACGGATAAGTCTCCAGTTTCTGCATGACAATTGGAAGGATTGCTATGGAAGAAAGATAAGATAAGAAAATAAGAACTTGTCAATAACATGACTGACTGAGGGTCTGGGAGCTGTCGGTTCTTCGGTGTAAGCTCCAATATTAGTTTGTGAAGGTATCCCTAAAAAGGGCAGTTGTACAAACAATGTCCCATTGTGTTCAATGTTCAATTGTGTTGAACAATGTCCCTTTTAGGGCCACCTTCACAAACTAAGATTGGAGTTTACATCGAAGAGCCGAAAATATGGAGTATCTAACAGTCAAAACCAAGATTATTTCCGATAAATTATTTCAATTACTTCGTTTTTTACCTTCTTATCTAATTAAGATTATATTATAAATAAAATAATAATAAAATATAATTTTTTGCTTTTTATAACATTATTTTTCCTCAGGCTCTTAGTACTCATCCTAGCTGGAGCCTCTAAGATTCTAATGGGTTAGCCAGTACAAAATTTAAAATTTCAATGAACATTTACACCTGTGGGGGCAATGATTGAAGTTTTACAACCATTATAAATCCAATGTACACCCGTGGAAACAAGTCCTTGACACTCTCCTTTCAATCCTCACCACATTCAAACAACTTTTCCAGTGATATGGGTCGGGGGGAGCCAAAACTAACGTAAATGCATGGAAAGGAGTGGTACAGGGACTTGTTGCTGCGTGTACCTCCAAAACATACTTTAATTCTAATATTTCATTCAACAAAAGAAACTTACTCATCCCAGGTGCGCACATAACGATTCTCGAGAACACAACTTGGGAGATCCCCTTGACAGCGGCGAACTTGGACTTGACGCCGACACTATTGCCGTTGGCATCCAACATGTCTACGCCATTGGTCAGTTCGTTCTGTCTCATCAACGGTATGTTGACACAGTTAGCCGAAGCCACTGCGATGAACGGAACATATCTTTGGACCAGAGTGCTTGCTCGCTTCTCCCAGAACGCACGGCAACCAAACGCTGTCAGCATAGCTGACGCAGTGGCCGTCACGTAGGCAAAGCCAAGTTGGTTTGTCGTAATGGGCGAGTTGGCATTCCTGGACAACAACAAAAAATTGCAAAATTAAATGACATCCAGGAAAAGTTGAATAATGAGTTATAATTTAACAAATTAGTAATTGGAAACACGGTTCAAGTTTCCTTGAAGGGGTTGAACTCAACCGTTGATTTCAAGGAAACATGATTTAGAGAATTTAGACGATTTAATGCATATTGTTGATTGAACTTGCGGTGAAATTAATACTAATTGGTTAAAGTATTTCAAGCCTTGAAGAAAAATAGAACATGTTCTAATTGAAAAGGTTGAAGGATGTCCTGAATTCAAGACTTGGATGCGTGTTAAATGCTTTGAATGTTTTCATTTAGTTAGACGATCCAAGTCTTAAATTCAACCCTTTTGAAAGGGTTGAATTCGAGGAAACTTGAATTGTGTAATTCAGCCTACAACAGTAAAATATTTAATTTGGTAGGTAAATTAGAAATCTTTCTAAAAATTGCTACAAATTTTAAATTTATATTTTTTAACCAATACCTAGGTACTACATATTAGAATTTGGATGAAATTTTTGGAAAGTCTTAATGAACTTGAAAATTTCAAATTCATCACACCATTCTGAAAAGTCAAAAATTGTTTAAATTTTGAATCAATCAGAGGATTGTGTTAAAATTTCAGTCTGCAAACACTTGAGGTGGTATTTACATGCATGCAAAATATCAGCTCGATCGGAGATATGGTGGACCAGAATGTCGCCAACAATGTGAAAAAAAAAAACAGTGGTCCATGCCAGAAGTCAAAAGGAGTTGTTCGCTCAATAAGTACCTACCTAAGTACCTAATAAGCTGGCAATACTACCAAGGATCCTTCCACAGCCCACAAACAGACCTTCACATACCTGTTAGTGTAATTAACAACTGCATTGAATGACTGATTGATCCATTGCCAAAACACAACGGCAGTCTTTGTCTGATAGAACTGTAACATGGCGCCTGTGATTGCCATGCCGCCCGGCACTTGGAAGGACATACGCCCGAACACATTCTGCAGATCGCCGGTGTCCGGATGAAAGGCCGACTCGTACAGTTTCTTGGCGTAGATGATCTGCTCGCGGGTTGTGTCGGATGGCTCTTTACCCACGCGGTATTGCTCGACAAGTTCTTTTGCTTTTAGTAGTGTAGACTCCCCTACGACAACTGTGCGAGGGTCCTGCAACAATTTTTTAAATTTGTATGAAGGTATAGTTGTAGGTACCTAATTCTCCAAAAACCAAGAAAGTATTGAATTAAGTTCAATTTGAATCACTAATACTGGTGGAAAACAACTTAGTTTAATGTTTTAATATACTAGAGAGTTTCAATAGTAGGTACCTAGGTACTACCTATCCGTTGTTTCCCTTTCAGATCCTCAAAAATGGCTTACCGTAACCCAACAAAAGTGTTTCCATCTTCCCATAAATGTATCTTGGCTCCACAGTGGCTGATCGATGGCTATGCGAGCATCAGGGGCCATTTTGTGTGAAGCTCGTGTTACAAATTATTTGCACGTCTTACGGCCGCCGTTCTGATCTATAGACACCTATAGAGAACAAAATTGACTCTGGTAAACAGTACTGAAAGTAATTCATCAAACATCTTTAATGGAACATACTATTTGCAGTGATAAACTAAAAAAGATCTATGGGTCAGGCACAAACTGTAGCTTGCAGGAATAAATAAAATGTACCTTGTTGAAAAATGAAATTATGGAATCGAATCCAATCTGTCTACACTGTACCTAGTCGCTATGGTATAGTTCCTACCTAAGAACATTTGTAGTATGAACATAGAACCTTGGCCGAGAATGAGATGCTATTAGGTGGGAACACAGAATACAAACAAACAAACAAACAGGATGAATTCGAACCCACTGCATCTATCTTGGCTGTATCATAAAAGTGGTGCTGGACCCTCCAAAATTCTAGACCTTTTGACAGGCGTCTGTCTTTTCAGCTCTGAAAATATCAATGTTATGATTTATGAGGCTACAAGATAGTTATGTGGTTTAAAACGAACAGGGATGTAGAGAATTGAAATAAATTTCTTTGCAAACTTACAGTTGATTATCCTCCAGAAAATAGCACAGTGACAGCACTTGCTCAGCTCAGCTGTCAGAGGAGAGACCGTGGGTGGTTGGCCACACCCCCTCGGCTCAAGGTTATGATGGGTATAATTTTAACTTTCAGCGCAAGATGGCGTTAGTAGCACTACAATGACATTTTCATTGATGCTGAAATAAAATTTATTTTTAAAAATAATAAAGCTCACATAGATAAAATAAATGAGAGCTTAGCCCTTGTTTGATACCACAAATTCCAAATGTTGTTTGAACCCTTTCAAATAGGTAGTTTAAAACACTTCTAAATTATTAACACTTATAAGTCGAAATATACCTACAAATGCAAAAAATGAAATGAACAATAATTTGATAAATCGAAGGCAAAGCGAAAGAGTAATAATTCATCAGTAGCTAATGTTTCAAACTCAAATTCTCATATTATCTCAACTTTCAAGTAAAACAGCATTTTAATTTAGTCCAATTTCACACATCTTAAAACTTTCGTTTTAAATTTTGTTTGTAAAATGTTTGATTTAAAACAAAGAGGACTAACCTCAATGCCACTTCAACAATTCACCCACTTAAAATTTGCACAAACAATCTGAATGTGAACTCAGAATTTAACATTTTACAGATATTTTTAAATTTTATTTTGATAATTAACCATTTCATCAAAATAATTAATAAAACATGCTTTTTACACCATTTTGGTGCAGGTTTCTTGTGTCTAGATATCTGTAATTGTAAATCAAATAAATCCAGATTTTTAAGAATTTTGTTTAATCTTCAATCGGACACTTACGAAATAAGGATAATAAGAAGGTCACTTTTGTCGAAAAATTTCAAAGTTAGCGTAATTAAAAAAAATACATGATTTTCATGTAGAGGGGAGAATAAGGATTTTAAAGCCATACCATGGCCATACAATCAATCAATTCAATAATAAAACAAATTACCTGCCTCGTTAAAAAAATAAAACAATACTAGTTCGAGCTGCGCATGCTCAGTTTGAACCAGCTGGAATGATCGCCTCGCCGAGGCGAGCGAGCAGTGGTGTAGAAAACAGACAACTTCAACATGGCGGCCACAGAAATTCTCGCACCAACCAGTATTTTAAAAAATTCCAAAATATTAGTGAACGTAGATGAAGCTCTCCCAGATATTATTATAGTGACATATAAGATTGATTGTAAAATTTTCCAAGGCGCTCTACTCGATACAACCAAGAGGTAAGGAGAAAATAATTACTCAACTTGCAGTGTTCCGCCTTGATGTCGACGTTGCAACCATGTAAAGGAACATGTTCATAAAGAAGCTGCCTGTTGCATTTAATTGTATTTTTTCAGTAAGAGATACAGCTCTGGAACTTACTTCCAATGAAAACTAGAATTTTTCCCCACTGTTTGATGCTATTTTCATCGCATTCGAGCGAAGTATGGGGAAATTAGACTATTTCCTATTTTCTCTTGTGTTGCACAGGCACAGCTCGCCTCAGCTTCCATTTACTTTCAGTAGGTACATTTTGGAATCTAAAACAGACTAACAGTATTCTTTGGTATTCTCTTTAACTCATAAATGCACGACGATGTGCAATATTAATTATTTGAACAAAAAATAACTGTAGATGTTGAACCCAAAGAAGTGCGAGCCATTGCAAAAAATGAATGAAAAACTTAATGAGGACAAAGTTGGACCTACTGACAGATCATCATCGTTCTGTAGTCATCGTTCCTGATCGTAGTTCCTATTATGATGTCATAATGTTTCTCGGATTCATGAGAAGTGACTCTGAGAATGTAGTTTCTTAGAATTTGTGGCATTAATAACGTATGTAGAAAGTTTACAATGTCAGATAAAAGTCATTGAATCGAATTGTCTCATTTGTGACAACGAAGACTTGTGATTCTAGTAAACCAGATCATGCACATGATCTGACAGAAGTCAAAGAGAATTCAACTCTTGCGATCTCATTGACCGATCATATTGTTGACCGAAGGCCGGCGCTTCCACCCTCTTACCCCCGCCAATGTGTCACGCAACCGCCCGCACTCGCGAGTCGCGAGCCCACCAACTTGAGGAGGGCACTAACGTCAAGGTCATAGACAGACGAGACAAAGCATGATTATTTATCCCCAAGGTATCCCGGAGTTGCGATTTGCCTTTGCCCTAGCTTTGCCTTTGCCCTAGTGCGGTGCGAAAGATAAGATGTTCGTAATCATGGGCTTTGTCTAGATGTAAAATACGCAAACCAAGGCTCATTAATTTCCTCATTCACTGAGAGGATTTCACCTTCAGAAACATGACAGTCCAATTGAATAACAATCTCTTGCACACTGTTGTTGCAATAAATTGATACTTTCGATGCCAAATAGTTTTTTTACGTGATCTACACATATTCCTAAATGGAGCGACTGTCCAGCGTAATAAACTCAAAATTATGAAGTTGTTTTACGGTTTTATCATGTTATGTTTCCACTGGTTATAAAAATGTTTTATCTTGGCACACTCTCTTACTGCCCTTGTTTATCCTCCCAAAATAAATTCTTACATTTCTTGGGATGTCATTGTTTTCTACGCCCTTCACGCTCAATTTTTTAGCGCAGTGTCTGTTCTCTAAGGCAGACATGTAATTTTAAACAACGAAATATTATTCTTTGCACAAACGTAGTGATGGGATGATGTAGAATTGTTATTTCGGTACTTATACCTAATCAAAATAATTAGAATTTTTATATCACTTCAGAAAAAAATATCCTAAAATGTACCTACGTTTTTACTCTTACTTTTTCGAGTTTGGGAAAATGATTCGAACTGATCAATTACCTAGAGCCTAGAGGCTAGGTATAGGTAGTACCTAATTTTCACCATTCCAACTCTGACGCTATTTTATTTTCCATCAATCGATAGTAATCCAGGACTTGAGCCGTTTTAAAAATCTGTATGAATCTCAGATTCACATCTTCTCAAACAACTTCCGATTCCAGAAATATGCAATTTATTTTTGAAATGCCATGAAACAAACTACCTACCATTATAAATCTGATGTAGGTATACCTATTACGTTACGTGTAAATTACATCAACAACAAGTTGCATTTATGATGTAGGTTTTTATCATTTGCATACTTTGCCGCAATATCTTCTCGGGGACTCGAACCATGTATTTCCTTGGATGTATTTTTAAGAAAATGTATCAATACCTTATACCTATTATTGGCCATACGCCATTGAAACCGTACTGTAGACTCTATTCGAAAAAAGTAATTATTTTGAGGTCTCATTCGTCAACAAAGATACTCAACAACACTACTTTCGTTCTGTGGGAAAAACACACTAAAATGCTAGAAAATTCTAAATCCGAAAATAGCTGGACAAACGCATCTTTTTTTTTACCATGTAAAAATTTGAAAAATCGGGGAATAGACCCAGTTTTTTCTGGGTTAGGAATATACCATTAGCCAGCTAGGGTGTGTGGATGGTGGGTGGGTGGGTGGGTGGGTGCGTGGGTGGGTGGGTGATGTGGATGACGGAGCACCCATCCTCAATGGAAGTTCGCCACCATGAAGGATAAATTGAGAATTATATCCTACCTGTATTTTACAATGTTGCGGTTGAAACTTTTGATGGAAAATGCTTTGTCATTCACATCACATTAACGCTCGGTCGCTGGCGGTCATAATTATCACAACATAATGAACAGCGAAATAGCTAACAGGATATGTGGCGGAAATACGACATTCAATACAAACATTTCGTGCAGTTCTCATTAAAGTCTTAAAGACATTTTATTTATTTCTTCATTGACTGGGATAGAAAGTAACGACTTAACGTGGCATTTCAATGGCCGTGATTAAGGGATGAAATATTATGCTTCAGGACTCCATGACATACATGTGAAGGGGGAGGGGGGATGATTCCTGTCGAACACACGCCGAGCTGCCCTGATAATAATTCAAGCGCCAGGCTGCTTTAGTGATGTGTATTACAATTGTAATGTCAATGGGGTGTATTGATCTGCCAGAAAAGCAATAATTGATGATACACTCCTCCCCCACCCCTGGTCTGTACGAACATTTGCGTTTCATGTACGAATCTCACATTATAATTTTGGGAATGCCTTTTTCCTTAAGTTTTACTGTTTTTTTTAGTTATGCAATCTGTTCGTATTTGCAGAGATAGGGTTTAATACATATTTTAGCACATTAAGATATTTATTTTGGAAGTATTATAATATTACAATATTTAAAAAAACATTGAAAAAACATTGTAAGTTTCACATGGACTGATAATATTATTTGGAATGATTCCCGAAGCCAGAGGGAATCAGTGGTTAATTTGGGAGCAGACGAGGGCGGACGCGTCCCCCCACTATTTTTTCAGGGTGGACGCCGTCCGCCCACTTATTTTTCATAGAAAAAAATTGTCTTAACATTTTGTACAAATCGCTTAGAAAGGCACCAAATTTGGTCCTGAAATTCAAAATTTCCCGGTGCTGTGCGCCCCGGACCCGCATTATGTTGGGGTGCTCTCCCCCCAACCCCCCATTGTTTTCGTATGCAATTATGTTTCCCTGACATCGCCGAGTGTCCGCCCACTTATTATTTTACAAATTAACCACAGGAGGGAATGTAGATTCCATTCAATATGGAAATATGTAAATTGAAAAAATATAATTGAGCAATTGATGATTTTATAGGAGTATTGGAAAGTATTTATATTCAATTTCTCTGTACTTGATGTTTTCAGGACTCTTCCTAACGGCATTGTGAGTCCCCTTGGAGCGCTGGCACCACAACCAACTGAGACACTGGATGAAGATAAACTCTTTAGCGTCAGTCAAAGGTTCACATACTTCCAAGAGAAACCTGTGAGAAGTGTGGAGCAGCAGCCAATGAACCAGTTTCTCCTGAAGCGTCAGATCCGTCCGCCTGCCAGATACAGGACTGCCAACGTTCGTGCCACGCCGGTTCGACTCCGACCGCGGCAGGTGTTGTGTTCAAAGTGTCGCGGCATCTGCAATGAGAATTCGGAGAACGTAGATCTGTCTCAAAAACGTAAATGTACTGATGTCAATAACTCGACAAGTAACAAGACTGAGAGACTTGTATCGTCATCCAATGATTTAGTATCGAACAAAAGTCCTAGACCCTTATTTTCGGAGAACCATAGAGATAACCAGGCCAAATGTGTTTCCCCTGCAAAAGATATTAAGCTTTCACCTACGTTGATTCCGAGATTGGCCCGACTGCAGCCGGCGGAAATATCCAATGCACTGATCGGTAACACCAATAAATTGAACATTGTCGGCAACTACTGGGTGAGCCCAAGCCGCCTAACAGAAGATTCAGAGCTTAATGAAGATGAGAATGAAGAGAATAATGAGAAGATGTATTGTCTTCCAGTACATAAAGTATTAGTCCATGACACATATGATGACACTTCAACGAGCATGGTTGATCCACTTGCGGACGAGGAGACGTCTCCAACTGACCGAATGGTTCTGAGGAAGAAGAAGAGCGTCGGATCCATGGAGGACTTGTGGGATGAGAGTGTCTTCGAAGAGTGTGCCAAAAAGGTAAAGATCGCTCGGGCAACTCCTGTCATCAAAATCTCGTTTGGCAGTCAAGGAAAGGGCACAGTGATGAAAATACCTTCTAAAATGCATCTTTGCAATGAGAGTGAGGACTTGTCTGCACGGGCTGCGAAGAAGGCTCTGAAACGAGCCAAGCGTGAAGCTAGGCGGAAGCTGATGGGTGGCGCCTCGCCCAGGTATTTGGGTGGCATGTCTCCTGCGGACGGGGGCGTCTCGCCGGGTCACGGAGAGCTAGAACGTCGGCGACGTAAACGCAATAAAGTGAAGCATAAGAAGAAGCACAAGGATGAGAGAAAGCACAAGGAGAGCGAGGACTCTAACGGTAACACGTGTTGGGAGGAGCCAAGTTACAGCGACATGAAAGAACTCTGCCTGAAACAGAAACTTTCAATCAGCTTGAAGCGAGTCAACACGAGTGCTTACAAGGCGTGTGAAGAGAGTGGTTCCAAGAGTCCGACGAGCTCCGAGATGTCTGATGAACACTTCGAGACTGTTCCGGACTTCCCCTCACCCAGCTCTCTGGACATCAGGGAAACTGTAGACTCTTGTGTTACCAGGGATGGAAGAATCATGGTCGTTGGCAATGTCGTGTGGGGCAAGATTCATGGATTCCCATGGTGGCCTGGCAAGGTGAGCAGTAATTTGTTTTAAATAAATTTGCTTTTAGTCTCATTTCTTTGTAATCGAGAGGAATACTCACATACCTACTTCTCTTTATGGAATCAGTTCATCTAAACACAAAGGAAGTAAAGGTTGTTTGCAACTGGGGCTGGGACATTTACACATTTAAACATCACTGTGTATTTACACATTTAAAATATTATATCAAAGGGACTAGTATATAAATTAGTTGATTAATGTTATGTTTATTTATTGTGTCAAATTAATAATTATTGTTACCAATACACACACACACCTTTTGATAGTAATGAAGTGGGGAATCTCTGGAATATCCAGTGCAGCGTACAATTTCAACAGTTTGAGCGTAGACTGGTTAGTCTAGAGGTTGGTTAGTCTAAGGTTTGAGCATTGATATTTAATATTCAAAGGCTAGAAGCTCTCAAGTACCTAATGATAAATTCTCTTGAAAGTGCACATAGGTACATTAGAGGAGAGGCAATAAGTAGTGCCTATACCACTGCCAGCATTTTTATGTTCCTCAAAAAAATACACAGACCTAGGTAATATCTTTGGAGAGCCTTTAATTGTGTAGGTATACTAAAATTAACAGATTTTCCCACCCCTTTTCACAACCATACTTTAGGTATATTTGACAGAGATCTCCATAATGTAATTTGTGGTTGAACGTTTTTTTGTCAGGAGTCTCCTTTGACAGTCAGTCTTCCAGCCCTGCTTAAAGATCTTGCTAAGCTTTCCAGCAAGTCAAATCAGCCAGTCGTAGTGTTCCACATGAATCATGTGACATGATACCGAAACACTTCACAATGGAGCGATATCAAATTTACTTTTAAGAGGGCTGAGTAGTGAGCGTGGCCTTGAAGAGTTTTTTATTCGATTTTTATCAATATCTTTTACCAATGTAATTGTTAACAAAATAGGGCTTTGTACGCGTATTCAGAACAGTTCAATGAAAATAATTTCATAGTTTAGAATAAGTTATTAGTTTTATTTTGTCCAACAGATGTTTAGTACCATAATTTTACTAATTTTCTGGTACTAAACATCTGTAGGACAGAGTAAATTTAAGTAATGAACCATTCCAAGATATGACATTATTTTCATTGAACTGTTCTGAATACTCGTGCATAGCCTTATTTTGTTAACAATTACATTGGTAAAAGATATCGATAAAAATTGATTAAAAAACTCTTCAAGGTCAAACTCACTGCCCAGCCGTCTTGTCTTCTGACAAGGAATTTATAATTAGACTCCTGTTTCCTGGTCTAGTGATTTTTGGAGGAATTCAAAATAGGTATGACCTACTGTTTTCTGGCAGTGCATTTTGGCTGATGCCATGTTCTGCTATGCTATGATGTTTGATTATACCTATTGCCAATTTGTTCTCCTGAAGGTGTCATGCATCACTGCATCTCGCACTGAGGATGGGCAAACAACTGACAACGAGGCACATGTAAGATGGTATGGCTCGTCAACTATGTCCGTCATGTCATGCGAACAACTTAGTCCATTCCTAGAGAATTACAAGGTAAGTGGATTGAATAGGTTCTGGCTATGTGGTAGTAGGAACGTATTGTATTACGGAACAGGTTGGGTGAGTGGTAACGCTCTGAACTTGTATTCCGGAGGCCCGGGTTTGATTCCCGCGGCCGTCCTTCCTGACTGGGGTTTTTTTGTGGTATTCCCTCAGTCGATAGGCAAATGCTAGGAAGGTACCCTACTAATAGGCCACGACCGCCTACTTCCCACCTTCCATCCTTACCTACTCTTCACCATCATCTCCCAATCATCATCATAAATCATAATCATTCATCCGACGCCATTAGCCTCGCTGCAGAACAGTGCGACGTTCAGCCCCAGACAAAAAAAACATTGTATTTTTATTTTTGGCGCTTTTTTGGCGCTTAACGACCTGGTTATTAGCGCCATTTTTTCAATATATTTAAAAAAAAAAAATTCAGTTATTTATTTTATATTTTAATGTAAACTTTTAATATCAATTTGTATTTCAATGAGAGCAAGTAGGAAACAAATGTTTCTATTGTCTAGTACCTATAATAAATCATAATCAATTCAATACATAGTTACCTTGTAGGTAGTAGTCAATTTAATGGCATTTAATATTTTGATATTACTAAGATTTTTAAAAGGGCCTCTGCTAAATCAAAATAGCAAATAGATACCGCATTATAACAAACCACAGTGCAAATTTTTAGAAAATAATAAATTTCCAGCTAAATTATAATTTATACAAATAAAACTAAATCTTTCTACGGTGCATTACCTTGCATTATCGACACCTCTTTCTTAGATTCGGTACAACAAAAAGAAGAGGGGGCCATACAAAGAAGCTATCCGTCAAGCCACGTATGAAGCACAACGAGAACAGATGTTCCATGACGAAGCATCTCGGCAGTTGTCACCAATGCAAAGTTCAGGGTCTTCGTCGATGATCATCGATGTGGTTTCGTAATGTTCAATCAACCGCTCAGGGATGTAATTTTATAAAACCATACTATATTACACATGTCCAATAACATCACACATGTGCATACCTACCTTGTAACTAAGTAATTACTAGTAGATAATTACTAATTGTAATTACTGTAACTTTGCCTCAGTACCTATTATTGCTATAATATTCTACGTGGTAGGTAGGTACTATAAATCCAACATCACACGTTAATATGTTGGAGCTTTACACTGTTTACTCATTTGTGATAAAGAAAATGTTTGTTAGATCTGTAATTGTGATTGGTTGAGTAAAAGAAAAATGTAAACCAGAAATTGTACCACTTGTCCGTCAGTTTCTTTCAGAAGAAATTTTATGTGTGGTTGAGATCTCGACATGAAAAATCTGTGATTGCAAAGAGTTTCTAGAATTGTGAGGATAGACTGTATAACTATCTCGTCACGTCCCATTTTTGTTAAATTGTTTCTGCCATGAGGTTTACTTTAGATACTTTCATTTTTTAACAAATGATTATGTCTCCTGTGGCAAAATACTTTTATGGATAAATTATCTACAAGGCAATGAAATCTGTGAATGCCAAAAGTTTCTAGAATTGTGAGGATAAGCCGCATAACTATATTGTCGCATCCCATTTGTTGTTTTTTTCCGCCATGTATTTTACAGGTGGGTCTACTTTAAATGCATTCATTTATATTACTAACTATTGTTTATGCCTTCTATGGCAAAAGACTTTTTATTGATAATTTTATAGTAAGGCAATGTTTAATTTTAGTTAATTTTCTCAATGTGTAGCTAGGCACCTACTAGAGTAGTTATGCAATCTATTGCAAATATTAATTAGCCATACTTTTTATATTGTCTTCCATAGTCATTCTATCAGAGTAGGTACTTACATTATCCAGCCGGTCCATCTTTCTCCACTTCTTTATCGTTTTTGAGCTTAAGCTCTTGAATGTAATCATAAAATTATTACCTACAGAAAAAAGAAGCATGTCAATCGAAGAATCGCGTTACCTAATCAATTTTAAAAATGTTACAGAAGCACACTGCATATCCATAAAATTAAAAATATGTTTTTGTACATAGACCTCAAGTTGAAACCGTCTATCTTGGCGTATTTGTTGAAATTACTTTCCTTTTTACGGCTTAAAAGTTTAAGCTGCATGCATGAATACCTAAATATACCTAATATCTAGTAATACATGAGCTCGTTACTCCAACCTGCCATTGGTTATACGGTATACCATGCCAAAATGGTTGAGCAGTTCATGTTATAAATATACATAGTCAATATTTGTAATAAAATTACAAACTACATACCTACCTATTGTTTATCTAATTTATTTCATGAAACCATCCCTGGCTCCTTTCGTTTATTATGGAGGTTAAAATATTAAATTATCATTCAAAACCAAATGTTCAAACTTGTGGGATCACAAAGGGATATTTCAATGTCCACAAATAATTTCAATCGTTTTGGTAAGTTTTCGACATGATCCGACTTTCTTTTTTTTGTTCACATATTATTTTAAATGTGCTGCTTTTAAATCTGATTTTGGGGGGGAAGCTCCCGAAATTTTTATACTTCATGGTCATTTTGAAGTAAGTCTACGCGTTTCTGGTAAAATTATTGCAATATTGAAATCAATTTTTCTAGGTATAATTTCTCATGCGCAAACAAAACGTTCAGGAACGAACGAGATTTGTTGGAGACATAACAAAACATCAGTCGTCATTTCCCCAAAAATAATTTTATTTCTTCCGAGCTTGAATATTGGCCAAATAACTTATGATGACACAAAATAATAAATTTTCGAAAATTGCTGAAAGTGCCGCCTATCCGAATGTGCCGCCGTACGTGACCGCGTACGTCGCTTATGCCTAAAGCCGGCCCTGATGTACTTTGTACTTTCTAAAAGCATTCTTGGATTCAGCAGAAAGTGACATTCAGTGATGAATTAGGACACGCATTTTATAATATTAATCATTAGTTTTATTGATTATAGCAAAATTGTATAAAAACAAGAGCTTAGGTTTTTGTTTCCTTACATCTTTGTAAGGAAAGTACTTGCAGATATAAAAGCATAAAATTCAAGAATAAAATTAAACCTCTACTAAATTAGTCCTATTCATCATAAATTTATATAAATAATATTGTTATAAAGTACTTAACAGTGTAGGCTATTTAAAAATAAAGATTTATGATACAAATTAATGTCATTCACATAATATCTAATACATTGGGATGTCGCTATCGTATCCCAAATCCATATCACGTATAATTACTAGGTACTGAGTCATGTTTGCATATTTACAAATAAGACGAGCTGCTTCAATTTCAAGCATTGGAAGACTCTAATCGATGGGAATCCAAAAGGAATGAAGCTTCACACATCATTTTGGCACTTGTTCTAACGAGGAACAACAGGTGGCACTCTTCGAAGGCAGTCAACTCGACTCTGGTACGCACAAGTCCGTGAAGCACCGTTGCTCGTTCGAGGTCGAGCCATCGTTGTAAAGCTTGCTCCCTGTCGCTGGTGGAAGCCACCAGAGCGACGTCTCCGGGACCCCACAATGTGAACTCGAGGAGGGATTTGACGCGGGTCAATGAGATGGCTCGTTCTTGAGTCAGTGTGGCAGTGATGAGCGCAGTCAGTGCAGTCGAGGACGGCATCAATATGCCAAGAGCAGCGGCCGCACATTGGCAAAGGGAGCCCTTCTGAGGAGAACAAGGCACAATATTAGTAACTTTGTTAGTAATTTTCACTATTAATATGATATTAAAAAGTGCTTGCTAGTATGATGCATTTTAATTAAATTCTGAGATTTTAAAAACTAAGATTTCCTTACTGATGCATACAATAATAGGTGCATTAGTTAGGGAGGTACACTCCTGGACACTGAAATTGGCCCGCGGTCAATATCAAGTGGCACTACGGCTAGTATTTAACATTTATTTTAATGTAATTTTTTGACACAAAAACCGGATGGCTAGTGTGAGTTTAGGGCCGAAAAATTACTTTAAATAAATTAATAAATACTAGCCGTAGTGCCACTTGAACATTGACCGCAGGCAAATTTCAGTGTCCAGGAGTGTACCTATATAAAATTATTAAAATTCAGAATTTTTAGATGATTGATAACTAGATGTCAAAAATCAATACCAAGCCAGCTCATCGATGAAATCAGTAAGAAAAGAACTTGGTATCACAGAGATACCTTAATTTAAATGCTACATATTTTGTTCCATGCAGGCAGCAGATGTTTGGATAGTGATACTGATAACCCAATTGATTATCAATCATGGACTCTGTGAATACAGTCCAGTGACAACATGTCACTTTCATCTTTGATCTTTCACAATTCACTTTGAAATAAATTACAGTTTTGTGGAAATTCATACCTTATCTTCATCTCTGGATCCCAATCCCTGAAGCACGCAGAGTCTGGGATATTGGTCCTTCTCATCTCGACAGAGCACGAAACTCGAGAGATTCAATTGTGATTCTTCAACGCCTTGAGCCTGGAGGTTCTTCAAACCGTTCACCAATTGAAGCAACACAAAGCACGCTTCCTTGCTGCGCATCTCTTCGCTTTGGTCATTCAGGGAAGCGCTGAAGGATTTGATGGTGTCCACTTGGAGGCGAGCAAGAACCGCAACAGATGCTGCAAGTACGAGAAAGAAAATCCAACTATTATAAATCTTTTATATTACATGTTCTATAATGCATCAATATAGTCGACAGTCGTATACCATTTGTCTTAGTCGCATACAACTAACGTGTGTTTGCAAATTGCCATTTGTTAAGTAGTACTGAGGGAGAAAAATTGTTTCATAAGTGGGTGTAACTTTGATAGGGTGTTCACATGATCAGGCTGATCTAGTGGAGCGGTCGCTCCACACAGCCAAGTCGTACCGTACACTCACAGTATCTCAACATACCGTAAATGCCTATATAAACTGAGGAGCAGACCAACTACTTTTACTGTAAGCAACAACATGGCATTTTCGGCCTACTGGATCTCAAAATTGGTAAATCTCACATTGTTGCGAAATATCTTAATTTCGAGCTATGGCCCACCCCACTACATATACCAAATTTGGGAACAATAGGTTATGCCATTTGCGCGCTAGAGGACCGAGAAAACAGTGAAATTACATCACTTTCTGATTCTGATGATGATATCAGGAAACGTTGCTATCACCGCCACAGCCTAAACAGCTGAACCGATCAACCTGAAATTTTTACCACATATGCACTTTTGGCGTCTGATGATACCTTGCCTCTTGTGATTTTTTGTGCCGCCATTTTTAAACCGGAAGTGACGTCATATATGAAAAACGGCTGGACCGATTAGAACGAAATTAGCGCCATTCGGTTGAGATGGTCATCTATATGAAGTATGTTACTTAAAAATATAATTTTCTTATATTCTAAACCGGAAGTGGCGTCATAAATTTGCAATATTTAGCTTATTTCATCAAATTATACTTTAAATACACATATCATTATCTTACATTGTAACAAAGACAATACAAAATTATAATTTCAATACACAGTGTTCTCGGCCGCCATTCCTGAAACCGGAAGTGACGTCATACATCGAAAACGCCTGTACCGATTGCCACTGAACTAGCTCCTGTATATTCATTCTGCAATCTATTTGAAAAATCAATTGGGATAAATGAATATACAAATTAACGGTACCGGAAATGGCGGCAGGAACCACTAAATGAAACCGGAAGTGACGTCATATATTGAAAACGGCATGAGCGATTTGACGGAAATTAGCGCTATTGAATTCAGAAGGTCATTCATGAAGTATCAACTAGATAAAACTAAATTGTTTTCTTATTACCTATACCGGAAATGACGTCATAAAAATGCTAAATGACGTCATTAATATTCTAAAGGACACTAAATTCACCACTTTATACTTTTAAATAGATATTTAGTAAACATACATTGTAAATAATTATAAATTCAAGGTTGCAGTGCTCTCGGCCGCCATTTTCTAAAACCGGAAGTGACGTCATATAACGAAAACGGCTGTACCGATTGCAACTAAATTTTGGAATTGTGTAGGACTTATATTTATGAATTCAATACGACATTAATTTCGGCCGCCATTGTTAAAACCGGAAGTGACGTCATATATCGAAAACGGATGTACCGATTGCAACCAAATTTTAGAATTATGTCGGACTAATATAATTATGAACTAAAGACGACATTATTTTCGGCCGCCATTGTCAAAACCGGAAGTGACGTCATATATCGAAAACGGCTGTACCAATTGCAACCAAATTTTGGAAATGTGTAGGACTAATAATTATGAATTAAAGACGACATTATTTTCGGCCGCCATTGTTAAAACCGAAGTGACATCATTATCGAAAGCGGCTGTACCGATTGCAACCAAATTTTGGAAATAGTATGACTAATAATTATGAATTCAAGACGACATTATTTTCGGCCGCCATTTCAAAACCGGAAGGGACGTTATAATATATCGAAAACGGCTGTACCGATTGCAATCAAATTATGCAATTTTGTAGGACTAATAATTATGAATTCAAGACGACATTAATTTCGGCCGCCATTTCAAAACCGGAAGGGACGTTATAATATATCGAAAACGGCTGGACCGATTGTAATTTCTTAGTACCTATCCTAATCGGTTGAGGCGTATTTTTTTAAAGAAATTAGTCCTTGCTCGGACATGTGCTACAAGCTGTATGAATAAACTAACAAAAGAAGTGATATCCCAGAAAAAAACACTCCGTGTAAAAAAGGCAGCCAAGTCTCTTTACTTAAAAAAAAATCAACACCGAAAAGGAGTGATATCAAAAAAGGAGCCAAGTCAATGACATTTCCAAATATTTAATCGTATCTTTGAAATAAAAGTATAAACACCGAGAAATACTTTACAAAAGGACTTGGCGCATCGTTTTTTTAAAGACATTTTTCTATTCATAAGCATATGCCATTTATATACAACCGTAATTTAGAAATTTTAGAATAATAGGGACACAACTTTCAATTACATATTATACCTACATACCTACTGTAAAATATTTTCTATTTGAATATGTACGCGATGAAACTTGTTGCCTATATTTGTAATAAATATACAATAGTTATCTTCATATTATTGTTTCGTGGTCAACATAATTAAGTCTCATGCGTTATACCTTCTCACAATGAAATACATTTCTATTAATCCACATTTTATAACAATACATTTCACAAAGTACACAGTGAAGTCACATTGAACAACTATTAAAACCATAATAATATATACCATATAATGGTATAATATATACCATAATAATTTACTGCCATAATATAATAGTGTTCTATAAATAGTTAGTAATTATTTGACAACTTTTCATGATTTCCTTCAGTCATGATCAAATTATGAAAAGATATCCTTCTAATATCACCATATTAACAGTGCTATAAGAATATATATGAGCCCACTTCCTTGTTATTTAATTCTACCTCCCTTATTATTACTTCTATTACAGCATGACATCTTTCTTCTATCGCCATTACAAAATTATAAAATAGCCATTACCAAAAGTAGCTTGATTCATAGATACTGGCTCAAATAAAAAGAGGAATATGTACCTACTTGTTAATAATCTTTCCACTTTTAGGATAGAATGATGTCTTTAAAAAAACGATGCGCCAAGTCCTTTTGTAAAGTATTTCTCGGTGTTTATACTTTTATTTCAAAGATACGATTAAATATTTGGAAATGTCATTGACTTGGCTCCTTTTTTGATATCACTCCTTTTCGGTGTTGATTTTTTTTTAAGTAAAGAGACTTGGCTGCCTTTTTTACACGGAGTGTTTTTTTCTGGGATAGTATATTACATAGTAGCACATTTTCATTTTTGCTTCGTGCCTTGTTAAGGTGGCTGGATCGATCGACCATTTTTTCAGATAGTGTTCAATTTTGCTGTACTCACTCATTGGTATCCCCTAAACAACACTTCAAAAAATAAAATACTTCCCGTGTCTAGTTTTCGAGATAGGCGAATAAGAAAGAAGTATTTTCCCCATGTTATCTTATGGCAGGTTTGAAAAATTTGCTACAAATGAAGATTTTATTTAATTGGCCCGATAGATTTTCAAAAAACCTATATAAAAAAGAATCTTTGATCTATTTACTTTCATTAAAAAAATATAAACCAATATCATCGTGTGCTAAATAAAAAGTTATAGGCGATTCAATTCAAATTGCGAATCAAGTCAAAATACTTTTGGCAACATGGGAGTGCTCAAGGTAGTTAGAAAGCACTAAATGCCTACTTAAGATACCTTGACTTTTCATGAAAGTAAACTCTAGGTGTAAGCTCAGCAACCTCAGCCATCATGATTCCGCACAAATTCAAATTTCCAAAGTACGATGTTGCCATATTGTACCGTATTGTTATAATTATTGAAAATTCTTCAATATCCGATTCAAAACTAACTTCTTTGGGGCAGTAATACTGCTCTAAATAATAAGATAACGTATAAATACCGTTTAAATGTTGTCTATTTCAACTACCCAGTATATAATCAAAGTAAATTATGTGCTAAAAGAATTTATAAACGTGTGTTATTTACACTTAATAAATTAGTGAAAGCTCTCCAAAACTTCAGAAAACCGATCGATCCAGCCACCTTAATTACCTAGGAGCCGGTTATTCAACAAAACGGCGCAAAACGATGAAATTTCCAATACAATTGGAGACCAAACCCGTAAACCAATTGATCTCAAATTTTAATAATGAATTATATGAAAGACAAACTTAGGGTTATCACTGATGGCACATTTGTAAAATTTAGTTTTATACAGCACCTAGCGAGACAAGAAAATAGCTATTTCTTCAACAAAAATTCACTTATTAATTATTACTAATAAACGAAACAAAAAATTATAAATGTACCAAGGGATAACCCTAAGTTGTCTCTTATCTAATCACGATTAAAATTTCAAATCATTTCGTCAACCCATTTTGTCTCCAATTGTATCCAAAAAAAGTGTCTACAAAATACAGCAAAATCGTTTGCGCTTGCACCACCTTAAGAATGTATGAAACTATATGAGAGTTGGTGGAGCTCTCGTCATACAAGAGAGACGTTACGGGTTCGAACCCTGGTTCGGCAGGAGATTTTATACTTTGCACATCCCTTCATATCAATTAATTTTAAATCAAATAAGAATATCAGGGTATATTATAAAATTTACCTTGCACTGGTTCTGCATCATCAGTCTGACTGTCGGAGAGATAGTTTTCTGGCACAAGATCATTAAACTCGGTGAAAGGCGTGAGTGAAAACGTTCCCGGGCGGTTGGCAAGGCGACTCTGATCCGTTGCAATGCTCAATGTTACATTGTGTCCGCTCCACTGTGCGGCGTGGAACACCCTGCGGCCGGCCCACACCCCGTGGCTGTCCACCGGAACCGAGAAGTCTGCCCAGCGAAGGTTCGGTAGAGTCTTGAGTGGGCGAAGGTGTATTGGAACCACAGCAGTTTGATTCACCTGTATCAAAGTTGTCATGAAATCAAAAACCTTGCAAATACTACTTTTTATGATTTTGCACATAAAAAGATGAGAATATGCACCAACCTGTTCCAATACTTGAGCAAGAGCTTCATGATTGGCGATTATGACAGCACCGTAATTATCCTCGAGATTTTTGTGCACAATACTGCGGCCCTTCCTTAGTCGAAGCTTGTTTGTCTTCCATGTGTGTCCCGGAATTGCATAATCTCCTTCATCATCACCACCCTATAATTACAACAAAAATATAATGCAAAATGTTATACTCTCGGTCTCGGAGAATTGTAAAACTGGGTGTAGACAGGACATTGTAATTGTTCCATTATTATAGAGAAGATTATAGTAATGTCACAATGTATTACATGGCAGTACCTGCAGAAGTACCAATTTTACCATACAGTGGATGAAAGAAAAAAGTGGAATATAATGAAGAAAAATAACAATAGACATGTAAATAAAAAAATCAATAAAAATAATATTAATTATTACATTCTGGATTGAATCTGGTTATTTCATATAATCTCGACAATAATGTTACCTCTTCACTGCCATAGAAGCTGTAAGGAGAGTAAATTTCCGAGTCTGCCTCGCTGGCACAGTAGGGCAGAGAAGCGGATCGTGGAAAGTGCGGCCGAAGCTTGGCGTAGTCCGGCGTGAAGTCCATACTGCCCTCAGATCGCCGCTGATGCGCAACATGACATGGTTTTGTCTCCGGAGAGTTACGAACACTCTCGTAAACGCCCTCACTCTGTTAAAGTCAAACCAACAAATATAATGACAATGACCACAGATTAATGATTTAGTATATAAATCAATAAAAAATATTGCAAGATTTAAATAATTAATTGAATATAAAAATGGCGATGAATCTGGTTAATTAATTCTTACATTAAATATATAAAATTAAAAATTAATCTTTTGACACAAAACTCATTTATAGAAGACAATCTATGGATAGCGTCAATCATCAGAAACAGAGCAAATGGAATTAACTGACTCCTTTCAAGACAACAAGAGATCGAAGCATTACCGGATTAGCAAGGAATGTTGACTTTTTATCGTGATGTCGGATTTCCACGACTTCATATGCTCCATCATCGGGTTGAACGGCAGCCGAGAACTTTCGCTTGGGCCCATCGGACGCTGTCTCTCGGATACTTGCTGTCCGCTGTGGTTTACTCGGTGTCATCACAGACCTAACCTCACCTGAAATACAATCTGATGCTTGCTCATAAGTCATGCACTGTTGCTAAAACGATTCAAGCAAACATGCAGCGAGCATTCCAAGCAATCAAGCAAGCAGTGGACTACTGGAAATGAGACCATTTTGATACTGATTGTAGTTTACCAGGAAACCTTTATAAGATGAGGTATAGATGAAGAACATAATAAAACCCCTATACCCAACATAATAACCAAATTCAGATGAACCTTAGTGTAGGCCATGTATGCATCTATTCATCATTCTACTTTTCATTCCCGACTCTTTAACTTTACTTATCCCTGGTCTTCTAATCAGCAAGCTACTACTGCCATCATGCCTCTTGGATGCAAGCTGCTAAGATAGGAATGTGCATTTCTTACCGAGGTTTGCGTAAACATTATCGGCTGGTGGTGCAGATGGGGAGGTTTGTCCTGGCAGTTGCTGCTTGCGCAGGAGTTCCGCAGACTTGGGTGGTGGCGGTCGCGCAGGCCTCTCAATGTTGCGACCCCAGGCGTCGAGGCTTTGGTTGCGTGGTGGCGGCGGAGGCTTGGTGGGACGACCTGCGTAACACATTGATTAGTCAAAACTTCAAAAGTCATAAAATCGTATGCAATAAATCGAATGAATGATAACAGTTTGTGGAATTTTTTTTGGTACAACATTTACTCATATTCAAACATAATCAAATAATTTTTTTTTTCTCTTACCTATATTAAATTTGAAAATGGAAAATTAAATAATTTATTTTGTGACAAGATTAATTAGTGATTTCTTATCCAAAAGTTGTGAAGAAAAGAGAACAACTACCTACCCATGTTTCAAAATATTTATTTTTCTACAAATTCAAGATTTATTTTTTTGATAATTTTACAGAATGCTTGCTATGTACATTAATCAGAACAGGAATTGTATTCATTGCAAAGAATTAAGATTTATGAATTTTTTTTTGCCAATCAAATTGGCATTGTGATGTTCAATTCACTCACCTGCAGTGCTGTTAGGAGAACTCGAGCTGAATGAGTCGGATGACACCTCAGTAATGTTGTCCTGAAATGAATCACTCTCATTAGAAAATATTCATCAGTAAACAAACCACTACAGCTTGATTGCAATATTTCCTCACCCTGTTCTCCAACGAACTGAACGAGCTCGTAGAGCTTGAGTCCTCCGTACTTCTGGATCTCACAACCTCAACGGCAGCACCATTCAGCTCCAGAGGGTGGATAATCTCTGGACGAGGCTTGGGCGATGTCTCTACTACCTCCTCCACTTTACCATTCTTCTCCTCCACTTCCTTGCTGTTACCAAGCCGCAAAAACTTGCGTATAGAAAACTTGCCGGACTTTTTCTTTTCATCGACTGGGGTAAGACTTTCTGCTGATAGTGACAGAGATCGTCTTGGTGCAGGTTCAGGACAGGGCAGAGTGCTGACAATGTCGCTCTTGTCGTCACTAGTCGGACAGATCTTCGGGGTGGAGCGGTCTTTAGAGAGTAGGGAGTAGGAGGTTGTGCTGGGTTCTTGGGGTGGTTTGGGAGCGCGTCTCTTCTGAGGAGTTCGGAGTGGATCTGAAGAGCTGTCATGCGGAGTGACGTCAAGGGAGTGCTTCTCTAAATGTGCAAGTTGTTGCAGCGCCTTCCTCGTCGCCTGGAAGACCTTGCTGGACTTGATGGGTACTTTGGGTTTGTCACCAAGCGGACGCTTGATGAGTCCGTGCAGGAACGAGGGGCGCGGATCGAGCATGGGTGGCGGACTGCTCGGCAGCGCGGGAGGTTCGGAGAGCTCATCAGAGTCAGCACGACCGTCAGGCTCGCCCGCCAACTCACGGCTCGGAAACAGTGCAGGTGGCTCGAACTCCACTTCGTCAACCTTGCGAGATTGGAACACTGCCTCCGGCATCGTCGTGACAGATTCAACAAACGTCACTTGATGTGCAGAAACTTTCTTGGAGACTTCTCTTAAGACAATGTTCTCGTCAAAAGTAGGCAGCTTTCTGTATATACTCGTAGGAAGTGTCTTAACCACTTCTTCTGGCTTGGCAGTGATTGATTGGTCTGGAGGTGACACATCTTCAGGTTTGTTAGAGGGGAGGGATCCTACCTGACTGGATGTATTGAGCGAGTTCTGGGTTTCTACGATAGATGATGTTTTGTTTTCAGCAGAATCTGGCCACGACTCTTGTAATCCTTCAGTTGGAGTTTCGCTGGACATCTGCGTCTTCATCTCCGCTTTGCTTGGCTCCAATTCCAGCTCATACCTTATACCGTTTGTTTGCGTCAAGTCAATCTCTTCAAATATCTTTGAATCTTTGCTGTCCTCACAATTCTCTTCATTGTTACTCTCCACTAACTCGCAGTGTTTTGCACTGTCCCCTGCTTTAGCAGACAGGTTGATATTTCCTTTTGTTGTGAACTGATTATTGTTTGGAAGTCTGTTATCTTTCACGATGAAATTGAGCACTACACTCGACTTCTCCTTCTGTATTATCAAATCCTTGTTATTAATCTCGTAGTTCTTACGCATGGCTGGCTTGGGCTGTGTTTCATCGATTTTCGTCTCCAGATCAGCTCTGCCATTAAACGCTGCAGTGCGGATCACTGTCTTACTCTTGTCGAGGCGGCTCTTAATCAACGGGATCTTGCTCGTCTCATCATTCTCCGACGACTTGTTCAACTTCACAACCACATCGCCCTCACCAGACTTTCTCTCACCAATAGAGTTGATCGACTCATTGGTTGAATCATTCTTCGGAGTTAGTTTAGAGACGGGAACATCATTGGTCTTCACATCCAACTTGATGACATCTCCTCTGTCAGTTATTCTGTTCACCAGCGGCTTCAACACGATGTCGTTCTTCTTCACGTCTTGATTCTCGATGATCTTCGCGATGCTCGGCTTGCGGTTGTTCGGCATGGGAGATGTGAGGTCCACGATTTCTGGCCCACCAAACGGCTGCACTGTTACCAAGAGCGTTTTCTTCCTCCCCTCGGCATCAGTCAACGGCTTGCCTAACATCAGCTGTGTGAAGCTTCTCTTCGGCTCACCATTGGCATCGCCCAGTAGATTGGCGGCAACTGTGTTGAAGTCGGTGTTTGAGCGTGTCAACCGCTGCATCTCTCGCTCGTGTTCTCCGTCACTGGGCGCCTCCTCGACGGGTTCATCGGGGTCATTATTCTCCTCGTCTTCAGACAGTATACATTCCTCCCCGCCGTAGCCAATGACCTTGGACTCCTCGGCTGGGAAAATGACACGTGCACCCTTGGCATGTCGCCCTGGCTTATCACCGACCTTTAAAATGCCCTAGAAACAAAATACATTTTTGTAAGTGATTTCTCTCAATATTTGCTAGTATTTTTGAGGTAGACTGTACGAACTATAGGTATGTGGTCACTTAAGCTTGTCTTCATCAACTGCATGGAAATGCGAATCAACAATGCCATGTTGGCCGTACAGCCAATCAGATCCTGAATCAAGACTAACATGGTGCCGTGAAATCATTTCGCAATGCGAATTCGCGACGATTCGTGTTCATATTTTATATTCAGATAACTGACCTTAATATTGCAGCATTTTATTTGTAATTATTTGTATATTAAGATTACTTTTAAAAGAAATTAATCAAATTGACTAGGTACCTACATAATATTCCTTTTATTTTGTCACCCACCTTGGCAGCTTGTGCCGGCTTTGGCTGCGGAATGAGAGACGCCAAGTATCGGAGCCTCCCATCGCCGACAGCGTTGCCATCGTGTTCCTCCTTGGACTTGAAGCAGTTGGAGCAGAGGTCCTTCTTCCAGGCATTCTGCACGAACTGCTGACACTGAGGCATCTTGCCCAGTCCCTAATTGTCACCCTTGCTTGTTCGCAGCACTGCCATGCAGCTTGGGTTGGACCATTGATCACAAACTCTGCAACAAAGAAAATGATTCAGTCAATTACATGAGTGCATGACATGTTCAATTAACGAATTAGGGCGAATTACATCGCAAGTGAACAATCTATGTTGTTTCATTGCTTGTAATTGAATAGGAATACAACTTATAATTTTGTCATCTGAATGACTTTTATAGGTATGCTCATTTTACTCTAGAAATAGTGCATCAATTGCAGTGTTTTAATTTAATTTTTAGAACAAAAAGAAAATTTGATAATCACTATAATGTTGATATTCACTACCTATCAATTATTTTAATACCTATTCAATTCTCAAATCATCCCAAACCATTTTTTGTATCAATTCTTCAAAAAAAATGTTTTTACATTATGTAGCTTTGCCCCAACATTCTATCTGTTGACATATTTGTGCAAGTGGAAGATCGGTCTATAAACTGTATTTTTAGACGACGACTAAAAATATTCCGTCTGGCGGCATGGGGTCGCAAAGTTCTTCTCTTCAGATTTCGCGAGATGAAGATAACAATTTGACAGATGAGCCGAGTCAGCGAGGGGAACGTTCTGCATCCCGGCGAGACGGAGACGGCCTTCAGAGCTCGGCAATTGTGTCGGAAGTTCAATTTCCCAATCAGAGCCAAGGGCGCAAGATTTGCCTCTCAATGAGTCGCTTTCTCGGATCACCTCCGGCATCGCCGAGGGAGCTGGCTGGGGACCCAACACGCGACGCACTAGGAGGCCACATCGTGCACACAGCCAAGACTTTTTACTGCCCAAGACGAACTAATAATTAATAAAAATATATACAAAACCACATCGTGGGAACGAGGGCCGTTTTGGTAATAGCTAACTGTTCTTTTTTACGACATACCTACTGAAAGAGACAAAGAACTAGCGGATAATACAATTTTTTTAAATGTATTCTATTTTTTCATGAGAATGTCATCCATGACTATCAATTTAAAACAGATACTATATTGCGATTCATGGGTTAGGTCGGCGCCATGTGCAGTGAATGGAACTAAAAGGCGTTTGCCACTGACATTCAAAAGCGATCAAGCTACACATGATTTTTACATGAATCACCTTTTCCATCCTGTCCTACATGTAAATTGCATCGCAGAAAACCTCGTGCACTGAATCAATGTTATCTCAACATTACTTCCATACGTGAACGTGAGTGTGACAAATCTAAGACAGATGATGACTTATCTGCCACGTGATTCACGTAATGTGATTCATCTGCGAATCTGTCACTGTCAATCCTAATTGACACTGTCTTCCTAATTTCGCATACCAAATCAAGATGATAATAAAATAAACTGTATGCATACACGGCAACAGCAATATTCGGTAATGCGAATTAATAACTACACAGACATCGGCGTTGTAGATTTTAATTTTAAGTACGTATTGTATTATGAACTATGTTAGATTTAGCAGCAGCACTTCAAACCATTTCATTCTAAGTACATCTTGAGAGAAAGGTGCCTATAAAATATAATATTGGCATTCAAAGAGCATCAATGCAATGACAATGATGAACACAAGTTTTTTCTTGGCCGCCTACATGCTTGATGTCACCTACCTACACGGAATTAGTTGCTTATTATTCACAACACTCGAGAAAGTTCAGCAGCACTTTGTCGACATCTCAAGGTGTGAATAATAAAACGTGACAACAGTCGAAAGTGTGAACAATGTTCAGAAGTTGGGTGCCCAAGAGTTCTCAAATAATAGTCATTATTCCACTAATGTGAGAACTGGGACTAGAATGTACGCGTCAGATAATAATTGTTCTGTGGGCACACAGGACACTGCACTGTTGCTTTCTTCGCAATCACGAAACAAGATCGCCCCACTGGATCGCCCGCACGCGACTTTACGAATCGCCTCGCACCGAATTTGGGTATAATCAATTATTTTTTTCTCATGATTTCATCGAGATTGATTCACGTCAGTTTCTCTTCAAAAGAAGTGTAGGAAGTGGGCGTTTTACGCAATATTCCTTTGCGTTGTAATGACTAATGAGGGGGAAAGTAGTCCAAGTCAGCGCCCAAAATATTCTCGGACTTATTTGAGGGGACAGGACACCAATGAAGACCTCCTCCGCCATTTTAGAAACTGTGGCCGTCTTTTTGTAAATGTTGAAGCCACAAAGTTGTAGAGAATTAATTGCTATTTCCTCTCATTGACGACTTTCTTTAAATGTTGATCTCAAGAAGTTATGAGCGGTTATATTTTACAATATGACTTTTAGATCAAAATTTTACAAAAGTGGTCAATAATGTACAAAGTCTAGGTCGCTTCCTAATAAACAATAATTTTAAAATAAATTATGGTTTCTCTTAATTGCCCAACACTCAACAGCGAAGTTTAGATATATCGTGTACGTTACACCTAAAATCGATCACTTTTCGCAGTGAAAATCCTGTTATCCATCCACAATGTCAGAATTTACTGATGGGATTCCTAACAAAGCAATTAAGTAAACCGCCGAGAAAGGTAAATGTAATCATGCCCTTGGATGTCAGATAAATCACACTTCTGTAATCTTTATTACTAAAGTTTTGCGATGTGCATTTCCTATCTTTATATTTTATAAGGAATTGCTCCTCCTTTGACAAATCACTTCACTTTACAATGAAAATAAAGCGATGGGAAGATGCATTGTTTATCTTTGCAAGTATACTACTGAGAAACAATACGACAAGCTCAGGGAATTTACTTGACGTTACATTCTGAGCGATGTATTTAATGGAAAGTAAGTACAACTAGAAAATGAAAACTAAAATATTTTAAATGGCTTAGAGCAAACCTCGTTTTGGAACTGAGTGCGAAATAGTCTGGATGCACATTATTTGAGCTTCGAAGGTTCCAAACTATCTATGAAGTGAGTGTTGGAATAAGTTGATGCCAAATATTATAAAGCAAAGCGCAATTTCAATGCAATTTAATCCACCCCTGGTTTTAATTTTTTGTTACGACGACTCTTTTATTCTGCGTCCTTCTCTCAGAATTCTTTGCAGATGACTGGAATAGATTGTTGAAAAAGTCGATCTACTCCACACGGTCCGATCCTACCCACGGCAGATCTGTTAAATTTATTTGCAGTTGATGCATACGCAAACACTGTCAATGTCCACCACGCGGACCAAACGAATGAGGGCAATCATTGGTATATAATCATTAGGTATGTGAAATTTGACACTTCTGTAAGGAACAAATAATAGATTTTTTTTCGCGATTATCTCAGAATATACAAAACTGTAGGTAATAGTCACGTTTTGTTCCTATAAGCTCCTCAAATGACCTCCCTCCACTGTTCGCTACCACTCGGTGCTCGCAATTACACAGGTGGAACACGAGTGCCAGCTGGCTCCATGAACAACACAGGAAACACATGAAACACGCTGCAGTGGTCAAGACTGCAATATCTGTATCAATTCATTCGGCCACACAACACACTGAGGGTACACGCTGAGGGAACAACAATTAGTCAAGGTAGATAGTCACCCACTTAACTCAAGGCTAGACCTGCCTAGAAGAACAGCTACGTCTTTCGGTGGACGATTTTGCAGGTTGCATTACGCAATAAGAAAATAATAAAACCAATAATAAAAGCAGGTGCAATTTGTTTTGGTTATAGAATGACATGGCCAATGAATCGCGACGTGCAACCTTTGTTTCATTCTATTTCTTGATGTAATATTAGAGGACCCACCCAAGTAGCCTAATTCGGCTGGAGTGAATACCTGACAGTCGACTCTCAATTGTTGCTATTGACAACGATTAGGCAATATTAGTGCTGGTAAACTGTAAAACACTGCACAACCTACTTTTCTAACTTATAATTATAACCAAATAAACCATTGTACATGGTCGGTTACATGGCTGTAATGTTTTTCAAACCATTGTTAATTCTAAGACAAAAAAAACAGTAGTGCCAATTAATCCGTCACTGTTAATAATAATTTCTAAACGCTATGAGAAAGACTTTGGGATGTAACACAAAAGTGAGATGAAAATAATTAAGTTGGCCAACTGGATTTTCTTAAATGGAGTCGACAAATAAAAAAAGCGTTGCCGTGTGGAGAGAAAACAAAACCTGTTTCGATTGTATCAGATGGAAGACGAAGAATATTCGGAGGAAATTCATTCTTGACTGGGTTGAGACAAAAGCGTGCGAACTGGGTAGACGCGTTGGTAGACGTCAAGACGCCAGCCCTACTTCCAGCAGCTGTCAAAGTCATGTCAAGTTATCCAGGTAGACGTCAAGACGCCAGCCCTACTTCCAGCAGCTGTCAAAGTCATGTCAAGTTATCCAGGTAGACGTCAAGACGCCAGCCCTACTTCCAGCAGCTGTCAAAGTCATGCCAAGTTATCCAGGTAGACGTCAAGACGCCAGCCCTACTTCCAGCAGCTGTCAAAGTCATGGCAAGTTATCCAGGTAGACGCCAGCCCTACTTCCAGCAGCTGTCAAAGTCATGTCAAGTTATCCAGGTAGACGTCAAGACGCCAACTTCCAGCAGCTGTCAAAGTCATGCCAAGTTATCCAGGTAGACGTCAAGACGCCAGCCCTACTTCCAGCAGCTGTCAAAGTCATGGCAAGTTATCCAGGTAGACGCCAGCCCTACTTCCAGCAGCTGTCAAAGTCATGTCAAGTTATCCAGGTAGACGTCAAGGCACCAGCCCTACTTCCAGCAGCTGTCAAAGTCATGGCAAGTAATCCAGATAGACGTCAAGACGCCAGCCCTACTTCCAGCAGCTGTCAAAGTCATGGCAAGTTATCCAGGTAGACGTCGAGACGCCAGCCCTACTTCCAGCAGCTGTCAAAGTCATGGCAAGTTATCCAGGTAGACGCCAGCCCTACTTCCAGCAGCTGTCAAAGTCATGTCAAGTTATCCAGGTAGACGTCAAGGCACCAGCCCTACTTCCAGCAGCTGTCAAAGTCATGGCAAGTAATCCAGATAGACGTCAAGACGCCAGCCCTACTTCCAGCAGCTGTCAAAGTCATGGCAAGTTATCCAGGTAGACGCCAGCCCTACTTCCAGCAGCTGTCAAAGTCATGTCAAGTTATCCAGGTAGACGTCAAGGCACCAGCCCTACTTCCAGCAGCTGTCAAAGTCATGGCAAGTAATCCAGATAGACGTCAAGACGCCAGCCCTACTTCCAGCAGCTGTCAAAGTCATGGCAAGTTATCCAGGTAGACGTCGAGACGCCAGCCCTACTTCCAGCAGCTGTCAAAGTCATGCCAAGTTATCCAGGTAGACGTCAAGACGCCAGCCCTACTTCCAGCAGCTGTCAAAGTCATGCCAAGTTATCCAGTTAGACGTCAAGACGCCAGCCCTACTTCCAGCAGCTGTCAACGTCATGGCAAGTTATCCAGGTAGACGTCAAGGCGCCAGCCTTAATTCCAGGTGCTTGATAAAGTTGAATACCGTCGTGCTATGTCATGTCATCCAACATTGACATGAGTAGGTACAAAATATTTAATTTTTTGATTTAGTGGTGTGCAATGTCGCACTGTTCTAGGAGGCTATTGTAGGATGATTGTAGGACACCTTCCTAGAATTTGCCTCTCGGCTGAGGGAAATCACGACCGCGGGAATCGAACCCGGGGCCTACGGAGTGCAAGCACAGAGCGTTACTGCCTGCGCCAACATCCTCCAAGCGTAAACACAAACAAGGTGTATGCGGTTATGCTCATTAGAAAGTTTGACATGTAAGTAAATATAAATCGCGGTTTATCCATGACCTTAGTCAATCAGACAGTTGAAGATCTTCACGATAAGGTCTACTACTTAAGAATAAGTACATTTAATCACACAATATCTGACTATAGTTGCTATAGTTAGTCATACAATCTTCCTTATACGCCACATGTGCGAGCTATACGTATGGATCTTAGGTACCTAACGTAACGATTCTATCAGATTGCTTAGAAGAAAATGTGCCACTTCCTGATTTTTTTTTTATAATTAGGTAACTTGGTTGGTGCGATCAAATAATGATCTGTAAAGATTCTGCGGGTACTAAGCCCGGGCTATACTACACACAAAACCTATAAAAGCCAATAAATGACTCTTTGTTATGATGGTTCGATCACAGCATACGGGTCGGCTAATATGGCCGCCCTCATTAACTGCAGACTTGCCGGTATAACGCAATTAAGGTCAAGTACGGCGAAGAGAACATATCCTAAAAGTGTCTAATTGTAGCTTCCTGCACCGCCATTCAGTGATTGCGTAGCTTTGTTTTAGCACAAACCTCGTTATCCACTTGCCAGAGATGTATGAACGACAAAGAACTACATTTAGTAACCCATCCTTTATTCATATATAAACAATTAGAATTTGTAGGTGAAGGTGAATCGAGAATCTGCTGAGATGAGTATGTTCCTCAGTAGGATGCGAACTCCGCCCCTCAGGTAATTCCTACTTTAATGAATGAAAGACGAGACGCCATGAATCAATGACACAATGGAATCTAATGACAGTAATGATCAATGAATGAATCATACGAAGAAGATTGCTAACGATTTACACGAAAGAAAACGCATTAAGTATCATACACTTATGTACGAAACAAGATTGTAATTATGTTCATTTCTGAATGAGTTTACACAAATAGTCATTCGTGCTCTATGAATAATGAGTATAGTACATTTGGCACAAATACGTTTGCCACAACGGTGAGAATTTCATCTCCATATTAATCAATATGCAGTGTGCGGTATTTGAGTAAATAAGCCTTCTATTCAGGACGAAGTATGGTGGAGCACACACGAGCGTCAAACCAGGTTATATTCTTTGTCGTCGCCATGCACGAGACGAAGAAACTCGACTTGACCCTTATTCTTTTTATTTTTGGAGGGAAAGACTAAATGCCAAGTATGAACACAATCATCGTGATTTTCTCTTTGCATTTGCATCTCAGTTGGGAATGAATTTGAACATGGATAGTTTGAATTGAACATTTATCTCCCATCTTCCTCAATCCATGTGCCAGTCTCGGTTGGCATAGATAATCATCTCAGTTTGAATGATGGCTCCTTAGGAGTCATTAGACGTTCACTTATTAGCAAAAAGTTTTACTAGAAGCAGAACAGGCCACGATATCAAGTCAAAGTAATTCAAAGTGGCAGGGTACTATATAGAAAACGTGACACTCGTTCAGGTTTTAACTAATTCTACATCAGAAACTCCACTTCATGACACGAATTGTTCTGCGAAAATTCCAATAATTCCAATACTATTTATTGACCTTGAAAACAAGATAAAGGATGGTTTTTGGTCATCTGGTTCTACCATGGTTCTACTCTTGACTCAATATGAGTATAAAAGCAAAGTATTCTTGAAATCATCATGGATTGAACTAAAAAATAATCCAGTTTTTTCCTCTTATTCTCGCTGGTACTCTGATCACATCTCGTCCTATAACCACTTACTTACTCATCTCTTTTCTACCAAGTAATTATTAAAATTCTTCGTCGGCATCGTTCGCGCTCCTATAGGTAGAGTTGATGTAGGTTATTGTGACGCGCAAAAAAACAAACAAACAAGTCGTCGTAATATTTTGCGCTGTCTGTCACACACACGACAGCTATGAGGCAAGAATCTAGCCAACAACTACCGGTCATGCAAGAGCGCACTTATTGAGAGCAATTCTACAAGGCATCGAGTGCATGCTCAACATTGCATCGGCAGACGATGTGGAGAACCGAACCGGACGCTGAAGGTAACTTTCAGACGATCTGCCTTCTTTACAGGAGCAAGGATGTCTGTACGTGTCAATTTCTATCCAGTAGCAGTCACTGGGCGAGGTAGCTCTAAAAGTTTAGATTTATTGAACATCACAAAGATGCTATTTATTTATATGGGTGGCTTGGCGATACTAACGAAAGATATTTTCACATGAAACTAGAAAATTCGATTTTACATATTTATTGGAAACGGCTATTGTTGATAATCATAAATTTGAAAACATTTACATAAATCGCTTTCGAGAAAGTCTCAATTTCTAAGGTGAAACAAATTGCCATGGTGACTGCACTTTGAGCTTCGTTGATTCCGAACTAATGTTGTACCAGACAATATGATGACCGGGCAGCTATCTCATGTCAAATACGCCCACCACAAATTCAGTTCAACAATAGGGCGGCACCGAGTTCGACCCCATGTGTTGACGAACCCGCGACGATTTGACCTTCAACTCTCGCCAAATGCAGCAACCTTCCAACTCCCGACACGGCCTAGAGGTCAACGTAATGTGACCAACGCCAATAGAATCGCCGACGTTGGCTCTCTCCCTATCGAGTGGCATCTTGCACCTGGCTCATTCCATTCTACTTCACCCAAAGTCGTTGCGCCTAGAATTTTGATTTTTTTTATATTTTGCACAGTTGTTCCTACATATAAGCTGATATCAAATCTCTAGTTTAAGTTCGTTTCAAGTCGGCGTACTCAAATTACGTGTAATTAAAGATGGCGCGGACGGGAAAATCAGTGTTTTTAAGCTTCCAGGAGAAATGTTGCCATTTCCATACTATTCAAGTTAACAGAACGATCTTTACGGCGTTTTGTTCATAAAAGATCGGTCTATAATTATGTTATTTACAATTTTGCTGTATATGGAACCCTTCATAATGTAATTTGCCCTCAAACTTTGACTAAAATTCTTAAATTTTTCCAATATTTGAGGCATGATTATGAATAGAAGGGAGTGATGGTTCAAACACCCAATTTTATTTTAGTTTCACCTTATATGTAAGAATAGATTTTCACACTTCAATGTTAGTTTTAATTAATTGTTTTTTACCAAAAAAAAGTCAAAACCCTAAAAAGTACCATTTTTGGTCGCATTTTCCTCAGGTGGGGGACCAGATAAAAATTTGCGCTCAACGGCAAAATAACCAGCATTACTTGATGTATAATTGCTGCTAGTTTGGACTTGTTTTTTTAACGGGTGTGGAAATGAATTTTCGCGTGCATTTCCAGGTGCGAAAATGCATTTCCGCACCCGTTAAAAAAACAAGTCCAAACTTGCAGCAATTATACATCAAGTAATGCTGGTTATTTTGCCGTTGAGCGGAAATTTTTATCTGGTCCCCCGCCTGAGGAAAATGGGACCAAAAATTGTACTTTTTAGGGTTTTGACTTTTTTTTGGTAAAAAACAATTAATAAAAACTAACAATGAAGTGTGAAAATCTATTCTTACATATAAGGTGAAACTAAAATAAAATTGGGTATTTGAACCATCACTTCCTTCTATTCATAATCATGCCTCAAATATTGGAAAAATTTAAGAATTTTAGTCAAAGTTTGAGGGCAAATTACATTATGAAGGGTTCCATATACAGCAAAATTGTAAATAACATAATTATAGACCGATCTTTTATGAACAAAACGCCGCAAAGATCGTTCTGTTAACTTGAATAGTATGGAAATGGCAGCATTTCTCCTGGAAGCTTAAAAACACCGATTTTCCCGTCCGCGCCATCTTTAATTACACGTAATTTGAGTACTCCGACTTGAAACGAACTGAAACTAGAGATTTGACATCAGCTTATATGTAGGAACAACTGTGCAAAATATAAAAAAAATCAAAATTCTAGGCGCAACGACTTTGGGTGAAGTAGAATGGAATGAGCCACCTACATGATTATAATCAACACAACAGGTGGTTGGTTCGACAGTGTTGCAGTGCACTCGATGTGGCAACACTGCCTGTTAGTTGGCCCACGGTCTTCTACGATCGAGGTCGGCTGGTTCACAGATCTCTGATGAGGCGTGGATGGATGCAATTGCCATTCCACGCTCCGGTGCGCAGATTATTGCCAGATATTTCTTGTTATCAAGGAGATTTAGGTAGGAAACAACCTTGAGGACAATATACCTGTTTGCTAATTAGTGCCAGTTTAACAAAGAAAATAATTGTTCCACTACTGTTAGATCTAGCCATAAAAGCTAGACTAGATTTCAATTAAATAATTTGCAGGTTATAGTATTCATGTTTATGTAATTACTAATTACGTATCAATAAAAAGTGTTATTCTAAGTGTATTTAGTTCGAGCGTTCAGTATAGCGTAATAGCGTAATGTAATAGTAAAATACTATCATGACATAAATTGCGGAGATTGTAACACACCTGTCAGTAATTATCACATCAGCCATGCAGTTCAGACATAATGTTAAAGTAGTACCTAATTAATTCTCTGGCTCTAATTCTTAACGAATCTTATACCCTACTAGAATGCCTAGAATGTTGTTCCCGTACTCTAACAATCAGATAGAAGACCTAAATTACTTCCATCTGCAAAATAATAATTCAATTTTATTGGACATGTACCATCTAAAAGGTAGACTAATTATATAAATTTCCATTGCAGGTATTTTAGCATTTTAAGCTCGTTAAAACAGAGGAGCAACTCCTCTTCCGCCGCTACATGAAGTGTTCATCAAATCCGACAATACAGTACAAGATACTTCGCTATGGCAGAAGGAAATTGTGAAACAAGACAACGTGATTTATTTTACAACCGATCATTTCAATAATATTGCTTCTTTCAAGTTTCATCTGCAAATACCTAAGTTCACGTGAACTTCCGCGTTAAAATGGAACACCGTTATATAACATTTCATTTAATAGTCATAAAGCGTGCCTGAAATATTTCAACTTTTCTGCTCAATTTGTCAGATGAAGAAGTTACTAAATGCTGCATGTAATTACCTAAAGAAACCAGGAGGTACCTATACTATGCCTTCGTTGGTTTTTACATGTAGGTCTACACAATTAGAAACTGTTTTATGGGAATCAATGGATTAGACATCCATGATGATTTAGACATCCGTCAATAAATTACCCACTTACTGAGACACTAGTAATATCGCATTTAGATGAAGAGGATGAAGCATAGATTTCAGTGAGCACGTGCAACCTGCGACTGTGAAAGAAAAGTTGAGCTCAAGAATTCAAATTGACAAGTAGGCGGCATGGCAGGAGGTTGTCTGCTCTCTGCAAGAACCTTGCCAAATAGAACTGAGCAAGTTCAGTTCACTTCGGAGGCCCGGGTTCGAACCCTCGAGAGGATTACTTTCCTCTCAAACACTTTCCATTCTTCCCCTCCTTTCTTCAACACCTTCTTCCCAAACCCAATCATTGTCATTCAATCACAGGCGAGCCGCGAGAGACATTTCAAAAGTACATTTCAACGTTTAAAATGTGATTGTTTTACACACATTGCTAAACACTTTCTCAAATAGTAAGCATGTTTGCGTGTTTCTCAAACCATTGTTCTTTAATTTTAAATAAAAAAAAATCAAATTTGTATACAGGAAACAAGTTCCAGTGGGTTCATTTACAAACAAATTCACACCGACAAAGTTTTTTCTACTTTCATTCTATATTTGAACAACAATTCCAGGTTCAGTATCGAACTTTTTCACATAACATGTTATACAGAAAAGTAAAGAGGACATATAATTATAAAAATGAATTGGAAGACGAGGCTGAAAACCTATCACGATCATAATAATATGTAAATCGATGGGTCGAACTAACCCAAATTCGTGTTCGTAATAACAGCTTCTTACGCATTATCCAACACAGTTAAACTTATATAATATAAACAGTACGCACGAACATCGTGAAAGCAATTATCCGCAATTTCAGAAAATAGTGTAACTTTGCATTTCGATTTTGACAGACGAAATTGTTGGTTAAGAAATAATAATAATATGATTGAAGACAGCAGGAAACGAACAATCAGAGATACCAAAGTATTAAATATACCACGAAACAAAATCAGAACATGTTGATATTTCTCAGAAAATATGTTGAAGCTTCATGGTCACTCTGCTACAAAATCTTGGCCAAATAGAGAAAGATTTGAGCAAGATCTTGCTATAAGATAAATTTCTATGTGCAGTCTCAATTACTGATGTGTCAAATCTTCGTTGACAACCGAATTCTCATCAACGTCTATTGTTCACACGATCAAATTTCTTTGGCCAATGGTTTGATCAAATGATTTGATAGAAGTTTTTGCCGATGAGTTTTATCTTGGAAAGAAGGGTAGATATTTTAGTACAATGTGGGTATAGGTCAGTGTCACAGTATAAACAATCCCCATAAAAAACACTTCGTGTAAAAATACCAGCCAAGTCTCTTCAACTAAAAAAAAATATATGAAATCTAAAAATTCTGCACTGAAAAGTATTGATATCAAAAAATTTGCCAAGTCAAAACTTTATTTGAAAATCAAAAAATACTTGGCGCATCGTGTACATAAATAGCTTGGAAGTATAAGCCAATTATAAATTATACATGAAATATACATATACATAGTATACCTATAATGCCCTAAAAAAAACGATGCGCCAAGTATTTTTTGATTTTCAAATAAAGTTTTGACTTGGCAAATTTTTTGATATCAATACTTTTCAGTGCAGAATTTTTAGATTTCATATATTTTTTTTTAGTTGAAGAGACTTGGCTGGTATTTTTACACAAAGTGTTTTTTATGGGGATATCACTCCTTTTTTTAGTTTATTATTTACAACTTGTGACGCATATGAAATAAACAATTACTAAATTCTTTTAAAAAAATCGCCATTTACGATTTGGTTACTACTAATGAAAATCTGTTGTATATTCATGTATAGTCTTTCGTGAAGAATAGCAAAGGTTTCATTCCAATCGGCCAACCCAGTTCCGAGATATGGCATATAACACTTCGGTTTTCAAAATGGCTGCTAAACTTACTGCACTACCACATAGAATTTATATCTACAATTAATGTGTATCATTTTAGGCTTTCTGAATATGTATTCATTGTATAGAATGGGGAATATAATAATTTTTAAATTTGAATGACGTCATTTCCGGGCTCATAAATAAAAACATTCTACTTTGACTGTTCCTATTCCATAAAGATGGCATTCCGAATCATTTGGCGCTAGTTTCGTACTGATCGGTATACCAGTTTTCGAGATGCAACGTTACTTCCGGTTTCAAAATGGCGGCTGAAATCTCTGACCCCTTGAATTTTAATTTACACATGATAACATCTTATTAAGTTATTATAAGCTGTCTCAAATAGTATGTATTGTATCAAAATGTAAATTTGTGAGATTTTTAAAATGTGTAACGTCATTTCCGGTTTTGCTATAAGAAACTGCAAATATTACTGATGATAAAACATAAAGTTGCCCGTGGCAATTGTGTGGCGCTGGTTTCGTTCAAATCTATTTAGCCAATATTAAGATATGATGTCACTTCCGGTTTAACAATGGCGGCTTCCGGTTGGTTTTGTAACAAGTCAAATGATATATCAGAAGTGCATACGTTACATAAATATCAAAATAATCGGATCAACCTTTGTTGCCGAAATGCCAATCGATATATTTCAAATTTCATGACGTCATTTCCGGTTTCGTTAACAAAATGTTTAGTCTTTTGCTACTGATAATGCATATAGTTCACCGTCCGAATCGTTTGGCGCTATTTTCGCTCCAATCGGTTTAGCCGTTGTTGAGATATGACGTCACTTCCGGTTTCAAAATGGCGGCACAAAAAATTCATGGGGAGAAGGTTAAATCAGACGCCAAAAGTGCACACGTGGTAAAAATGTGAGATCAATCGGTTCAGCCGTTTAGGCTGTGGCCTTGTTACCGGATTTGAATTCCAGGAGACTACTACTGAGATTATTATTATTATTATTATGAAAACCGCCCTAAAACACTGTTTTCACGGCCCTCTAGCGCGCAAAGGGCGTAACCTATTGTTCCCAAATTTGGTATATGTTGTAGGGTGGGCCATAGCTCGAAATTAAGATATTTCGCAACAATGTGATATTTCCCAATTTTAAGATCCAGTAGGCCGAAAATGCCACTTTGATGCTTACAGTAAAAGTGGGTTGCTCCAGCCTTTTTAAATGAGAGTGTGCGCGCGCCGTACGACTTGGCTGGCGTGGAGCGACCGCTCCACTAGATGTGTTGGTACATTGGCCCGACACTAAAATCGCGTGCAACTCTCAGAAGTGTGTCAATTACTTGATTAGTGTGGGATTTGTGAACCAAATTTATAATTCAGAAATGACAGCAAACTTACATTGAATGATTAGTTCATATAAAATCATAATTCAATTACAAAACAGAATAGGTAGGTAATCACGGATGGATTTTAATAAAAAGTCGGGCCTCTACATTAAATGGTGTGACTAGGACCTAGCCAAATGAAATGAAGTGATAATTACATAATTACAGGTGGGTTCATAGAAAGTAGGTAGTACCCAAAAATATAACTCTTTCTAAAACTAACCTATAGAGCAATCAAAGTAGAATGTAAATTTTGTCTGGTTTCATTCGAAGGTTTCACTCATTATTGGCCAGCATTATTATAAATTTACAATGCACTGCTTTATAATGTAACCGGACCGTAGTCAAAAGAACGGCCACGAAATTCAAAGCCAAAGTACCTATGTGATAGAAAAGATTTGTGTACTCATAACCGAGTTCAAATGATCAATGCACCTATAGGGTTGTAAATTATTTGCTACTGACCAAGGTGCGGTGCTTACTTTCTAGATTGTTTAGCTATGACAAATGTATATGTAAATATATAAGTTTGAAATGTCAGCAACTCAATAGGTAAGTTTTCACCGATTTCCCTGATAATGTGTAAAATATGATAAAATGTGTTCAAGATTGATGACTTTGCAAAATGTCAACTTGTATGAAAATACAAGATTTAAATATTTTCACTTTTCAACCAATAAGAGGATTAAAAGACAGCAAACAAGACAGGTTGGTCTTACATGCACATGGGCGTCACAGGGGAGGGGAGGGGCGGGGGGAGGGCGCAAGGGGGTTCTTGCTCCCCCCTGGATGTCAGTGAAACAAAAAAGATTGTGGTGTTTTACGTAAGTTTCATTTTGAAAACATTAAAACTCAAAATACCTTATCATTTCAAAGTGTTAAAAAAACAAAACTGCCTGGGGAGCAAGGTGGGAACATGCCCTCCACCACCTCAAAGTGTGTTATTTTAAAAAATATTGAATATTTCACAAAAATGCACCACATATCGTTTCAAAATTGATTTCAAAGTGTCCAAAAAGCAAAAAGCGCACGTCCCCCAACCCTGGAAATTGTTTTCCATGCTTTACCGCCACCCCCCATGGCAGAAATCCTGCTGCATGCAAAATTTCAGCTCGATCAGAGAAACGGCGTGCACCAGCAATCGGGAAGAAATACGTGATTTCTTGCTCCTTGCGGCCCTGACAGATCAAGATGTTTTGATGACGATCTGTGAATCTTCACGACTTCAAATAAAGACACCCTTTCACTATTATTAAAAAATCTTTGACCATAACAGATAAGTACAATGGTACAAATTCAATCTTATAATGCACATCTGTAACTAAAGTGACAAATCACGAATTCCCGCAGAAAGTGATATAAAATCATATTGTTATCGAGTAACGCCGGATGGTTGACGACACGACACGATGTTGATGAGATGAGAGATGAAATGAGGCTGTACGTGAAAGTGGCGACATTGAACCTGATCTTGTAAACCCATGTCTCGGTTGGCTCCTCGGTGTGGAAAGTATTTTACTTGGCAACGAAGCACCAAGTTGGTTTCACATCGCGCGCGTTCGCTTGCTGGAACTGGATCCTTGCCATCCACGTTGGCACCACAAAGTTGATCGAACTGACGACTTTTTTTATTACACCTGACTGACTGGAAACTCAAATTGAAGGCGCACCTCGCTCGACACTTGATTCAGAATTCAGAAAACGCCATTTTGAAGACTTGCCAAGGTGATGTGTACGCCCCCTCGAAATCTATCGAGTAGTCCACCCCCAGATTCATTAAACTATATGGAGACAAATTAATCATGAGGCGAATTTTCAAGGAATCGTACAGAATAAGTTTGCAAAAAATTGCACTTTCTAGAGTTAATAGATAATTCTCTCGTCTCATTATTTTAATAAGATAGGTTGGCTCAGTGTTGTCAATTACTTTGAGGAAGGCGGACGTTATAAAAGCGAGAAATGCACTTGATTGCCGGGATATAAGAACACGGTAGTCGGTACTTCGTCTATATTCAAAGTAAGTACCTAGGTACTTACATTGCAGATGGTTCTTGGCTTACTCGGAGAACACAATGCAAAGCATAATAAATAGTTTGCATGATTTAAATTATCTTCTTCTAAGAAGAAGGCAGACTCCAGAAGTATTATGTATTCTATTCCATGTGTCTGCAAGTATAACTATACCTAAGGTGAGGCGTGCAGGAATTCAACTGGGCAGAGCAAAGTTGCTTGAAGCCTTTGGGAGGTCTCTCACAAAGTTTCAAGAATGGACGCAACTATGATGCAAGTGAGATCTATTATCGATACGAGAAGAGGTAATAGCTACTTTCATTCATGCCCCGTAAATATATTGAAGTAGAAAGCAAAATCCAGCTTCCATCTGACTTAGATCCTGAATGTCCTTCCTGTAGAGATCAATAGAGATTCCCATCAGAATATGTGTGAGAAAAGATAGAAGTAATTACAGGTACAGGGACCTAACGAATAATCTTGATTTACAAATGATCTGATGGTAAATAGAGATTGTAAGAGATCATTGTGTGTGTAATTGTCTGTCTTACAATGAAAATGAAACGAGATTGAAATTGAGAGCATTTTAGAATTGTTCCGCGCGTCTCTCGTCTTTCATGTGTCCAATCAAAACTCACGATTTCATCCTCTAGGCAAGGTGCATCGATGTTTTTTCCTCCGATCTGGAAGATCTCGAATCAAATGCGACCTTGTCTGTGGAACATCTCGGCGTTGCATGATGGACCACAGCATCAGATGAGACGAGGAAGATGAACGAAATCCAATCAACATTCCGTGGGTTGTGTTCTTTTCATCGACACAATGACTTTGTTTTCCACTCTGATAATGGAAGACTAATAATGCTGGTTTGGGAGTTTGAAACCGCAGCCCGCAGCTACTGTTGAAAAGAATACATCTCCAGCAATAGCATAGGTACATCAAAATGGAGGTAACATACAGACAGGGCCTACTTTCTTTCAGTCGAGAAGAATTATACCGAACTCGTCCAACAATGTTTTTGACGTATGCAACCTACCACCCATTGTTCGGTAATTACTAATCATTACTGACAGTTAATAGCTTTTCAAAAGGATTTACAGAATCTAATCTTATCTCAACTATCAATTAATGTACTTCCTCGTCTGTTTCCCACTTAGCACAAGGTGTCGTCGACTAAAATATTCCGACGATGTCACTTCCGCTCGCTGATCTTGGAAGAGGGATGAGCACATGAATAATCGGGAAGATTTACCCGCATCTTGACGCTATTTCTGTTGTCTGTGGGGGATCACAAATGTCGCCGACAACTTCGTTAGGATTTAGAAATAGTCTGCTATGCTTAGTTGACGCTGCTTTATAGAATCAGACGATCAATTTAGGTATTTAGTCATTAGTGGAAATAAATTGCATTCCCAGACGCGGCGCATCATTGATTTTATATTGGAGATCTGATGCCAAGGCTTTGAAAGTTGGCTCTGGAATAGAATGTCAAGATGCGAAGTGATGTCATGGGAAAACGGTGCAAGTTGGTTCAGACAATCGCTCTGAACTCCCGCTGTCTCGGGTTCGATTCCCGCGACCATCCTTCATGACCGAAGTTTTCTTGTGTTTTCCCTTGGTTAGGTTGAGGGAGGTAAATGCTGGGAAGGTTTCGAACCAATATGCCACGACCGTCCTTCACTCCGTTCATACGTCGCCATTAGCCTATAATAGCAGAAAAGCTTGACGACTAAAATTGACACTAAAATAGGCAGGTAAATTGAAAAAAACCGACGGGAGAGGAAGACAACATTCATTACGGTATGAAAGGAAACGGTGTAACAAGGAACAATCAGGTATGCGAGACATGATTGCGTGGCTTCTTGTCTAAGATGAGACAACGAGAATTAGCATTGAATTGAAGAATTGCAGTAAATCCAAGAATAAGTCGAACTAACAAACCCCATTACTACATATGTACAGAGACGACAACGTCAAGCTGCTTGAGTACACATTTGACATTCCAGAGTACTACAAACACTTGTGCTACCTTCAACTATTTCCGCCGCTGCTTTCTTTGTCACAGCAATCGCGAAGAATCTTAGTTAGCACATTTGGTCTTGTTCGAGTCATCCCAAAAGAAATAGTTTAGTTATTATAACGTTTAACTTTCACATAGAGAAGAGTGTTTTTGTGAGCAACAGATGTGTAGATATATTTTGGTCACGACAACAGCTTTTTGCGTTCATGAAAACATTGTAGGAGTTGCATGCAAATGGGCAATTATTACCTATGGCGCAAACGTTATAATTGGGCCGAACAAAATTGAAACATCTCGATTTTGAACTTTACTAATGGATTTGGGTGGGGGAGTCAAATAGATACAATTAGGACAACCGTGAATCTTTATTTCGCCTCCTTGCTTCCACGATTACATATTTCTCAGAAGTATTTGTCTAGAATTTTAAAAGGAAACTAGAATTGTAAATAATTACTGTACATTTACTCTCCATTATTGTTTAATTCCTCCAGTGATTAATCAACTAACAGTAATTTACAAGTTTTTACGTGGAATTAGAGTAAAAAACCGTACATGTTTTTCTAAGCAGCCTTGCAAAACGCATCGAACATATTTAAAAGTGCATTTGTTTTGTTTCTTTCTCATCATAACCTTGGTTGTCTGTCTCACACGATGAAGAAAGAGCCGACACAGTAATGATGATAATGTGAGTGCCGAGTCGATGACCTGAGAGCCAAACACTACCACGTGGTGAGGTGATGGTCATAATGCCAGGTACAAAACCTTACATCCGCAAGGCACAACGAGACAGTGGTTATAGCGCGCATGGAACATTCTTTCGTCGGTCAATGCATCAGTGACAAAAATTAAACTCCATAATGGGCGTCCGCAGAATATGTTCCGGGTTGGGTGGGAGGCAAATTGTTACGTTCAATCGTGGTTGGGGTGGAGGGTCCTTCTTGAGGTCCGGGGTGCACGGACATTTTGGTACATTCTAATGTTTTTGTTCCAAAAATTACAAATTACATAAATTATAATAAAAACATCAAATTTTTTCGTTAAAAAGGTGCCCAGAAATTACACTGTACACCCAACAAATCATAAAACGGTATTTGAACGAAATGGATTCTCAGGTTCCTTGACAATGAATCCTTGTTATTATCAATGAAATTAGAGCTCATTTACTCGAGTAAGAAGATGACGAGTTTGAATAGACTTCATAGAATGATGACATCAAATTTTTTCCAGCCAATCAATTTCTTTCAAATATGAAATACCTAGGTACCGTTTTATGTATGTTGTACCGTATTTGTTGAGTGTATTCTACGTATTTTATGTATTTTCTTAGATATTCATAGAATTGGGGGGGGGGGGGGGGCAAGTGTCATCTTTCTGCCCCTCCCCTTCTGACGTCATTACATTTTTTGCAAAACAGTAAATAAACTGAAAATACTTTCTTCACAGCCCTAGCCAACATTGTGATACGTAACGATGTAGGTAAGGTCGCTAATGTAAATTCACCCACAAAACCAAACAAAGTCGTTTTTTTACCTTTGTTATAAACTAGAAGTGGGTTTAGGGGTTCACGGGTTCAAAATTAAATTCTAGATATTCGGGAATCACCTCCGATCTGTTAATTAGTATTGCGTCACGAGGAAGGTACTGAGTTGAAGTTGGTCAGACCAGACGAGCACAGTCTGGCACACTCACAAGAATGAATCAGATATGAAATGTGGGCCTAACTGTATAGCGTTCCGCTGTTGTGCGGATTAATTAATAGGTGTAATTTTCAACTCAACATGGAATCTCATATGCCTGCTGACGCCTGTCAATATCATACCAAGAAGTTGAACGATGAGGCGATTTTAAAGATAATCAATTGAAGTAGGACATGCCATTATGCTCTCGCATGTGCGATGGATTAGCGGGAATAGCACCCGGACCTCCCGAATTACAGTTCAAAGTGTTGTACTCAATACCGCACCAACATCGACAAAGCGTGTCACAACTGGCACTTGAACTGATGATAATTGTGTAATACCTAGAACAAACTTGATTGAATCTTCTAGTCGAAATATTGAAATTAATTTTCATATCACTTTCTTTGTTACGCGATATTTGTCACGGTGGTGGTTTCGGTAATCGAACTCGAAGATCGACTTTCTAATATTCCAGCAGCGAGCGACTTCATTACCGGATTACATTGCGCTCTTGTAAGTTGCTATGCAATATCGCTCTAAATGACACCTGCAGATTGCTTCTGTTCACCAACAGTATTGTCTGTGGTGTGGGACATTTCTTACTACTTTTCTATGGTCAATCTTGTCCCAAGAAATGTTGTCAATGCGCTCTAATGAAAAACCAGACCACCAGCTTTTCCAAGATGTATGTAGACATGAAGTCTAAGTAATGCAGACTGATCTTTTTGGATCAAATTGATATTAGGTGTGGGGAGCTTTACAAGATTAGCTGGTCTACCAGAGAGTAATCCTTTCATTGGGGTCTAGGGGACTTGGAAGCCAGGGACAGAACCCCTTTTCCACTTCAGAATATCGGGTAACAAATGAAGGAGTTCTTTCAACAAAACTCAAATAAAAAATTATTTGAAATGCGTTATAATATTATCTTTCTGTCTGCATCGTCAATCACTGCACCTCTTGTATCGGTCGGTGTTCCAGTATAATATTACCAGACGAAGAAATAAACGTCTCACGATTTCAAACTCAAAAGATACATACCTGCAGCGTTGACTCCTGCCAAGTGTTAATCCAAGTAACAGCACAACTCTTCTTGTCCAGATTCTAAGTGATAGTCAAATTCTGCATAGATTTGTCACAAGAAACCACCGGTGATGTTAAAACCAGGTCGACACAACCTCACTCTCCAACGCCTGCCGCCTGACTGATTCATCTTTCACCGACCGACTATCCATCCACTTCCACTAGCACTCCAAGCAGGGTGTGGAGGGGAAGACAGCGGCAACATGGTGAATAAAGTGGTTGTACGATCCGGTAAAAGTTGTACAGACCAGAAGGCGAGATAGACGACAAAAAATTACATGTTAGAAAATTATCAAATTATTTCGGTTTTAATGATATGTTGTGTTGGATTATTTCAAATTCTTAAACTTAAGAAACGATTACTACATTATTTTCTAATTTTATCTGTAAATGATGAGAGGAGACCCCTAAAAGATGGAGTATATGCAACCGTTTTAACACCTGTTTTCAGAGAAGGTCTATATATCAGGCGACACAAAATTACTTACAAAATAAAAAGAAAACTACTGTTTGTTTTGTAAAAATAGGTTTAGGGTCATTACAACTTACAAAAAAATATATTAAGTTATTTATGCATTTTTAAGGTACACAAATATAATGAACTAATGTATACTATATACATAATTAAATTTTATAAATAAAACTTCAATGATTGTCTTAATAGTTTAATTTTCTAAATACTTAGTTTGACTTTTGGTACAAAACTTTTCTCTACGAATATTAATCGACAGCATTCTTGCCAATTATAGAAATTAAAGTTAATCGGCAGATTAATAATAAACGTGTCACAGTATTTTGAAGAGCACATGTGTTGTAAACTTGTTTGTTACAAGCGGAGCCAGAGAAAGAATCTGCCCCCAGGTTTGAGGTCACACTTGATCGAAGAACTTGACCCCGAAAAACGCATCCATCCATCCATCCATCGCTAATACGGTAATACCACACTAATACAAACGAAATACCCAATTTCATGCTCGTAACTTTCCACTCAGACTTTCCACTGATTAAAACCACCGTTTAGTCTGTAGTTTTATTAGGTGACTAGAATCACGAGTGAAAATTTTAAAAATTAAAATCGAAGATACTTGTGATAGTTGTTTTAAATCAGATATCTTGCGTGCATCTACTCAAACTTTTTGCTTTCCTATTTTTTTGCTTTTCTATATTATATTTGTCTTTAAATACAAGTATAATAACCCCATGTTCTATATTAATTGTTTTCCGCCTCTTTACATCCTCAAATTGATGCCTACTGCCGACTGCGTAAAGGACACAAGAAGGGGGCTGGGCAGTTGACCCCTGAAATCACAATCACACAAAGAAGGGGAAAATTTAAAAAAAACATGAAAATATTAGATCAATATCAATACGTTCTATAACGTTTTGTTTCCCCCTTTTTACAGGAACTGGAAGTCAATGATTTTGCTCATCTGATTCTGGGAAATGAAAAGCAAATATGGGTGTCGTCTTACGAAAACCATTTTTTGCGATTCATAACACAAGAAAATGATTAAAATTAAATAAATCTTCAAAAGCACAATTCTAAAACCGATAAAACCGATGATAAAATAAGAAATTGAACACCGCTCTTTTATTTGTGTCAACAATGTGATCAAGCAACTAATAATCACATTGACTGTGGAGACAAAACGTCAACGACTACTTATCTACTTTGTACATGTATTCACGTCTACTTAGCCATATTAAGTGTTGGTTTACTAGTTTGACTACCTCCAGTTAATAAAGGTATTCTCTGTTCTACTTTCAATACCTAATCTGACTTCAGACTGTCCACGTGGTTTGGTTGGTGTCAGTTTCAAACTGAACAGCGTCGTTCGGCTTCTCAGTGGCTGTGGTAAAATAGGTTACCACATGCAAGTCCATCCCAACCACATAAACCAGTAAACCACAATAGATGACTACAATCACGATCGACAACCATAGAACAAAGTGTTTAGGAAAAAACTCCGAAGTTTGGGGGAAGGGGAGGTGAGACAAAATAGTTAATTTCAAAATTTATTATTGCCGAGTGAAAATTGAAATTTATACAATTTTATGTAAAGGTCCTAATAGGGAACTTTCTCTAGTAAAACGTGAAATATTGAAATTATGCATGTCTAGGATCATGGGCGAACGCAGAATATCTGCCAGGGGGGAAGGGCAAGCAAGAAAACCATTTTTTCAAGGGCTACGGGGGGTGTGGGGGGCAAAATCAATTTTGAGACGTTTTGAGGTTATTTTGTTGAAATTTTCAATAGTTTTTAAAATTTTACACTTTGGGGTGCTGCCCCTACCTTGCCTCGCAGGGATTTTTTTTAAACTGTACGTAACACACCACAAAAATGAATGTTTTCCTTACATCCAGGAGGGGGGTGGGGTCCCCCCCACGTCTAGGATGTAGACAAACAAAACACTGAAAGACTGAAAGAAATCTCCAAATTTTAAAATTATTTCACTTTGTTTTTCAACTGGGGCTCAGCATTGCCATGGCAACAAAGTATTCACCATGGTAACACATTGTTGTGGACTTAAAAATGGCATCACCGGGCTGACTGACATCACACATGGACTTTTTCCCGCCAAAGTGTCACATGAAATTTCAATTTGATATTTTATGAATGAAAATGTAAATTTTTTCGGGTGAAATGTGTATTTGTCATTATTATTCGTGTTGATATTTACAAATTTACAATAATTTTTTTAATGAGACTTCCCTAAAACCCCTCCCTTAGCAGTCAGCTTATCCTCAAACTCGCTACTTATTTAAAAAAGAAAAACTGTAAATTGTGTAGGTAAGTACCTTCTGTTTCGGGTGCATTTGTATTACGATTTAATATTTTGTACGTTTTGATTACCTTCTTTGCTTGAAAATGTACTCTTTATTTACCCACACACTGATATATTCACGCTAAATTGTGTAAAGCTAAATTAAAGTTTCAGTAAATCCAGTTGTTTTCAACTTAAGCCCATACTTTTTGCTTGTCCCCAAACACGCAAAACAAACACCCAAAAATGTAAAGATTAACCTGCTGTGATGATTCGGATTTCCGGTTCTTTTTGTAAATGACGCCTCATTTGTGTAAACTACCAAATAAAAATCAAAAAAGTTTTTTTGAAAGTATATGAGATGCGATCTGTGAAAAGGGACCTGTGGGTGAAGGATATTAATTTCCAGCTTTAAAAAGTGAAAAAAATTAGGAATAAATCATTTTTTTAAAATTAAATTCTGTTAAAAATAAGAAAACGTTAAATATTTTAAAATTTTATTATTCAAAAACTTTAAAAGCAGGAAAAATGAGTTTAAAATAAAGCTGCTTTATTTTTTATTTTATTTTTAGATTTTTTAGTATTTGTATTTACAGAGATCGAAGAAAACACCACTAGGTAGTAGGTAGCAGATAAAGCCATAATCCGAAAATCGATAAAATAGCCATTGTAACACATAATTGCATTTTGCAGCAAACTAACTCTTTCACGCACACCCACAGGTCCCTTTTCACAGATCGCATAACATATAATTATTATTTTTTTAATTCAAGAGATCTTCTGAAGATGAAAATTGAAGAGGATCACTTGGTTCTTATCGAGTGGGAAAGCGCCTCGCCTCTAAATGATTTGTCACTATCTAATTTTTTTGTCTGCTTGTTTATTGGTCTGAGTAGGTAGTAACTTTTAGACAAACTTGGAGATTATTTATGGACGTAACGCAAACGAAATTGAACAAGTTTTAGATAATTGCAATCTGCAGCATGCACTCTTGATCCAAAATATCTCAAGATAATTATATAAAAAGAATAATAGGAATCCATCCATAAGAATAAGATACCTCCAATAAAGTAAAATATATGTGTAACAATAAAGTTTGAAGATAACGACAAATTAGTCTGAAAATTGGCAAAAGTACCTAAATGCAAAGTTTTAAGTTGATCAGTCAAAATTTTAAAAAAATCACAGGAAAAATGGTTTTAAATTTTAACCAATCAGAGGATTTGGCTGAAACTTTGTAAGATTGGTGACAATATTGGTTGCAATGACATTGCAAAATTTCAAATTGATCGGACCTACCAATAATTTTTTTAAAAATTTGATCCAATCAGCACTTTCAAAAAAAATTGGGTCTGCAACGCCCAGAAATGGTTTGTACCGTACGTGTACGTACAATTTCAGCTCGATTGAAGAAAAACTGTGACCTGTAAATATCATCAGTAACAGAAAAATAATTTAAAAAAACAAAAAAAACAGATATCCATGCGGAGTAGCTTGCTTCGCTCGCTCAATAATAGGTACCTACTGTTCAATCATAAGTTTTAAAATGACTTTATTTTATTACCCGCATACAGTTTATAAACTTTCAAAATTACAAAACATAAAAATAATGTAGACTCTCCATTATGAAGAGATATGTACTGTAACAACTAATAATAACTCACAAATAAATCCTTATGAAACCAACCAAACCATTTAATTCTAAAGGATTATTAAAACCCACTACTAAGTCTTTAATAAGTCGCCAATCATCGGAAATGTTTTCGTATATTTTTCTTATATCTTGCAAATTCCTTCGGAGAGTTTTTGTAAGAATGAAGCAACAACTTCCGAGTTGACGTCTGTTACAGCCTTTTCATTTTCCACCACACTAAGCACCTCATCAGTCAGACCATCTTCAGACTTCTCTTCAGATTGGGTCTGTGAAGAAACAAAAAAATTACATTACGGTTCATCAATCCTAAAAAAAACCTAAAAAAATCATACCTAAAGTATTTAATTAAAAAACTAATACTAAAAATACTATAAATTAAATAAATAGAGACTTAAACAACTAAAAATTAAGTTAAAAATATAAGCAATTGATGTAATTTGTTGTCACAAGCTAGTGACTTGATACAGAGAGCGTCTATGAGCGTCATATGTCTATGAGTTTTTGAATTGTGATTTACCTGCAGATGACTGTCACAGGACTGGAGTTTATCCTGGTATTGTGCGTGAAGTTTTGGCAGGAGATCAACAATAGCGTGAAAGTTATCCTAAACAAACAAAATTAGTAAAAACTGTGATATCAGTAAAACTCGATTTAATCTATCTACCTTTGTACAGGTTTAGTGTTGATGAAATCTGTTTGAAATCTTGAGTTGCTTGAACGATTGTTTTCAAAATGTCACAGATTATAAAGAGTAAATCTGTGTTCCCATTGTCAAATATATTTGAATTTTTGTTTTGTTTTTCCGTGGCAGGGTTGCAAAAAGACCATAAATTACTCCAGTTTAACCAAAGAGGTTCTAGCACTGATATATAACACGTGGATTGCTTATCAATGCTATGCGAGTGAATTGTCAACATTTTCTAAGTCGCCGCTGTAATAACTTTGCGGATTTGTAGCAAATTATAACTATTGTAACTAAAACGTGTTTAACTTAGTTAACTAATGAGTAATGACTAATGTAATGATTTAGTTGTTTCAAAGTGATTTTAGAAATGATTTAGATCGTGTAAAAGGCTGTTATGAATTGATGACCTTGAAAAGGAACAATTTAGGAACATTTTTCTAATGTATTTTCAACTTCACTGGGACTAATCCTAAAGGGATTCAATACGCAATCCACGCAACGAAGTGGAAGTACATGGAGATCAGTGGGTTCTAGTAGGTAGGCTTCCTACTAGAACCTCATTGGTTTGACCCACTGCAACAAGGGTAAAAACAATTTTTTTAATTTGTAAGATTTATTCTTCATCTATAACCAGTAAAATTCTGAAGATAATCGTAATCGCCAATCGGGCAACTAACCGTTTTTGAAAGGCCACCTCTTTATGGATTTTAGAATTAAAATAACTTAAATGCAACATGCATGTGCAGCACATGATTAAATCTTTTAAATATTACAAATGTCAATTACAACACATATCGCTGATACATTTTCATGTATTTTTAGGAAGTATTACACCCGAATCTCAAATTAATGTGAGAATATTGACTCTCATTTTTATTTGTTTAAATTTACTTACATACCTATTATGTAGATATACTTAAATTTAAGATTACCATAATTTCTTGCATATTCAAATGATGATAATTATTAAATCAGATGTTAGTTGCTAAGATTACAAATTCACTATTGTCAAGTTGACAATATGGCGCAATTGCCAGCATTGCTGTGTTGTGTATACTTAGGTCTTTTTGTCGGGGTGTTCTTACCTGCTCAGATCACACAGGAAGTCGTCACGGAACAGTTTACTTTACACCTATCCATCGAGTTTTGATTCGAAATCCTTGCACCTATCATATTTAGTGACGTACTTCCGCCTGCTCCGAGCAGGTTAGAACACCCTGACGAACAAACCTCTTGATTGCTCAATAACAAATAGTTGATTGTTATGAATCAGAGTTATTCAGGTTATCACCTGTTTAGATACTGGATTGTGATGAATCCTGTTCATTAAGGTTTGCTCGGAACTGCTCCAACTTGCATCAGCCCTACGCCTTACGCCGATGCACATAATCACCTGTCCGAAGCTGCTTGGAGCAGTTCCGAATAGCCCGACAAACAAACCTAACGTCATGCAAGAGTAGGTAATTTCTCAGTATAACTCATTAGGTACTTCATCAAAAGAACCTCATTTCAAGCTACACATTTAGTGGCCTACCTGAGTTCCCTCATAATTCAGGATTCCCATACAGCTTATTCCGGAAATCTTGAATGACTTGTTCGTTAGCTTCTTGAGGACTTTCCGTCCCAAAGCAAAAACACACGGGACGTCTTGCGCTGCAGAAGCAGCCTTCAACTCCTCAACTGTGTCATCAATACCACCTTAAAAATTAAATAACAGAATTGTTAGGTAATTAAATTGTCCGCATGGCAAATTGCTATTGATTTTCAGTAGCAATAAGATGAATGGAATGGGAAATTACCTGCTGACTGGACTCGCTCCAAATCAGGTGCAATAATTAGCAGCTTAATTTTTTTTAAATCAAGATATTTCTTAGATTCACGAAATCCAAGAACAAACCTACGTTTGGCATGAGCTTTGACGGGATCATTGAAATACAGTCGATCTTGAAACTTAACAATATCTTTTATAAGAGCAGTGACAAGGGAGTCTAGCTCTGGTGACAAGTCGTGGTTGCAATATCTGCAAAACAGACAATGAATTACAATTAATAACATTCAGTCACTGAGTCAAAAGATTCATTAACAATTAGAGTTAGACACATACTCTCTAAATTTTCTGCTATGAATCTTTAATTTTTCGGATGTTATTGTGTCGAAATCACAATCATTTTCCTTTATATGAATGTTGTCTAATGATAATATTTTGTTGGATGATTCGTCTTCTTTATTATTTGTACTTGTAATTCCAGATGATTTTTCTAGAAGGAACGTATCTTCAGAGGACTCTGGACTTGGATCAACAGGGGACTCTGTTGAATCCGGAGACACCGCTTCAGCAGATAGTTCAGGGCACAATCTGTCTGTTGATCCAACGTCATCTTTAAATGCACTACATGAAGCATTTCCGATAGAACGTTTTACTTCTCTGTCATGTAAAATGACCAGCTTCAAGCTTGATGGTTTCTTATCTTTTGGTACTTCTCTCTTTTTCCCCTTATTTCTTGTTGGGTTCGATGAATCCAACTGGTTTCCCGACAATTGAGGTGGCAAATCTTTCTTCACCTTCTGCTTATTTACAGGCACATTTGCTACAGATTTACTTTTCTTCAGTGCAGTTAGCACCTCAATCTTAATTGGAGCATTACGTTTCGGTTTACGGAAGGGAATATAACCTGGAGTTGTCGATGAAACACTCTGCTTAATGGCATCTGTAGCATTTTCTTGAGCAATTATTGATTTACTGCATTCAGGCTCGGAATATGGACTAGAAGGCCAGTTACCCTGATAAGAGATTTACAATTAGATAGGTAGTAGGTAATAAATAAATAACTTATCAACAGATTAAAAGTTTTGTAAGTTCTAGTAGGTTCAGAAACGTTGGTTATTAATAATTAATTACTCACCATAATAACTTCTTGTGAAGAGCTTGGCATGTGTTGTTTTTCTTTTGTCTTTGATGTTCCGTGTGTTTTACTCTTACCCAGCGATGGAAAGTCATTAAGTGATATATTTGGGGCATTTTGGCTAGAGGTGGAATTTACCACTTGTGTTGGATTTAATATCTTTTCTAGTTCGCAAGGTTTCACTAATCTAATTCTTTGATCCTTGGGTTCGTACAGTCTTCTTCGTAGTTCTTCTTCTCGGACTCGCTTCGACTCTTCTTTCTTTAACTTATTCTTAGCCCGTCTTCGAAGCCTAATGTCAATCCCGTCGTCAGTACTATTACCACCTGTTGCCGCACTAATAGCAGTAAGTGGCAATCCTTCATTCCCAGTCAATGTTAAATCCTTGGACATTACCTCGTAGGTTAGTAATATTTTTTTATGATTAACACACTTCTCTTACAGTAACGTTCCTGTATCTAATGTACCAACACAACATAATAAGTACATGAGATACCTTGGACAATACTGATTTCTTTAAATGAGTCAAAATAAATCAGATTAGAATACTTTTTATACAAAACGAAAAGGATTTGACATTTTACAACTGAGGTTAGGTTATGGTTGTTTGTTGGTTAAAGTTCGTTCACGATAAGAATATCACTGACGTTTTAGTCGATCACGTCGTTCATTGGTCAGTCACTTGAACACTGCCCTGTCAATGGCAAGACTTTCTTCTTTGTATTATTGAAATTGTATAAATTATGTCAAATACACAATTTTTAAAGTAGTAAATATTATAAAAATTCAATAAAATTGATTTATTTTTATCTACAGCCGTATTATACACATTTTTTGATTATTATATTGATATTTACATGTTTAGGCATACGTTCACTTGACTACGGTGTATTTGCTACGGTAGTACACGCCGCCATTACGGCTTGCAATTCTAATCGTGAATGAACTTTAGTTCCTCCGTTCCTCTTTGTCCCTTCCTCCTCCCAGCCGAGTGCAAGGTCATTGACTAGCGCGCAATTTAAAATTACTTGAAATCAGTTTTGACTTCAGCGATATTATAACACTTGTCACAAAGGGGCCACGAAGGTTCCTCAAGGAAGATATTTAATTTATAAATGTATTATAAAAAATTATATAAATTAAATAATTTCAGGTTTAAAATGAAAAGAATCATACAAAACAATAGGTATGCAGAAAAACACCGTGTCCCTTTGCTCCTTAACTGGACCCCAATTTTCAAGATTGCTCGAGTGCGCCCATAATCGAGAGCGACGTCCTGCCTAACAAAACAGCATTTAACCTGGGACGTCAGTTTATTATTATGTTTGGTCTGACATGAGGCGGCCATAAATCCTATGAAATTTGTCTCAAACGACCTCGAAAATACATCCCCCTGAGAGTTATAGAGCTGAATCCAGTGGCTGAAAATCCACACCATTTTTTAAAATTGATGGCAACATAGAAAATTATATATTATTATGTAGGATTGGTATATTTTTAAAGACTACTACCATGCTACTACCTCTAGGATGCACTACTATTATTCTTTTACATACGAGATTCAAATCTCTTATTTTTTTTTTTATTAGGCGGAGATGAATCATGATTTCCTTCAGTTAAAATTACATAAGGATTACATAAGATATATATATAGGATAGGAGTAGTATATAGGATATAAAGGAGTATATAGGATTACTGATTTACATAAGGAATTAATGAAGCTGAACTTCCATAATAGAATTTGTGAAGAAGCCATGCCATTGGCCAAGCTTTCAACGTGGCATTGCAGCACACAAAAATTTCATGTGGTTATCTGTCGCAAATTCGTGTTCATGGAAGACCAGCTTAATAGGTATCAATCATAGAGAACGTAGGCACATAATGAAGACATTCAGTTTATTGGAGACATCAAATGGTATAAAAAAATGGAACATAGGTAAGTGTTTTGAATAATATTCGAAACATCTAGAATGAAATAATTGAGGTACCTACTGTCAATGTCAAATAACTGATTTTCAATAGTGAAGTTGTGTGAAATAGTATTGTTTTGAGAATACAAATCAAATTTCTTGAAGGTAGGGAATTTATGTTCAATAAATTTGAGTGAAGCCAGGCATAATGATACTCCTTTACTCAAATTAATCCATACGCGTTTTCAACGTCTTCACAGTGACTTTATCTTTTTCGATCAAGTGAATGACGGCACCCCAACCAGACACTGCATCCCTGTCGAACGCGTTCATGAGCGCTTGCGAGATTGTCTCGAAGAGATCATCTGGCTCCATATCCGGTTCCCACAATGCTTCACACATACCGTAGAGTTGTTCTGAGCAGGTTCCGGCGACGACAAAATCATTTGGCTCATTGGGGCAGCCAATAAGATCCATATTGCAAACGTACGGCTCGAATGTATCTGGAGCTAAACCAGCAATCACAGGCTCAACGAAGAAAGGACCAAAACGCTTCTCATACAACATATTTGACACCATGTGAGTGAACGTTTTAGGCTTCATCTTGCGATTTTCTTTCAATTCGTACAAGTTGACACGGAAACGGAGTTTCTCGAAGACTGTTTGTGTGTCGGTAGCCAGGCCAGGTAAACCGATATAGAGGTGTGATCCCATTTTAAAGATCTTCTCCATGTCCTCTGCCAAGGTTTGGGTTTGGATTCCAAATCGCCGATCTGAAGCTATGGCCACACAACCCTTTCCCTTCATGGCGACAATAGCACCACCATTATATGCTAAGATTGACATTATAATACTACAAAGAGTCAGATATTTAGCAAATAGAGTTAATCAGCAAACTACAGACACAAAATAACCTCCAAATAAATGGAAAAGATGACTTGCCGATGGATGACAGTCAAACAACCGATTTTTTCACACCACACACACACGGTCCAGCAAGTCACCCAAGTCACGGCCCGGTAGTGTAATAAGCAGTCAAACCAACATTGCAAAACCAACTTTAACTTAAGCGGGAAATTTTTAAAACAATTTTCGCAATTTCTTCTTATTTTGTACTACTTTTACATGGAATTTACATTTTCTTGTGACATGCATCCATTTAATTTTATATAAATACAAAATATATTTATTACGTTAACTAAACACAATCTCTTGATAAAGGGAATAGAATATACAAAAAGGCTCAATTTTCTAAAATTTTACTGCAATTTAAAGCAATAAATCAAACGTCTACTGATTACCTCAAAAGGCTTTACACCTTTAAAGTAGAGTATTTACGACCAAAATATATTAATAAATCATAATTCATACATGGAACAATCGTAACAATATTTTAATGACCTTGTGGTACCCGAGGCCCGATCTGTGGACAGGACTTTTCTTGAAAAGCTAGTATTTTGCAGGGTTGGGTAAGTTACCAAAAATAAAGTAACTTTAGAAAGTTACGTTACTTTCTCAAAAAAAGTAACTAGTTAAAGTTAAAGTTACTGAGAAAATATAGGTAACTGAAAGTTACATTTTCTACGAAAGTTACTATGAAAGTTACTCTGATAAAAAATGATATTTTTTAGGGAAAACTTGACAACGGGGTGGCAGTAACCACTTGACATTATTTGGACTGGCCATGTATCAATGCGCTGGGGGGTGGGGGGGGGGAGAGGAGGGGGAGACCGGATAGATGACCATTTCATTTCGCATGTAGAGCAAGCTAAGACGAAAGGAGGGGAAGGGTTGGTTAGGGTCGCGCGTTCTCAGGTAAGCAGGAAATTAAATGATTTGATGCGTGCTAAATTTAGACACAGGTAAAATGTTTGGTTTACAATGTCAAGTTTTCCCTCAGGAGAGAAGGTATAACGTGTTCTAAAGTAACTTTCTTGGTAACTTTTAAAAATCAAAAAGTTCCCGTAGAAAAAGGAACTTAGGCGTAATTAAGTTACCAGGTTTAAAAAGTATTGAGTTACCATAAAAGTTACTGAAAAAGTAACGCGTTACTTTTGTTAAGTTACTACCCAACCCTGGTATTTTGCAAACCCCTTTTAAGCTTGATTTACACGGGTCAATGTATTGATCAATACATTGAATTCAAGAGGCTGTCAAGCTCAATCAAGCTTAAGTCAACCCAAGAGAAAGGCTCAGCATAACAATGGGGCATTGTGCGCATGCAGGTAAAGTAGGAAATGGCAAAATAAAATTACCCTTCTCCAATACACAGATCGCCTGCTGGTCACTTCAACGTCACAATAAAATTGAAAACTCAAAAGCTTTTTGTCCTCTATAGGGTTACAGGGTATAGGGTTATTTAAAAATTAAATGTACTATGTACAATTTTTCCAGTTCAAGACAAAACAAATTTTATTTCAAAATTAAATTTTATAAGAAAAGAACACATTACTAGGCTATTAAATTTATACAGGGTTGTTTGCGTAACTGTGTGCTAATGGAATATTCTGCGATTTAGTGGTGAAAAATATAATAATAATATTAGGTATAGAAACTCGAGCCACGAAGATTTCACCACCTCGCGTTGACATTCCCAAATTATAGGCACTTAATTTCATCATCCAACTAGTGCATTTTTTCAGAAGCACATATAGCAGAGATGTTTAGTTCACCTGATAATGGGACTGGATTAAATAATCAAAATGTCTATTTTCTGCATACTACTAGGTAGAAACAGAATAAAAGGCAAGAAATAATTGGCACTAAACCAGTCTCATAATCTTAACACTCGAAAGAGAAGATGTGCAGAAGATAAATGTTACCGGATTGGTGAAACCATTAAATAAAATAAAAATATACATCCATTTTAGTAAAATGACATTAAAAGCAGCCAGTAAGTAAGCAAGTAGACTATCAGTACTATAATAATAAATATATGAGATAAAACAAAGTTTTAAAGATTTTATAAAAGCAATACAATAGTGTAATCTATGAATTGACAAAGGTACGTACCGGGACATAGGTACGTATCAACACTGCACAAAGCCAATATTAATTTAATGTTATCATAAAATTGTCATATGAGCCTCACAGAGGTTAGCTTGAATGTACACAGCAATATCGGACACAAATCTGCATCAAATGTTGAACTACAATGCATAACTCAGTTTAAACTAGGTAATTTACTATCTATCAGTTTGTCAGAAAACTAAAATATAAACTATAAAGTAACACTTAGTAAAATTAGTTTGGCACAAAGTATTTGAAACTATGTGCAGATAATCCAATAATGTGCAGAAACACTTTACAAACAAACACTTTATACAGAAATTAAAGGATGTAGCAGGTAGGCATTAATACCTGTATTACAAAGTAGCAAATGATAACTTATCTTACTATACTATCAAGTATTACCTAAATACCTATAAAAGATTATGTAAGAAGCGTTTCATTGGGTAAAGTTCAATATTTTCATATTATGTACCATTCAGGTACCTAACATAGAAGGTAGACCCACATTTACTTGAATATAAGACGCACCCATGAATTGAGTGTTTATATTTAAAAATCACTTTGCGTGCCAGTATACAGTGAAAAAGTTAATAAAAAACATTATGTGCTTTCTGAGAATCTCGTACAACTTTAACTTGAGAATATTGAACAATCATTTTGTAGTATATGTGATCATTTTGTAATTAATTATTTACATAAATCTTAGCTTGGCAAAGGTTACCTAAATTACCTACTTCTAGAAAATTCACCAGGTTTTGATAAAGCAGCTTAAGACCCATGCTATGCACGATTAACACGGAAGTTTGTCATGAATCATGATACTGCGATTACTTTCATTCAACAATGGCGAAATAATCTGGTTAAACAATATACTAGGGATGAAACACAACTGCTGATGAATTGATGAAGGGTCGAAGGCTTACAGAAAATAAGATGTGAAATATCATTTTCAAGTTCAAGACAAACATCCCGTTGAGCTCAATGTAAACATGGAGTGCATTTAAAAGTTATTTCTTTTTATTTTGAGACAATATGACACGCCAATGTATTTTTAATTAAAAGTGTCTTACATGCGAGCAATTAAAATATTTTTCACTTTTATTTGTATATAGTCTAAAACAAAATTATAGGTCTACAAGAATTACAGAATTATGCACCTGATAAGACAGTGTACACCAGTAATGAACAGGTGATACTAATTGTTACGAACATATTAAATCACCACGACAATTTAGTTTGAGATTTCTGAAACACAGCCAACTTCCATTAAGAGCTGGTTTTGGTTCCCTCCCTCCCTGACAATTTAGTTGGCAAAAAACATTTAAATATTTATGTATACCAACAAGATGAATTGCCTGGGAAGTCTTAAAACCAACTCTAAGAATACTTCTATTTTGTTTGCTCTTATACCATCCCTGATTCAGACTCATCATAATGCTATACGACTGATCTACAATTGATTTGGATCAGTCATATTCGCAGCACAGCCAGACAGAACTGTTCTCAGTCAGTTCTCAGGTATCAACATATTACGTCATTTCAGCAGACAGCACTGGCTCGAGAATGGGGCCTAAGCAAAAATGTGCTCGTAGGTATATTTATTTAAAACACCAAAATTGCATTGTAGAGGACTGTTTTGAAATAAATATTAAATAGCCTCATTAAGTAAGTTTTATAGATATAATAAAATGAGGATCATAGATACCTACAATACTATTTATAGTAAATTTAAAAGGAAATCACGCAGACAAATTGGGGTGCCAGAAGCTGTGTCCACATTTTGTGCATTTTGAGTCTTTTCAAGTATAACCAATTTTTTGAAACTGCTAATGGCAGACTTGCGATAGAAAAAAAAATGCAGAGCGCAAAAATGGTCTATTAGGACGCAGCTTTACCCTCTCCCGGCCTAGGTAGCAAATTGTGAACTACCTTGTTTTCAATACTGGGGCGGGGTTAAAGTAGGTATTGCACGAGGCACTAAAATAACTCGAGCCAACTCTGTCATTAGATCAGTATTCTCCAACTCAACTAACTACTCGGCAGTCACTAATTCCTATATTAGTCACGAAATTTAAGTTCCAGTGTACTATGATGGACATTATTAATATGTACAACATACCTATACTTGGCTTTCCCGGAACACTTGATTTTCAATTACACAAATCTACGAAAAGCGAAAGAGGAACACAATATGTTCCATGAAAAACACATGTACCTACTATATAATTAAAATATTTAAAATAACCGAGTTGGCAGAAGTAGTGTATAAAGCAATATAGCAATGTTTATTTTTATTTTTCACAAAGTTCCCTAGAAATTGAAAAAGAATATTGACAGTTGCTTCTGACAACACTTCAGGTAAGAAACTAAAATGCATCTCAAGAGTCATCATAGCAGATGAACGTTCCACTATTTTGGGGTTGCATTGAAAAATAAATGTAGGAACATGCTACGTAGTCCAAAATTATGTGTTTCAATTTTCAAACGCTCTCAATCATACTATGACAAAGCGCACAATTTTGGAGTCCTTGATTGTTCACATCATATTCCTATACAGAAATACTCCTGCCATAATTAATTTTACATGAAGATGAGGAGAATCCAAACCGATGTACCTGTATTGCAGCGAAAGATTGACTGCCTACCGATATTCTCACTGCTTTCAGCAAATGTGTGATATTGAAAATCAAATTCCATCTCAAAACAAAGGACTTACAATCATCAATCCATTTCCAGAGGAAATATCTGCGTTATCTTGCCTACACCTTTAGTCCGCCCCTCGCGAAACAGCAGCCGCTGGCCGACTTGGACGTACTCGGGATGCCGAGCAAAGCGAAAGAGAGCAGAGGCAGTGTCGTTGGTGTGGATACCGCCCCGGGCCATGATGCCCTTGATCACAGCAGTCTGACACACATTGCCGATGTGAACCGTTGTCTGGAAGCCGGGGTGGATGCTCGTTGAGTGGAACAGCACACAGATGGTAGCCTGAGGGTAGACGAATGATGTTAATTAATGTAAAACAAAAATCCACATGGATTAAACTTTACACTGGGACTGATATGACAATCTAAAAATGTTATTAAAATTTAATGAGGAGAATATAGGACAATCACTTTTGATACCTAATGCTATTCCAATGTCAACTCATCTTACTTATAGTTACCCAGTTCTGTCTGTGTGTCTGTCTGTCTGTCTGTCTGTCAGGAACGGTTGCGCGCTTCGATTTGACATTGGTATTTATTGAAAACTATAACTAAGATGGAGGCGTTTTATTGCCATCATGTCTAAAATTACATCTTCTGCCTTTTGTGAATAAATTAATACATAACCGAAACTCACCTAAGACGAGCACCTTATCCTTTTGTAATTATAATAAATTCATAATAAGATACTAATACGGTCTAAACCAGCACATGACATTAAAAACGTCATCTCGGCAAGAAACTTCAAATGTTTTTTTTCTTATTTTCTCTTGCTCTGAATTTCGTAGGCCGTGAACATGATCAAACCAAAGTCGATGGAGTTATATTATACATTTTCTTGGGAAATAATTTTCCTTCGTTTCTTATTTACTAAGAGTGGTGTGTATTGAGTCATGTAAACGACGTCAAGTTACTGTTGGTAATGTTTTAAACATCAATGCTTAAATTTTTACATTGCATACTGATAGGTACCTTAGAGGCAGATGGGCGGAAGTCAATTTTAATGATTCTTAAAGTGATCTCAATAACCAGTAATTCTGAGCTGAATTCTTCATCCAATCATATTTGTAATGGTGACATGGGCCTTCTGTAAGGGTACCTATACTTCAATATAACTGTATTTGTTAACATCAGTCCAATGGTAGGTACTTATAGAGCTTGATTACCATTCCAAAAGTGTGCACTGAGAAATCCAAAACATATGACCTTCCGCTCTTATACCTACCTCTGACCTCAGAGAAACGGATATAATGAAGCTCACCATGCATTCATAGTTTGCACGAGCTTCATTTGTTTTTCATCAACAATGTAAAAAAGTAAATTTCAACCATTTTACAGATGTCAAGTCGATTAATGCTAATTATAAGCGGTTAATCAAAGATATTTGGTATATGAGGTGGTTTTATACCCATAAGAATTTCTTCTGCAGTTTATTGCACAGGTAACCATTATATCACCACAATACCGAAACACAGATTGACAGCCGTTCTGACACGTTACACCAATATGGCCTCTCAACAATGAGATGATGTCACGTGCAAACTATGAATTGGTATCACAAATAAAGAATGTGTCGTGTGTATCGGGTCACGATATCAACTTCACCTATATTTTAACGGCGGGCGCATTATTACACTATACATTTTCTTAATTTTCTTACTAATACTCATGGTCATGTTTACATTTGAAGTCTTATGTAATTGATTTACCATAATAGGTATGATTAAATTGCCTTCCTTCGTACCTAATTTACGTATTTTGTTGGGCATTTGGTCTGTTAATTACGTAACGTGTGTATTAACGACGCACAATCTGCTGACAAACATTGCTGTCTTTTTATATTTAATATTTATGCATACCTCACTGGTGCGCATTGGTCATGTTATACATGACGGGACCCTCTAGTATCCATAAGAAATACCTTGATTAGCAATTTTGGTTCCAATGCAAATTTAAGAATTACTGAGGGTATACAAACCTCCTACGGAAACAAAAATTGCATAGAAGAGTTCGCATACAATAGTTAATGGAGTAATGTCCAATTTTTGTGTCTAGAGGGTGGCCACACCATTAAAAGATAAAAAAGATAAGATAAATAACTTGGTACAATTTGAGGTGATCTAGATATTTGTGAATGCATACCTGGAAGTAGAAGCATCCAGCTGGCTCCAGCTCCGGACTTAGAAGCACCATACCGTTCCGAAGACCTCGCACCTCCTGGGCCAGCCCTATCGACGCACTCTGGCTTGCATGAACCACTCGACACGGAGTCTTATTCCGATGAACAGTCGACACCAGCACCGGCATGAATTTGCCATCATCGAAGGGACCTTAATAAAAAATAACATTTGTTAGAATTATATCAATTATTACTACACTCCAACTAATTCAACTATTTTCTTAGGTTTTTAAGATTGAACTACGTTAGTAATTCTTGCATAAACTTACCAATACACATCTTAGAGCCCTCGGTAACAACTCCCTTTGTCAACAAACCGCAGACAATGGTACCAACCTCTGGCACACGAATAGTCTCGTCAATTTGAAACTCGGCTAGTTCCTGGAAACAAAACATATGGGTATACATTTAATTTATGGTTTTACTGATGAGTTTAGTTGATATTTCAGAGTATACACAAATAGGTGTTACCTGCCCCAACCTCTCCTTCTCCTTCAGGCTAATACCAGGTGGCAGCACATGCAGGTACTTTGTGAGCAACTCGAGGCCTTCGCCTGTCACGCTCGATACGCAGAAGATGGGGACGACATTTGAAGAAAGCTGGTTGCAGCTGGCAGTGAACACATCATCTTCATTTCCAACTATCAGGGGAACCTGACAAAATAAACTCAAATCAGTACAGACTTTAATTACACTGCGTTTCACATTTGGCTGTCCGGTAAGATATTTTGAATACCCCTTGTCTGAGAGAGAGAGATGGTCTTGGAAGACCGCGCGATCGCACACAGCGACTGAGGGATGGACAAAAAACCTGTTATTTGCAAAATTAGGGACCACGTCTGATGGACAGCTAAATGTGAAATGCAGCATAGATACTAATTTTACAATTGCGGTATTAACTCGTGTATAAGACGCAATTATATGTCAATATTTTGATTCTGAAAACGGCCCTGCATCTTATACACGCATACCAAGCTTTTTTCCCAGTAAATCCAAGGTGGATGTTTGTAAACAGAGCTGTGGTAGACTGCCACATGTTGTCTATCTCTGCCTTTCCCTCTCACTCTGTCTGGACTACTCATACTGTGTCTAGACACAACACTATTAACATATTACATTTTTGCAACAAAATGTTTTCCCTTGCATTTAGATCAGGAGACAAAATATATGTTTACGTCTGAAAAACATTGCTCTGACAGACATAAAATAGACAAAACACTGTTGAATGGCGATCTTAATGGAATGGGAGGAGAGGAGTTGGGTTTGTTTTGGAATGCAGAGGAAAGGCAGGTGCATGCCTCTTAAAGCAAGCAACAGCTGCTGGGAAGAGACTCCCCTCCCCCCTTTCTCAGAAGCAGGAAATTACTGTTTGTTTACAACAAGTTGGCAGTGATTTTCATTCAAATAGCTCAGTTAGCTGGAAAACCAACATTTAGATGGATATCATGTATACAAACACACAATGTTTTTCATCATTTTACTGCGCCTTATACAAGCATGCTAAGTGTTTACTTAAAATATACTTCTCAAAACAAGGGTGCGTCTTAGACACGAGTGCGTCTTATACACGAGTTAATACTAGATTATTGTTAATTCACTCTCTTCAAGATTTATCTAATCTTCTTCACTTCCGAAATACTCTTACGCTGCATTTCTTCACAAAAACTCAAACAAGTCGATGCCCCAATATTATACTGAGACATCTCCAAAATCCTAGTTTTGAGATAAATCGAATATATATAAGATTTCAATATGATGTCCCAGTAGTATAGAATTGTGACATTTTGCTGAAACATACATTAGGTACCTAAGGCTATTTTAATAGACAACTTGAGATGTCTTGGTATAGAACTGGAGAACTGGGGTCAGTTTAATAGAGAGATGTCCGCAATCTCTTGAAGGCAAATGAAACTAAAAGATATCACAGTACTATAGTACTGGATAGAGCTTGAAATTCTAAATCCAAAGATATATAATTTAATTTTTTAATTTTTTTGAGATGTCTCAGTAGGTACACTCGGCCAAACAAAACTTGAACGTTGACCAAATTTGAATGACTGCTGGTCATGTCCCATAACCAATCAAAGCTTGTTATTATCATTGAAATGTGAGGTCACCTACTAGAGTGAGACAATGAGATTGCTTAGACTGACTTCTGATGGTGCGATCTTACATTTATCAGCCTATCAGATTTATTGAACGTTCAAGTTTTGTTTGGTTAAGTGTACCTATAAAACTGGGGCATCGAAGTATCATATTCATTAATCTTTCCGGTCATGTAAAATGTACATTTTGCACTTCAAATTATTTAGCACTGGCTCTTCCAAAAACATATACCACCTAAGTGAAAAAAATGTCATATCGATTATCGAATGTCATTTTTTTAAAAATTAAAACCCGAGTTAAATTTTTAGAAGTTTCTATTACATACAGAACAAAAAAGTGTATCATATTTGAAGTACTAGTTACCTTTCGACTGCCCGCAGTCTTCAGTACAGCCGCTAGACTTGTCAGCGTCTCATGGGGAGACGTCACGTCTATCTTGGTGACGACGATGAAGAACGGCATGTCGAGAGCGATGACTAGAGCCAGATGTTCGCGGCCCATCTCCACGACACCCGCACTGCCGCTGACGACCAACATCGCGTGGTTCGGAGAGTAGCCGGTCAACCCCAGCACCGTTGTCCGCAGATACTTCCGATGTCCAGCCAGGTCCAGGAATGTAATCAACTTGGTAGAACTTTCACAGATCTCCTCAGCAGTCATCAGCTCACTGTAGTTGATTACTTGGCCCTAGAGGAACAAAAGCATTTAATGAAAATGGGGATCATGATTGTGTAACATAGCATTAAAAAGTAAAGAGTAAAAAGTTGAAACTAGCATTATTTCCACCATCTTTAATGTAGGTACTCAATAGGCATAGCTAGGTAATGAATTGAAATGAAAATCAAATAACATCCAATAAAGTGTAATTAATGTTGTTACGTATTTTAGAAATTAAATTGAACCCACCTGAGAGTCGAATCCAAGTATCTCGTGCGAAATAGAAGACGTTCTCCCAGATTGCACCTCGTGAAGATGCCTGAACATGTTCAACCTCGCTCGGCCTCTTCCGTTATCCAACTGGCCCTGAGTCATGACTCCGAGCAGAGTTGACTTGCCGACGTCTGCGCTTCCCATCACCGCCACTCGTACCTCGATGCTGTGTTGGTCGTCCGGCACCTTCCTCACCAGCACTTCGACGACCTTGCGATCATTCTCGTCGAGTATGCGCTCTCGCAGCACTGTCGTGGAGGCGCCGAGCTTCGTCGCCATCTGTTGCAGGGTTTGCAAGCTGGCAGTCATCTCGTACTCGCCCAGACCTGTCAGAATTCCGCTGTCCTCGACTCCGATCTCGTAGATTGCTTCCCCTTGGCCTTCTCGCAGTCGCCATTTCATCTGCAAATGATTCATTTTAAAACATGTCAAATAGGTGCATTTATTTTGAAAACACTGTTTGTTGTGAATAGACATTTTGTTTACAATTTTTTTTTTATGAAAAAATATAATTTGTAGGATATTTCTGTGGTTGCAATTTATGATATCCTTAGAATTACCACTAAGTATAATTGGTTTAATATAGCATTGCAAATTGTTGGTTTTAATTAAATATTACTAGATACTGACCTGAGTGACTAAATGTTCAAATCTCTGTTTGGAAGGGCTGATTAGCTTCAATTTATACTCAACGTTGCCGAGTTGCGGCTCTGGAGGTAGTTTGTCAGAGTTTTGATAAGTGTCTTCATCATAATTGTCCACCGACTCGTCAGAAGTCGAAGGATCAAATAGCCCAAGAAAATCCATGTTCTAATTCTGCAAAGCAAACCAGATTCAAATCAAGTTTTATTACTTAGCAATCCAGTTATTCAGATAATAATATTATGACAATCTCTTACAGATGTAACAAAAAGTGAAAGTAGTGCAATCTAGCAGTAACATTGTGATGATACTGTAGCACAACAAGTAGCAGAGTGGACCACTACATAGAACGACCCACTTATTCAAGAAACCAAACAACTTTCTTCACTGTTGGATGATGTAATACAAATGAATAGCATGCAATTTGTATGGCAGATATGTAGCGTACCTACCTACCCTTCTTTTAAAATGTAGAAATGTCAACCTTCATAAAATACCTAGTTCAATAAACTATGATTGTCAATATTATGAAGATTTTAATGTTTTCTGATTATTTATGTGCATACAAAAATTGCACAAACACTGTCCACCAATGGGAATGCCAGCTAAGTACGCCTGTCACTGTCAGTTGAATATCAACAAAGGATTGCACAACTCGCGTAAATATTACATTCTCCACACCACCTAGGGCTAATCTATATTCCACGATAATATAGATAAAGGCATCACAAAGGAAGATGCAATGTAAATAACAGATAACGAAATAATCAGAACAAAGGGAACTAAGCAAACGTACCTACCTTACTTACTCTCACCTTGAATTCACCTATGACTTCATAAGCTTCAAAACAAACAACACTGGGTAAAATGCCAAAATTGATATAGGTCTATTTGTTTGGCCATTGGGCGCTTACAAAATAGGGGATAAAAATAGACGAACTCTACACAGTAGATAATTTTAGAAATCTGACAGCTGCTCGAGCCCCAAGAAAACGCACACATAAACAAAGCTCACAACAACCACTATTGGGCGCAATTTACAAGTACAACTAAACGTCAAACAATAGGTAGAATACATGGCGAATATTTAAATAAACTATCTGGCGAGTACTCACTTTTTATATCAGTATGAAATGTAACATACCGCACAATATTAATTGGATTATATCATGTGAATAATCATGATGAAAGACTTGCGACGGCGAGAGGTACTGTCGTGACGTCACCCAGCTGCCAAGCAAGCCGATGCGGCTGCAGGTGGGCGAAAGTACCAACCTCGCAAAAATTAATACAACATAAATATAATTTTAACATTTTATTTTATATTTTTCATATTTTTTAAAAAACATGGATACAGTGTTAAAATCGTGTTTGAATAAATAAAAAATTTCGCATAGGTTATTGTAGTATACTCAAATTAGATGATCGAGTAAAATAAAACTGATATAAATCTGAAATTCTCTTTTTTTAAAGAACTCTTTCTAAACTCTTAAAATGGCAATGAGTGGTTCAAATTTTAGGTTCTGCAATTTTAGGTTTTAGGCTCTTGAGGTAGTCTTTACATGTATACAAAATTTCAGCTTGATCTGTTTCTGTATTTCACCAACAATATGAAAAAGATGAAAAAAATGTCCAAGAGGAGTTGTTTGCTCAATTTCTTAGAACTCGATTATTATTAGGCGTCCAGAAGATTTTGAATGTTCCCACCAGCTACATTCATTTGTCAATTTTTTAACATTTAAAATTTCCTCAAAATTTTCTCCCTTCTGCAGGAAAGAAGGAATTGGGAGGACCAGGTGAAGTGGGATGTAGAGGAAAGAGGTGAGGAGTGGAGAACTACCATCCACCAGGAATATTGTGGGTGTACAGTAGCCACAACTACTCATATAAAATCATTCACTCAAACATTTATCTAAATCATTAGTTCCTTATCTGTACTATTATCAAGACTGCTCTCAATGAGGATTCATCTATTTTTTAAATCAGTACTCACCTAGATAGTAATCCAATAGATATATTAGGTCACGATCAATTAAATGATCTATAAAAGTCTAATGGAATAAAACACACACAGCCAAAGAAAGAAACTAGAACAAAGCTTGGCTTTATAAGTCTAGCCTCTCAGAAGGGTGTCTGTAAAATCCTAGCCTCTCAGAAGGGTCTCTGTAAAATCTAACATCCAGGAAGAGTAGTATTATAACACCTGTTTTCAAGGACAAACTTACACCCTCTTGTCTTAACCAAACCATAGACACAACCCCTCAGGATCTAGACCAACCAAGGAGCTCTAGCCTCCAAAAAGGACCTCTAATATTCCCTAGCCTCCTGGAAGGGTGTTACAAAACACCTGTTTACAAGACCGAGCATTCACCCCTGTGTCTGACCTAGTTCCTAGACACACCCCCATTCTAGGCCAAGTTCAACCAAGGCCAAACAAAGGCACATGTAACATATTCCATTAGTATCAAAATACCGAACAATTACAAGTGTAATTATATAGAATCTATTACTTCATGTTATACTTTAATTGTTCAAACAAAAACAATCACTATCTATAGTTCATGATTTCCTTAGAGAAATGAGCAAACTTAATTACTATTATTCCACTAGTTTTATATTCCAATAATAATTATTAATTTTAGCTCATAAATTCCATAGAGAACAATGAGAAACCCTAGTTTATATTCTACAAAACGTCCTAGGGAAAACATTCCACTAGTACAACAAAATACTGAACAAAGCAAAGTATAATTATTCAGAGTCCACTATTTCATATTATATTTTGTCTGTTCAAACAAAAACAACTTACTTTATATTCCAATTTAATAAACTAAATAAAAACCCCGAATAGCAAATTAAGTTTGTATAACTTTACATTGTCGACTCATTCTATAATTTGTCATTCAACCAAAAATAATAAATATTTTAAGCCATTACTAAAAGGCCATGTAGTTTAGTAAAATATCAAAGAATCATTTAGTATTAATCAGTTCAATTATACTTTGTGTACTAGAGGCTCTGCACAATTCTTCCTATGTCTACAAGACAATCTAATGGACAATAAACATTTAGGTATAAATATTTGTCAAACCTGTCCAATATAGATTACCATTTATTAACCAATCTACACCATGGTTACACTAATTATCTTGTCCAATAAGACTATTAATTGAACTATTATATTAGTTTATGTGTGTTTTAATTTTAGTATATTCTAGATATCTTCTAGTTAGTTTAAAATCATAAATACAAGTTTAATAATCAAACAACACATGAATTGTATAACTTCATAATCCCATCAATCTAATTATCATTCAAATCTAATTTTACTATTATCCAAAATTTTGCACAATAATAGAAACTTCTAAAAGAACAACCTAACACCAATCAGGAAGTGTAAGAATGAACACCTGTAGTCAAGGACAAAGCTTACCCCTTTGTCTAGCCACCCCTCTATGACATCACCTCCTCAAGGACAAGGAGAATCTATATAAGCTCATCTCTCCCCTTCATTCAGGGCAGTCTGATTCTAGCTCTTGACATGTTCACACCTCTTTGGTTCAGAATTATACATTGTACACAGCGAATTGTGAAAAACAGATTTATTGTGTTTTAATCGAAAATAAACATTCAATTTAACTTCTACATAAATATATTGTGTTTTTAAATAAGTTTAAAATTAATAACATTATTTACGTGTGTTTATAGAGTTCCTATAATTTTATTGATCAAAGTATATTTTTAAACATTTATATAACTTCAGACAGTGTTTTCAATTTTAAAGTGTTTATAATATTCAGTGTCGTGTTTTATAAACTTGAACAAAAAATTCGTTTTAAATAATAAACAGTGTTTAAACGGATACCAAAGGATTACTAATTTCCAAGGATTACCCTGCCATCGAGGTGAGCCAATCTTGGTAAATACAATTCCTTCAAACCTTTCCCTATAAATTAAATTCCATATAAGACTCATTCATAACCTAAAAAGAAATACTTGAATAATCATTTCAGAGATCAAGTTTTCATTTTACTAATTTCATTCATTAGAAGACAAGGTTCTTATCTAAATTCACTTATTCAATCAAGAGATATTAGTTGGTGGTAAACGACCATTTATTATCCAATCAATAACTATTCAAGGAGTATCTACAGAACTTTATTTTATCTCAGATATTTCATTCAATTAAAAATAAGATTTCTATTATTCAATTCGAAGACTTCTACGATCATAAGAGATCAATTTTCATAAAGAGAGATCTTTGCTCATAAACGACTCATCACTTCGAGATCTGCCTTTTATTCGAACGATTCTGCTCTTACACGGTTTCACAACCTGTACCCCAGCGCCTTCATTCCAAGGTAACATCTTGACAAATCAAATCTTACCCCTTTCATTCGTATTTTTATATTAACATAAACGGTTTTGTCTGTCTTCCACAATAGATAGACTGGTGTCAGAAGTCCTGATTAAACTAGTTAAATTCATTACATTCTCCGCTCTAAAGGCCGATATTACAAATGGTGTCAGAAGTGGGATCCTCTTATTGATACCTTATCAGCTACGTTATTATTCGGTATAATAAGTCGAAAGAGTAGAAAAGTTAACCCCATTGTTTGAAAGTCTTCTATAAAACCCAACAACCATGCCAGGAAGTTCAGATGAAGATGAGAAAGACGCTAGCGTAGTTAGTAACACCGGCGCAGAGCGTGCTGTTACTCCTACAATTGATGGAGGAGAAGGATCCTCCAATCCAATAATAATCCCAGAATCAAGTTCAATCAAAACCCCAGTTATTACCCCAAGAACTACCTCAGATTCTGATAAGAAACCTAATGTAGGTAGTCTCCTCCCACTCGTTCCCTCATTCTCTGGAATCTCAGGTACCATATCATCCATTGATTTTGTCAAAGCTATTAATGAAGCTGGAAAATTGGGATATTGGGATGATCCCACGAAAGTAGCAATTCTCAAATTGCGCTTAATTGGTCCAGCTGCGGACTATTTGAAAAGTAACCCTGAACTTGGTAAAAGTTCTTGGAAGGAGGTCAGTAAAGCCCTTATCGATTGGTATAAACCCGAAACCATCTCTGATGATTTGCTTCAGAGCTATTACAAAACTTGCCAGAAACCCGGAGAATTGGCTAAAGAATACCTGACTAGATTGAAATTGGCTGGACTTTTGGCTATCAAAGCTAAAGGTTTGAAGCCCGAGGAAGTTATAATCACTCGTGAGTTGATCAATCGTAGTCTTGTTCGTGTCTTCGTCAATGGTTTGCGCGTGGAAAGCGGCAGTTCCCTCATCGGATTGCAGAAACCTAAAACAATTGAAAAAGCATTAGAACTGGCTATGGAACTGGAACAACAAAAGGTTAACAGAACCAAAGTCAACGTGGTACAACCCAAGATAAGCGAAGATTTCAATGATTCAACACCACCTTCCAACAAGGAACGGCAATTGAATTCAAACGCCATTCAACAACGTCCTGCTCGACAAAACTTTGGACCCAGAAAAGTTCTTCATGATCAAAGTTTCAGGAACAACTCAAATCAATCAAATCGTCCTATAAACAATCGCCCCTCTAATTATCAAAATTATCAAAATCAACCAAGAGGAATAGCAAATCAGTACACTAGATACGATTCAAACAACAATATCTTTTGTAACTATTGCAAATCCCAATTTCATTCAATCGAGGAATGTGTTCTACGTCAGAGGAACAATGAACGCAGAGGCATCTCTAATAACTACCATAACAATGGTCCTCAAAGGAACTACAATCCAAATCAAAACAACAATCAACCTCGCCAAGGAAACCGACAATACCCCCAACCCAACTATCATACATATCCTCCTCCTCAATACAACCAACAACAAAATCAACAACCATATATTCCCCAATCCCAAGTCTTGCCTCCTAATTCTCTCCTCACAGGAGCTGTAAGTGGCCCCCAAGTTGACCCTCAACACAATCTTGGACGATATCATAAGGATCTGAATCATATCAACCCCCAAGTCCAACAATGGAATCAAACTCAGGATCAACAAGTTCCACCAAGTGTTCCACAGAACCCACCAGCAAAAACCTATGCTGAAGTCACTGCAGCAAATGGCAATGGTGCAGTAAATGGGTCACAACAATCCAATGAATATAAGAAGAAAGCTATGGGGTTTCGCAACATGCCAGGAACCTCCTCGGATTAACACAAGATCGATTAATCAATTCCCTGCTACTTCTTACAAACAGAAGTTATTACATGCAGGAAAAGGATAAACCCACTGTACATAGTTATGTAATAAACCCCCACAATTCCGAGAAAATTCCCTATTTGATGCTATTTGACAGTGGAGCCCAAGTAAGCTTGATCCACGAAAATATCGTTAAAAGAGCGAATGTTCCCATATATCAGTTTGAACGTCCAATATTTTCTGTAACAGGAAATTTATTGCCCATACTAGGTTATGCTATATTAGATATACAATTAGGTAGAGATCAGTATCCTTTTAATTTCGTCATATGTGAAGACAGTCTCGACACTGGAGATTTCGCAGGTTTAATTGGATATGATTTCATTGCTAATTATAATTTAATTTTAGACACCAAAAACAGGTGTATACATGAAGAAGAAAATGTTATTCCCTATGCCAACAGTACTGTGAGCAGTGATCAGTTACTAGGCATAGTAGAATACCCCTTAAAAAGTAGAGTTAGTACTAGTAATAAGTCCATTCAAGTAGACTTAGATCAAGATCTTAGTATTGAATGTAACAATACAGAAGGTCAACAAGCAAAGAATTTAAAATCCCATGATTCTAATCAGTCTAGAATGAAAGGAAATCAGTTGGAGTTTTCATATTCTACCCCTGTAAATAATGTAAATAATCATTCATATCAATATGAGTCTGATCAAACTCATGTTGTGTCCATTCCTCCTACTTCAAATACATTCAAGTTAATGGAGGTTAAGTGTAATATATTTTTATCTCCTAATAATATTTCCCTTGCACATAACGTATCAAGAGACATGAAACCAATGAGTGAAATTAGCTTAGAATTTCAAAATCGTTATGGCAACGTTGAAAGATTAAGAGAAGCAATTCATCACAAGGATCAAAGAGTAGCATCTCTCCAAGAAAAAGAACGTTTTATCTTCTACATGATAACAAAAGAACGTTTCAATGAGAAAACAACTCTACCTCGTATAGAAGAAGCTTTGATTGGTCTAAAAAGATTGTGCATATACCACGGAGTCACACAACTAGCACTTCCAGCAATAGGAAGTGGACTAGGTGGCATCCCATGGAAATATGTAAGACCTATTTTGATTCAAGCATTTCAGGACACAAATGTACAGATAACAGTGTGTCACTGGCCAATCTATCCAGGCCCCTCAATGGTTTCAACTACTAACCTAGATAATAAGATTATTAACTGGAATTTCATGACCCAATCTCCTCAATTACTGAAAGAAGACAAAGAAGAATCTAACGTATCAAAGTGGCCACTTCAATACCTAGAAGACTCTCAAATACCCTCTTCAGTAATGGGAAATAGTAAAATAGAAGATTCTATCATGATGAAGAAGATGTACACCTCTCCACCAGTGATAAATCCCTATGGTCAAAATAACTCAAACCCTCAAATCAAAAGGAAGGTATCTTTTGATTTTGATTCTAATACTTGTAATATATATCTAATTGATAAACCTATGAAACCTACTTCTCTAGCTAGGAAGGCAGGTCGTTTTCATCCTTACAAGACTCCAAAAGAGCTTCTTCAACCCAATCAGCCTCAAAAAGAGCCTCCATACTCTAATAAGTCTCAACAAGAGCCTCCCTATCCTAATCAGTCTCAAAAAGAGCCTCCTTACTCTAATAAGTCTCCAAGAGAGCCTCCTCATCCTAATCAGTCTCAAGAAGAGCCTCCTTACTCCATTAAGCCTCCAAACGAGCCTCCAAATCCGGATAATAAGCCTCTAAATGAGCCTCCATACTTCAATAAGTCTTCAAGAAAGCCCCAATATTATGATCAACCTCTAAATGAGCCCCAATACTTTAATCAGTCTCCAAGAGAGCCTCCCCAATATAATCAGTCTCCAAGTGAGCCTCCCTATCCTAATTATAAGTCTTCAAGAGAGCCCAAATGTCCTGATAAAAATCCACGTAAGTCATCTCGTCTTGCCAAAAGTGTAAATCATACCCCAAATAATCAAAATTTGACAAATCCTGATCCAACTTGCACTATTGAAAGTGACAAATCAAGATACGAACCACAGAAAGTTCAAGTACGAACAATCAAAGGTCAAATAATTCCACCAAACACAGAGATGTTTGTCAAAGTGAAACAAAAACGTCTACTCGATAGAAAGAGTGATCCAAATGACAAGAAAACTATGTTATTTAAACCACTTGACGTCCTACCACTAGGTATCAGAGCTGCAGATGCTCTCTACACAGAAAGTGAAGACTTACTATTGAAAATCCTAGTTGTCAACATATCTAATGTCAATGCCGAAATTACAGAAAATACTCTGTTAGGACATCTAGAACAATGCAACTGTGAAGATGAAAATGAACCTTCACCACACGATACTACTAATGAATATCCTCTACTAGTTGCAGCCATAGACAACTATTCTACCACCCATGGATCAAATATACCCAAAGATCAAGAAAGACTAAGAGAAAGATTTACTATCCTACATGAAAAGTGCAAACTTGGAAGTCTACCTCCAGAAGAATATCATGCAGTAAAAGATTTGATACAAGAGTATGCAAATATCTTCTACCTGGAAGGCGATGAAATTGGATATTGCCCTCTAATCGAACACCGCATCACCATAAATAAAGATGTCAAACCAATAAAACAAGCTCCATATCGCCTACCTCATTATCAAAGAGAAATTTTGGACAAATTAATCCAAGAACACCTAGATCAAGGCATAATTGAACATTCTAGGAGTGCCTGGTCTTCGCCTTGCTTACTCGTGAGCAAACGAACACAACCCGGAGAACCAAATGAATACCGGTTAGTCATTGATTTTCGAAAAACTAACATGCATATTGTCCAAGAGTCTACACCTTGTCCCAGAATATCAGATGTTCTTGATTTGTTAGGAGGAGCAAAGTACTTCTCAGCAATTGATCTGCATGGAGCTTTTAATAACATTCCTATAGCAGCAGAAGATAGACACATTACAGCTTTTTGTACGGCTACCAACCTTTATCAATTTTGTCGTTCTCCCTTTGGTCTCTGTACTAGTCCGGCAAATTTCCAACGCCTCATCAACTACGTACTCCAAGACGTCTTGAATAAAGACTGCGTCGGATATCTGGACGACATCGTAGTCTTCTCTGAAACAATCGAAGAACATGTTAAAAAGTTGAAACTCATCTTTGAAAGGCTAGAAAAAGCCGGTTTGAAACTCAAACCCTCCAAATGTACATTCCTCAATCAAGAAGTTGTCTTCTTAGGACATTCTATCTCTAGACATGGTATTGGAACTAATCCTCGACTTATCGAGTCAGTCAAAAACTTTCCTCAACCAAAAACTGTTGGACATGTACGAACTTTCATTGGACTGACTTCATACTACAGAAAATATGTCAAAAACTATGCAGACATTGTCCAACCATTAAATGAACTTACCCGCAAACATGCCAGATTCCACTGGTCAGATCAGCACACTCAAGCATTCAATACTCTGAAAAATTTATTATGTACTGCCCCAATACTCGCATTTCCTCGATTTGACATGCCCTTTATTCTTACTACAGATGCAAGCGGTATCGGAATAGGTGCTATTCTTTCCCAAAACATAAATGGAGAAGAAAAACCTATTGCCTATGCAAGCCGGAAATTAAAACCAGCCGAAGGTAACTATCAAGTAACCGAACTAGAGCTTTTAGCATTGGTATATGGAGTTCGTCAGTTCCACGTTTACCTAGCTGGCAAACATTTTCTCGCCCAATCGGATCATCGTGCTCTACAATATCTTCTCAAATTACCCAGTCATAGTTCTCGTCTCACTAAATGGACCCTGTTTCTAAGTCAATATTCATTTGATTTGAAATATGTCCCAGGAAGTAAAATTCCCCATGTTGATAGTCTCTCTCGAATTCCCCACAATGATGATGATCCAACAATTCAAATGTCTAGTTCTGAAATCTGTAAGTTCCCACCAGAAATCGAAAATTCAACTTTCTTTACTAATGATACAACAAATCCCCCAGAAGAAATCAAGCCAATAAAAGCTAAGAAGAAAGAAAAACCTCCCCGAAACAAGAAATTTCAAGAAATTGAAAATCAACTCAAACTAAATGAAAATGTTTGTCCCCAAGAAGATTCACCCATCACAGACCCACAAGGAAATTATCTACAATTGAATCTCTTAAGAGAAGAATTACCATTCGAACCAATAATGGACAGATTCTACATTAAGAAATTACAAAGATCTGATCCTGAATTATCACCTCTCATCAAGAAACTCTTAGTAAATAATTCTTGTGATCCATTGTACTCACTTGACGATGATGAACTTCTCTACAAGATCCGAATTCCCCCAGAACGCCATGATCGCCTTGTGATTCCTAAAACAATGCAAAATCAAATAATGAACACATTCCACTCATTACCAGGCTTTGCAGCACATTCTGGAATCCATAGGACTCAACAATTACTAAAATCTAGAGTCTATTGGAAAGGAATGTTCCATGATATAGAAGAATTCATCAAGCACTGTGTAAGCTGTCAATCATCAAAACGTCCAGTCACTAAAGACCGACCTCCATTACAAAGATTCTCTGAGCTCACTGGGCCCGGTATTAGATACAGTATCGATATTTTGGGTCCACTCAAAACAACAAAGAAACAAAATCGCTATATCCTAAGCATGGTAGATCATTTCTCAAAATGGGTTATTTTAGTAGCCCTACACAGTCAAACTGCCCAAGCAGTAGCCACCGCACTTGTAGATCACCTAATAGCCGAACATTCAACGCCACTCGAGTTAGTAAGCGACCGAGGTGGAAATTTCACATCTCATCTCTTCAATGAAGTGTGTAAACTATTGTCAATCAAGCACATCTGCACCTCAAGCTATCATGCATCAAGTAATATGATTGAACGTTATCATCGTACAATACGAGCAATGCTTAGTCACTATGCTCATGAAAAAGATTGGGATCTATTGTTAGGGATGATACAATTTGCCTTACGTACCAACATTTCTTCATCCAGTGGTGAAAGTCCCTTCTTCCTAACCCATGGACGTGATCCCATACTGCCCTATGAATCAGTCCTCACCCCGAGTCGAGCCTCGAAAGACGAACCTAGAAGCGAATTCACACAACGATTATTATCACGACTTCAACAAGCTTTCAAACTCGCCAGGGAAACTCTCAAAAAGAATGTGGAAGTCAGAGAAGAATATTACAACAGAAAATCAAAAGATATACAATACGCCCCAGGAGATCTAGTGTTTGTACACACTCCTGTCTATGACAAAATGAGTGGGCGTAAATTCAGCAAATATTATAGCAAAGGACCAAGTAGAATAATCTCTGCTAAATCCAAAGTAAATTTTGAAATTCAAGATTTACAAACAGGAAAAATACAAACAGTACATAGTGCTCGACTAAAAGCGTTTAAAACATTTCATCCCGACCAATATGATGGGAATCTAAATCTCATTGATGATGAACACAAAGACAAGGAAGACAAAGAAAACATAACCTCTCAAGATAACCTCGCAGCATCCTACTCAGAATGGCCATACGATATCTCAGACTTCGAAGACGAAGACATTATAATTATTAAACCTACAAATGATACTCAAAATCAAAATATTCACCCGAAATCACAACAAAATTTCATTCCGAAGTCCGGAGCGACGGCGTCAACATCTACCAGCCATCTTGGTTCCCTCCCCTCCTCCCCTTCCAGTCATTCCAGCCAATCATCAAACTCGGAGAGCGAGGATGCAGAACCCAAGGAAGCTGCTGCCGAAGGTCAAGATCGTAAAATTCACCACGCTGAGTTGCGCACGCCGACAACTTCACCCTCGAAGAATAGGAATGGAATGTCTGAAAGTGAAGCAAATACGAGTTGGTTTACCCCAAAATCCACGAATCTCAACAATGAGCAAGCTTCACAAAATATAACAGACATCAGCAATGCAACTCACCTCATTGCGTCCACCCCGTTACAAACCACTGGCGCTAGTAGTAGTTCAGTAGATCCAATAGACATCAGCGACACGTTCGTGGAAGCACCGAGTTCGAACACGGAAACAGCTGTTCAGGATGACGACGCGCGCATCTCTCGCGCCAAACACGAAGAAACTCCGAGTATGAGCGAAGACAGCTTACTCTCACAGAATATCACCGCGGACCCATCAATAAGTTATGATTCAATTACTTCAGACGATGATACCGCCACACCTCCATATTCGCGTGCCACAACAAGCCAGTATAACCTACGAGATCTAATGCTGTTTAATTATGCAAACAAACCTCCTTCAGACGGAAGATTCACGCAAAAGCCCAAAGACTCCGATTCAGAATAAATTTCGAAAGATTTTATCTCATCGACGTTCTAATTCAATCAATTTGTTTATTCAAACAAACCTTCAAATATTCCAATAATTCTCTCTCTCTCTCTCTCTTGTATAACTCGCAATTTATGTTTAGACAATTAATATTCCATTCAGTCGTTTATAATATTCCATTGGGTCGACACAGTCTCCACTCGAAACAGTCGTAAATATTTATGAATCGAGCGATCGGTCTAAGTAAGCATCTCTCTTATATATCATCATAATTGGATAATAATAATGGTCATTCTCCACGGAGATGTTTCTTTTATGTAATAAATTTAGATATTTATTTATATCGTTATTCTATACTTATAAACATATTCATGACATCGATCTTGTCTTGTTTTGACATCCCTAACTAATACATAACTTAATTATTGATCAAGTTCAAATCCCATCAAGACTTCAATTACTTCTCACGCAAATCATTTTGTCTATAACACCAACTTAACTTCATGTTTCAGATCCAAGCCAACCAACCCATCCTATTGTGTTTGCCATGACTACACCAAACTGTACAACAAGTGTTTAAAGAAGACATCAACATGTAACTGTTTTCTCGCAGATGTCCGGACAACAATACCCGAAAACTACCTGCAATAACAAAGGACAAGAGAAGCCGACAGAACGTCCACCCCATCAGAGAGAGCTGGAATACCTCGTTTCCTACCCACTTTCATTTGGCAGCAATGCCAAATATATTAATATGATAAGATCGCCTATTTTTAATCCATCTCCAATTCAGCAAAATTACACATATCTCCCGGACGATCCAGGTTATCAGTACTACCCTAGCCAGTCGACTTTCGATTTTACTACACACAACGTACAACGCGTATTTAGCAAAAAAAGAAATGGGTGAATTACCATCAGTTCTAATTAACACCTGGTATATCCGTGATTTATACCATCGCCTCTTGATAGTAGCACTTGACCGACGTCGTAATGACCCATATGCAATTCCATCCCTACCGGAGCTCTACATGAGACGGCGCTACAACTGTGTCCAGGCTGCATTCAGCCGCACATACGGTCGCCAAGTCGACGTCGCAGACCTGTCGTTCAATGTTTCCCAGATGTAGCCGAAACCAAGAAATTGGTAAATATCTACAAAAACAAAACACATTACTTAACTGAACTTGACGCTAATAGTCTGAAGCAAATTTCTTCTTAACCCGGTTAACCTCCCTCACAACAATCTCACGCTACTGCATCTCTCTCTCTCTCTCTCTCTCTCTCTCTCTCTCTCTCTCTCTATCATCCCGAGTCCAAGTATTCCCGCTCGCTCTTCCACACCCCGACCTCTCTCTCACTCTCTCTCTCTCTCTCTCTCACAACACCACGCTGCGAGACACGCGTTCAACGCTGGGATAGAACAACAAAATACAATGTCGGCTGAGGACAATGATTTAGTTGTTAATAGAAATAATTATACACCTAATGCACAGCCCAACACATATTCAAGTGTACCAGTTACGCGACTATTTAATCTCCACCAATTTATTGATGTAGAGTTCGATCATTTAACTTGGCAAATTCTCTTACGAGAGATTCATGAAGTTGAAACTTTTCCCATCTTCTACCAAGATCACTCTATCAATACAATTAATTCACTGATCGAAGAAGCCGCTACTTGGCTCAAACCTCTGGACCAAAACATCAAGGAAATGATCAAGTATATATTTGATCAACACGGTCCACAGTTACTGAACACTCTCGATACACTTGACCAAGAAATTGAAAAAGAATCGTTTCTCCCCATAAACCCAGGACAAGACCCGTCCTTGTACTTTGAAATTGTACCAACATCATTAGTACGGGAACTATCCCTTTTACCCCAGTGAATCTGTGACATAAAAGTTCAGACTCGCAAATTATTTTCCTACGTTATGGAACAGCAAGAAACCCCGAAAAACAGTGGCTTAACGTGTAATTTATATTTCAGGTCACATCCATAGGTAACAGGTAATACATAAATAATCTAAAATAATTATATTTATTTTTAGAGGAGCACACACACACATCTCGGTTTGACAATGTTATATCTTTATTTTCAACTTGAAAACCAAATCTTATGTTTTCTTCCCAGTTCGACAAAACCTTCAAAAATCTTACCCCTCAACTTCAAGCGCTTGACACTTCCAATTTATGATACCCCCCCCCCCCCCCCCCCCCTTTTTCACAATGTGCGGACGCTGGGCAAAATCAGCGGCCAACCACAGCTAAAGAACAAGATACAACACCCCCACCCTCTTACCTACCCGCGAGAACAACACACCAAAATTTTTAAAACCTACCCTCTAGAAAGGATCATTCAACAACAATCTTTCGAGAAGACAAGTTGTGCTATTATTATTATTAAATCGATATGGATAACAAGGATCTGGTGAGTAATTTCCATTTTTTAATTTTTATCTTTCTTGTGTTAGTAATTAATATTATAATCCCTACCCCGCCTAAAAATCTTTTGTTTTATTATAAAATTTATTCAAATTAACATGTTTTATAAATGTATTTTATTTTCAATATTTTATATTATTGAAATTACTTAATTTATTTCATTCAAAATTATTCTATGTATCAATCAAATATAGAACAAAGTTTAGTTATATTAAACTAAAACTATCCAATCCTCATTTATCTAAAATCAAATTTATTTCCTTTTCATGTTTCAAAATCAAATGTATTCAGATTTTCATACAGTTCCACCCAGAATCATCATCCCAAATTTTCTATTATCTACCTTTAGAAAGACACTTACTGTCCACTGGTGGAGCCAGTGACTCCCGAAAATGAAATGATGGAAGTAGATATAGAGGAAGCGACCAACACCCATCAAGATGAGGAAATTTTGCAAACAGAAATATATCTCATCGAAATGGAGGAAGATGAAGCGTTAAAAACTTTTTAGACGATATCGCGTCTAGACAAGTTCAAAATATCCAAGAAGAAACAAATCAATTCAATTCATCCATTATCGAAAATGAACTTTCTCAGGGAGATGTGATGTACATTGAGGAGGCTCTGCAAAACATCGAAGAGGACCACCACGATCCCTCCTTTCTTGAATTGGTCTGTATTTTAACAGACAATTCTTGTATAATAGCCGAACATTTCTAACTTTACATTATTCTAATCCTTAGTTTAGTCTATAAGGTTCACCAAATATCTTTGATTATTTTTAAGTCCATTCCCTTATTTTGTTATCCACTCTAAACTTCATATTATTAATTCCAAACTCCATCTAAACCCCTTTTACACTTCATAATTTTAACCTTATCCAACATTCAAATAACTTACAAATTTCCGATCAATTCATTCCATAGACATTCATCTGTATTACTTTTATCATTACATCATTATTTAATCAATTCTATAGTCCTGTTTGCCAAAAAGATATATTAGTCTATATTAATTTTTATACCAAAGTTTTGTTGAATATATTATTAGAATCAGTTTTAGAATAGAAATATTTGGTGCCTTAATTATAATTAGTAATTAGACAATTTCATCTCATAACAATTTCCATCATCCGTCACATCATTCATTTAATTATAATTCATTGTACATTACTTCAAATCTACCATCTAGGAAACCAAATATAATCATACCTCTTAGCTTACAATTAGAAAATTACCATTATATTCTTATATTATGTTTAACTTTTGTACTTCATATCTTTAAATTCAATTATATTTTACGTAAATTCACATTGGTGTTTGTAATTATCTTCGTGTCTCCACCTATGGGTCCGGCCGGCCTAACATACTCATTCAACAAGTGTCCTGTCCTTCTCACATGGTACTAGTTCACAAATCTTCCGCTACTCTAATCACGGCGTTCAAGTCAACCATTCCAATATGGCGAAAACCATAATATTTACTTGGGATATGGAAACAACTGTCTTCGCTGAGTCTACAAACTTCGATAAGTACCTTACATCATTCTCAACAACAATCTTCTACATCTATCTTTCCTACTGTAGGTCCTGTGTGTGATGTGTGTGCATCCTCCGACAACTATAACTTCGTATTGTTTCATCCCATCATACTGTATCATTCTCATACAATTGTCACCCATGTCATACATATAATACTATGTATCCTTCAGAAAGTAATCTGTCTAACATTTCCATATGTCTTTTAGATGATAAGGTGATCACTAATACGGTTCACGACACAACTCATATCCATGAATCAATTCATTTTAAATATGCAACCCCAATTGTGTAATTAATCATCAACTTGCCCATTGTTCAACCTCAAAATTGAAATTTTGTTCACTCTTAACCTCAATAGACACTTATATACAAATTATAGTTCATGTTCATATAATATTAATTCTGTAATAGCTTAAATCATAATTGGTCACAAATCCAAGTTAAATTAGAAAAATATTTTCACAAAATCAAATGTCCCCAAACGAAACAAATATACCCCAAAAATGTTCGTAACCCTACTCTATTGCTGTTTTCAATATTTTTCAGTGGACACATGGCGTTCCACAATTGCTAACCTACCGTTAGCCATATCACACGAGAGCCCCACCATCACTCGACTTCCACCACACGACACCGTTCGACACCTTCACGCTACTACCTGGCCGTCTCTATCTGCGAGACCACCAGAGCTAGAAACCGAGTCGTCCCTCTACCGACCCGGTCTCTACAGCACTTCAACGACACTACAGAAACCACGTGAAGAATTCAACACATCAAATATCGTAAATAATGATTTCATTCATGATTTCATAATTTTCTTTTCGTTCAGTCTTGGTCTTGAAGACCATAGTCTGAACTTCCCGTTGTTGAGCCGTCTTGTACAGTAGCCACAACTACTCATATAAAATCATTCACTCAAACATTTATCTAAATCATTAGTTCCTTATCTGTACTATTATCAAGACTGCTCTCAATGAGGATTCATCTATTTTTTAAATCAGTACTCACCTAGATAGTAATCCAATAGATATATTAGGTCACGATCAATTAAATGATCTATAAAAGTCTAATGGAATAAAACACACACAGCCAAAGAAAGAAACTAGAACAAAGCTTGGCTTTATAAGTCTAGCCTCTCAGAAGGGTGTCTGTAAAATCCTAGCCTCTCAGAAGGGTCTCTGTAAAATCTAACATCCAGGAAGAGTAGTATTATAACACCTGTTTTCAAGGACAAACTTACACCCTCTTGTCTTAACCAAACCATAGACACAACCCCTCAGGATCTAGACCAACCAAGGAGCTCTAGCCTCCAAAAAGGACCTCTAATATTCCCTAGCCTCCTGGAAGGGTGTTACAAAACACCTGTTTACAAGACCGAGCATTCACCCCTGTGTCTGACCTAGTTCCTAGACACACCCCCATTCTAGGCCAAGTTCAACCAAGGCCAAACAAAGGCACATGTAACATATTCCATTAGTATCAAAATACCGAACAATTACAAGTGTAATTATATAGAATCTATTACTTCATGTTATACTTTAATTGTTCAAACAAAAACAATCACTATCTATAGTTCATGATTTCCTTAGAGAAATGAGCAAACTTAATTACTATTATTCCACTAGTTTTATATTCCAATAATAATTATTAATTTTAGCTCATAAATTCCATAGAGAACAATGAGAAACCCTAGTTTATATTCTACAAAACGTCCTAGGGAAAACATTCCACTAGTACAACAAAATACTGAACAAAGCAAAGTATAATTATTCAGAGTCCACTATTTCATATTATATTTTGTCTGTTCAAACAAAAACAACTTACTTTATATTCCAATTTAATAAACTAAATAAAAACCCCGAATAGCAAATTAAGTTTGTATAACTTTACATTGTCGACTCATTCTATAATTTGTCATTCAACCAAAAATAATAAATATTTTAAGCCATTACTAAAAGGCCATGTAGTTTAGTAAAATATCAAAGAATCATTTAGTATTAATCAGTTCAATTATACTTTGTGTACTAGAGGCTCTGCACAATTCTTCCTATGTCTACAAGACAATCTAATGGACAATAAACATTTAGGTATAAATATTTGTCAAACCTGTCCAATATAGATTACCATTTATTAACCAATCTACACCATGGTTACACTAATTATCTTGTCCAATAAGACTATTAATTGAACTATTATATTAGTTTATGTGTGTTTTAATTTTAGTATATTCTAGATATCTTCTAGTTAGTTTAAAATCATAAATACAAGTTTAATAATCAAACAACACATGAATTGTATAACTTCATAATCCCATCAATCTAATTATCATTCAAATCTAATTTTACTATTATCCAAAATTTTGCACAATAATAGAAACTTCTAAAAGAACAACCTAACACCAATCAGGAAGTGTAAGAATGAACACCTGTAGTCAAGGACAAAGCTTACCCCTTTGTCTAGCCACCCCTCTATGACATCACCTCCTCAAGGACAAGGAGAATCTATATAAGCTCATCTCTCCCCTTCATTCAGGGCAGTCTGATTCTAGCTCTTGACATGTTCACACCTCTTTGGTTCAGAATTATACATTGTACACAGCGAATTGTGAAAAACAGATTTATTGTGTTTTAATCGAAAATAAACATTCAATTTAACTTCTACATAAATATATTGTGTTTTTAAATAAGTTTAAAATTAATAACATTATTTACGTGTGTTTATAGAGTTCCTATAATTTTATTGATCAAAGTATATTTTTAAACATTTATATAACTTCAGACAGTGTTTTCAATTTTAAAGTGTTTATAATATTCAGTGTCGTGTTTTATAAACTTGAACAAAAAATTCGTTTTAAATAATAAACAGTGTTTAAACGGATACCAAAGGATTACTAATTTCCAAGGATTACCCTGCCATCGAGGTGAGCCAATCTTGGTAAATACAATTCCTTCAAACCTTTCCCTATAAATTAAATTCCATATAAGACTCATTCATAACCTAAAAAGAAATACTTGAATAATCATTTCAGAGATCAAGTTTTCATTTTACTAATTTCATTCATTAGAAGACAAGGTTCTTATCTAAATTCACTTATTCAATCAAGAGATATTAGTTGGTGGTAAACGACCATTTATTATCCAATCAATAACTATTCAAGGAGTATCTACAGAACTTTATTTTATCTCAGATATTTCATTCAATTAAAAATAAGATTTCTATTATTCAATTCGAAGACTTCTACGATCATAAGAGATCAATTTTCATAAAGAGAGATCTTTGCTCATAAACGACTCATCACTTCGAGATCTGCCTTTTATTCGAACGATTCTGCTCTTACACGGTTTCACAACCTGTACCCCAGCGCCTTCATTCCAAGGTAACATCTTGACAAATCAAATCTTACCCCTTTCATTCGTATTTTTATATTAACATAAACGGTTTTGTCTGTCTTCCACAATAGATAGACTGGTGTCAGAAGTCCTGATTAAACTAGTTAAATTCATTACATTCTCCGCTCTAAAGGCCGATATTACAGTGGGAGGACAGAGAGAGGTGGAGAGATATGGTGGAGAGGCATCAGCCAGAAGACGTAGAGGAGGAAGAAGAAGTAGAAGAGTGTGATATTGTGTCAGCTCAGGACCGGCCACCCGACATCACTGAAGTAAAGGCCCAAGATTGACAGTGGAATTCCACCCCCCGACCCGACATTGTGTTGGAAACGGGAGAAAGATATTTATAAAAAAATAATTTTCATATAAAAATAACTGACCAAGATACTCTCTGTAATCTACGAAATGGAAATGGAGCTAGAAGCCCAAATTTTCCAAAATATTCATATGATAAGAGAAGAATATTCAATTTCTTATTATTTGATATTACATTTTGAAACTAGGAATTTGGTAGTGTGAATTAATTAAAGTAAAATAAGACACAAATAAGGCTACAGTTCATCATTTTCATTAAAATTAAATTAAAATATCTAGGTAGTCTAGACATGTAAAACAGTGTATGTTTGGTTACACTGTCTAGTAACAAATGATTATATACACTATTATTACATACCGACCTTTTGTAAAACAATGAATTAACACTGATATATCTATAAGTTTCCACAGCACAAAACGTAGAAAAATATTTCACATTTCGAACTTTTAATATCAACCTAATTTCCTAGCTTAGGGCATTTATTTCGTGTGTGACCTGCAAGAGAAATATACATGTTACTATTTAGCATTACTTTAAAATTCACTGCCAAAAACATAAACCTAAGGTAGACGCTAGGCTGCTGCTTAGCATTGCCACGTATATGGTGGCCCATGCTGAAGCGGTATCAACTCAGCCTGACTTCAACCATAACAGAAACTGGGATGTTTACCTTCTTCGTGACAAACTCCACATTTCCTTCGTTTTCTTGTTCCCGGCGCAGAATCACCGTCTGGCTTGTTCCCCCATCCTGAAACATATTTTCAAAGAGGCATGAGACATGAGACATTACGAGGAAGACCGTATCAGGTCGATGATCAGCTGCTAGCGTGCATGGATACCAACAGTCTTCTGGCATCATCACTTCCTGAGCTTGTATAATAGTCATGGATTTTAAAATCTGCAAATTTGAATCACCGTAGCCCAGTTGGTAAGCATAGACCAGCAATCTAAAGGTCGTGGGCTCGAATGCAGTCCTATAGTAAAAGAAGTGCCAGGTCGCTAAAAACAAAAGAAACCATAGATTTTGCGACCCCCGGGGGCTTCGGGGCAGGACCCCCCAATTTGGCCCAGGCGGTAAGTTTTTGTAGGTAAATTATTTATTGATTGATTTATTGATTGATTTATTGAACTATTTATTGATAAGATCATGGATGTTGTCGGAACCATCGAAAACAAGGCAGTAGTAGCAGCTTGTTCCGATATGCGAAGTGGTGGACATGAAAAGGACCGTGGCTTGCGACGTTTTGAAGGCGTTACTTCCTTCATATTCTGGCGGCGACTGCGAAGCTGATGTCTTGCAGGGTGGTATTTAGTTTATGCTGGCTCCCAGATGGTCTCGTTTTTCATTTGTGTTGTTTTCTTAATTTTGTCAGGTGGCTGCGTGCTCGGCTCCGAGTGAGACACCTTGGTGAAGGGTCTTGTCGCGGCGGTAGGCCAATGGTCTGCTGCCCTAGCGTAAGGCTTGCTCCACTGCTCCGCGCCTGCTGCTGGGATGGTGGCTGCATGTGGTGCGCTCAGGTTCTCGTGCACGGCCCTGGCGGTGAACTCGACGAGGTGTTCTCCGCAAGAGTTGGTGCGAGCTTGGCAGGTGGCTCGGTCGGCATCACCAGGATCCTAGCCATGACATGGTTCCAGCCGTGTGGAAGGCAGATGCTGTCGTTGCGCTTGTTGAGGTTGCCAGGATGTCTCTCTATTTTGACTGCCTCTCGGATGGTGCGGACGGTGTAGAGCTCGACGGATGCGAGTCATTGCCTCGAAATTGATGACATGTCCTCAACAAGCTGCCGACGGGTCTGGTTGATGTAGGTGCGGATTCAGTCTGAGCAGATGATCTCGTAGATGCCTCTCTGCTCGAGGTGAATCTTGTCTTTGGCGTTGCCCAGGAGCTAAAAGATCTTCTGGCCTGTCTTGATGTTGTGCTCTGCCAGGAGTCGGCCGATCCAGTTGATGGTGCCCTTGAATGCCTAGTAGTAACTCCTTCAAAACGTCGCGAGCCACTATCCTTTTCAGGAACACCACTTCGCATATCGGAAAAACTACTGCTTTGTTTTTATTTATAATTTCATTTTATGCATGGGACCAAGTTGTACATTTTGTACAGTATTTTGTACATGTTGTACAGTTGTACTACATTTCAAATTCAGATTATGAAACATCCGTGACCATAGCATTTTCAAAATTTTGCTAATTTCAAATATAGTGTAAAAAAGTTGAGATGAAATTTATTTTTCAATTTTGAAAATTAATAGTAGGTATTTACCATGAAATCTGTTTATATAAAATGGATGAATTTAAAGGCTTATGCAAAAAGATAGTAGGGCATTGCACTTTTCCCGAAATACGGTACGAGGTGCCTCACCAACACCACTGCATCCCTGGACCCCAAGTCATGAAATCAGTCGTTTTGAAACCGATTGTGATTTCATTGTATAAAACGTAACAAAATTGAAGGATAAGGCTTAGTTGTCAACTTTTTTTGGTTTTAAACATAGAAAACGTGAACGTTTTCAAAACGCCGATTTCAAGACTTTGGGTCCTGCTCACAGGATTGTGGAACTAAAGGCCCGTCAGAAAGGGAAAGTGGAGTTCAGAGAACTCCTGTTAGACCAATGGTTAGAGAAGAGTGGCATTTAGAAAGCAAGACAAAACTGTTGTAAAAAAACTCACAAAAAACAAAAAAGTAATAGTGGTCGATTTCTGCTTGAAACGTTTCATTGCTTCTATCCACAACACAATATAATCACTTACCCCGTCCCATAGTTCTTGGTCCTTGCTGCTGACCCCACTGCATTCCCGGGCCTCCACCTCTATCTCCACCATAGTTGGAGTTTGTCTGTCCCCCGCCGGAATCATCGAACAGGAAGAACTTGCAGTTCTGTGGATCGTCCCGGTTCTTGGGGCAGACGTAGTAGGGTCGACCCACATTCTGTCCCTGCTGCGTGATACGCCGAATGGCTGGGACGCCGCAGTTACAAACTACGTCGTCGCCTGAGTGTGCATTTGAAGATGCTGCTGTAGAGGGAAAGATGAAGAGAAATTTAATTAGTCCATTCAAATCTTTATGTGATTTAATGAGTGTACACACAAGAATAATTCAATCATTTGTATAATTTGCTATTCTGCTATTTTTATATTTTGCAAAAATAGATAAAAAAAAAAACGGATGCTATTTCTCTTTAACGGCAAGTTATTGAGAAATCTCCAGAGTTTAATAAACTGGTATTCCCATGTTTTATTGATTTAGTTTTAGTTTTAGTTTTAGTGTTCAGTTTATTTTTCCAATAATACACAAGTATTGTAACAATAAGTTCAAAATACCCTAGGGTTGGGGTTTGTTGGAATATACAATAAGAGAAAGCACTGGATCGAGTTATTTTACATTTAGTGAAGTGAATTACGACAGAAAAGTGAGTAGGAAATTAATTGATTATGTCATGGGACTAGATACTGACAATAAAGTTAAAAATAACAAACGGAGGAAAAGTCAAATAAGCGAGTCTGAAAAAATTATTATTTAATTTAATCACGGATCAAATAATTACGTCATTGCAAGGATTGAATGGTATCAAAAGGGAGAGCGATGTGTGAATATTGTCCTGTGCTATGCTGACAATGCTGGGTTAATGGCTGAAACTAAAGGCGACTTGCAAACGCTCTTATTTACATTTAACGTGACTGCCAAAGAAGGACCTAAACATGAAGATTTCCTCGTCCAATACAAAGTGTTGGTAATCAGTTCACGAAATCCAATAAGATGCAAGGCTAAAAGTTGTCGATAACATATTGAACAAATTATAAGTTTTACTTATTTAGATGTTACAATTGCTAATTACAAAGACATGCAAGGGGAAGTTTCTCCTCAGTGGATGCTTAACCAAGTGATCGAAGATCAAATATATTAAGGTGGCTGGAGCGATCGAGGCATGGTCTCAGAACTTCATAATTTTTTGTGTACTGATATTCATACCATACACAATCCCTGAAAAAATTATACACCTCTTGCATCTAATATCTGAGAAAATTTGAGTTTTCTCCCCTAGATGTTATCTTATGGCAGTCACGTAAAATTTAGAAATTTTAAAGCTATAATGAAGTTTTAATTTTTTTACCGATAGATTGGAGCAAAAAAACTTTTTTTCTTGTAGATATATGGACGTACTATCAAGAAAAACATTTAAAACAATACCAACATGTGCTATTTTAAAAGTTAGAAACCAAATTCGAAATGATTTTACTATCTCTACCATGTTAAAACTTTGCTTATTCTCTAATAACATAAAATTGAAACCTCAATCTTGGCCTGGAGTTGCAAACGAAAAGACGTTAAAAAATCTTTTAAACTTAAATGTAGTTGAAATAATGGAAAACGTTTTTTGAACTTATACTTTCAAGAAGAAAAAATATTTTTGTAGGTATATATCGATCGCTCCAGCCACCTTAATATTGAGACAACAGCAAGGATATAAAAGTGTTGTTAGACAAGTACTCACACAGCTGAAGCAAGAGCAGACGCCTCCAGAACGAAGGGTTTGCTAAATGTTAGTGAAATGAAAACTTTAAGAATTGTAGGGAAAGCCAGGATAGACAGAGTAAGAAATAAAGATGTCAGGGATACTGTGGTGTGGAGGATATCAACGACTAATGAATGGGTGGAGAAGAGACAAAGGCAATGGAATGAGCATGAGGAGAGAATGGGAGAAGACAGAATTGTGAACGGAGAGCTAAAGACGGGAGACCAGTCGAAATTAGAAATGTCGGGAGACCGAGGAAAAGGTGGAAGGAGGCCATAAGTTCCTTATTTTGCAATAAGAAACAAGCTTTGAGCTTCGAGAGAAAGTGGAAGGAGAACAAATAACGAACTAAGTAGATTGGAAACGACACTCACAAGCACCAGGTCTTTGTGCTGGTTGCCGAGCGGCTCCCCCCATTGCTCCACCTCCTCCTCGTCCAGAATTATCATTTCGCTGCTGGCCTCCATTTGGGACATCGTCCCACAAAAAAAAAACGCATTTTCCCGGGTCATCCATTTGCTTTGCACAGCCGTAGTAGGGTCTACCTTGGTTCGATCCTCTCTGTGTAATTCTTCTTATTGCTTGAACGTTGCAGTTACAATAGACATCTTTGTTCGAGGCATCATCGAGGCGGTTGCCATTGTAGGAAGAAGTATTCTGGTTTGACGCTAAATGTAATCAATCATTATCATTATCAGCCAAATAATAACATCTCTCTACCTGTGAGTCTGCACTTTAGAAGTAGAAAGGGGAAGTCCATTTCAATGATTTATAAGAAGAGCAGAAGCTAGCATGTCTGCCTTCATCCAGTCGTCTTTGTGGTGACAAGAGTTATTTTGAAAGGGAATACTTTAGTACAACTGTATTTGACTTGATAATGATGGAAATTTAGCAAATCTCTCACTTAGGGATGGTGTTTCAGAGGTAACCTGCGAAATAAAAACGCGCACCCGAAGGATCTGGGTTCGATTCCCAGTCGGGGTGCGCGTTTTTATTTCGCAGGTTACCTCTGTATTTGACTTACCTACGTCTATTTGCAATTGCAATAGAACTTTTCTGGGGATTTTCAATGGTGTAAAACCTTAAATCACGAAAACTCTGCTTTCAAAGTACAAATATTATGAGAAATAAATTTATCTTATTTTTGTAATAATATAAATTGCATCCACAGATCACTACCAACCTGTTGGCGCTACTCTTGCGACTGGAGGTACACTGCCATCTGGTTGTTCCCATGCCCAGAAGTCGCACTTATTGTCACCGCACTTGTGGTAGAACCTGCCTTGATTAACACCATCTTTGTGTACCCTCAGCCGATTGGCTTCCACACCACATTTGCAAAGAACCGGAGACCGAGGTTGATTTCCGTTATTGATTCTGTTGACCCCTGGCAGAGCATTGTCTCTTGCTCGTGCGGGTGGCGGATTGTTGGGTGCTGGGGGTGGGGGAGGAGGACGTGGGGGTGGCCCCCCTCCTCCTCCACCTCCACCTCCACCACCGGCTTGATTGCCTCCTCCTAGTAGAAAATAATAAATTATTAAGTCTACTATACTCTACAGAGCCGAGGCTCCACTAGTGAGAATGTAATAGAGAAGGGTGATCTGACGAGAAGCAAGGTATCCTACACATCAGCCATAGCCAGGGTGTAGATGGCAATTGTAAACTAAATTAAAAATGACTCCAGCAGTGTAAATGAAATAGGATCAGCATCACCTTTGTGCTCTTTGGTTGTTTGCTTTTCTTGTAATGCTATGTATCAATGTCATTATCACACAGATTCTCCAAACGAACTTATATTTCGCATGGTTGAAGACCACTTTTGGGTTTTGTATACTAGTTTTTGGACAAAATTGGTTGAAAAACTATCATTTGAACCTCGCTGTTGATGCGACATAAAATTAAAGAAAAACAAGGTGACATTTAGAAAATCTTGAATTCACCGGCGGGAAATAAAGAGTTCCAAGCCAAGCCATAAGGAGATGCTTATTTAAATATTGTACTAAAAACAAGTAAACATCGCTCACCCCTGCCTGGTTCGTTGAAGTATTTACCCAGCGCTCTGTCAAGCTCAACGGCCCGCTGAACGGCCACCTCGAAGATAGACTTGTACTTGGCTATCTGCTCCCGGAGCACAGCGGCCGGATCCTTCCTGCCCTCGCAGATGTCTTTGAGACCATTCTCCAGCTCAGCTCGGAGGAGCGGCTTGGACAGAGCGACATTCATATCGTGACATATGCTGTCGTAGCCCTCAACCAAACCCATTCCCAGTTGACCCGGTACAAAGTAGATTCCTTCCATGCCCACATACTTCCGATCCTTGATCTTTTCAATGTGTTCTGCATGCGTAGCATCGGTGCCTGGGAAACATGTTGTAAAAGTGGTACTTATCTACATAATGATGAGCACAACAGAAAATACAGTATTTACTCGAATATAAGCCTCACCCAAATATAAGGCTGACCCTAGTTACTGGAAGTCTGTTTTTATAAACACTTGGTGTACGCAATTTGTGAATATAAGGTGCCGGTACCAGTGCACAGACGGGCACCAGTGCGCGGACAGTAAAATTTAAATAAGATGATCTTTCGTTGTTTGAAGGTTTCCTATCGAGTAGTAAGGCATAGGAAACCTTCAAACAATGAAAGATCATCTTATTTCTCTTTTATTGTTTGAAGGTTTCCTATGCCTTACTACTCTATTCGACACTAAGGCCCGGTTGTACAATGTCCCGATACGTAAGATAAAGTTCACTTTAGCCTAAAGTGGACTTTAGCAGTCTATATGGCTGTGTTTCATTGGTTTTTGCCAAGGTTTCAACCGATAAATCCCACTGCTAACTTTATCGGGACATTGTACAACCGGGCCTAAAAGTTGCAAAACGCCACCTAGCGGAAAAAGTTAACATCTATACCACGAGTACTTGTGCTCATGCGCACAGGGCGCTTTCAGGCAAGTCACTTAGATGTCAATTGTAACGAGTTCAGTAAAAGTTATAATTACATCGCGAAATAACAGAAATTGATGAATACCTTAGTGTCAACAATCAAATACAATCGGCATATTTCATTACAGCACACATTCATTCAAATTCTTGTGAAAACGAGATGTCTATTCACCAAAAATCACCATTTGACAGATGCAAATTGTTTATCTCACGGCCTTTTGAACACACATTTTCTTGACGCCTCGTTCAAACAATTGCAATCTGCCAAATGCTGCTTTTGGTGAATAGACATCTCGTTTTCACAAGAATTTGAATGAATGTGTGCTGTAATGAAATAATGCCAATTGTATTCGATTGTTGACACTGAGGTAAGCATCAATTTCTGTTATTTCGCGATGTATTTATAACTTTTTACGGAACTCGTTACGATTGACATCTAAGTGACTTGTATGTAAAAGTACGCACGCGCTGGGATTGTACTCGCGTGAGCGGCCAGCTTACTGATATAAGCGCATTCTCTAGGTACTTTTAGTGTCGAATAGGAAACCTTCAAACAATGAAAATACATCTTATTAAAGATAAGACATCTAATTTAAGATGATTGTTTGAATTTTTTCTATACATAAGTATGGTATGAAACCGTGAAACAATAAAAATATATATCATTTCCTAATTCCAAGCATTTAAAATTAGAGTGTTCGCGCACTGGTGCCCGTCCGCACACTGGTACCGGCACCACCCTACTCCAGTAGGTTCACTCGGCACAACAAAAATTAATCGGGGAAAAAATTTGAATGACTGCTGGTCATGTTCCATACCAAAGCTTGTTATTATCATTGAAATGTGAGGTCACCTACTAGAGTGAGACAAGGAGATCATTTGGACTGACTTCTGATGGTGCGATCTAACATTTTTCAGTCAATCAGATTTGCGTTGTGCCAAATGTACCTACTATAAGAAAACACAAGAAAATAAATTAAAACTCAGCACAATTTTTTTTTAGATCCTTCTATCTCCGTCGTCAGGTAACACCATGGTGGTATATAGGTTAGGTGAGAGAACGCCCTATCTCGTTCCCATTGCCCGCGCGGTCTCAAAAGGCACGCTGTTCACAGTTCCACCGCCAGGCGCGTGAGCGTCACCCGGTCTGATGCACGGCGGCTGATAGTCGCGGAACAGAAGTAAAACATCACAACTTGGCGGGAAGGTCTGTTAAAAGTTGCCAACGTCGATATTCCTACATGTATTTTGACGCGCTGAATCCAAAAAGAACCGTTGGCAAGTTGTGGTTTGACTCCTTCACCCTTAAATTCAACAAAAACGGGGATAACTACCCTTATTCATAAAATCAGCTCTATGTCCAAAACTAGACGAGCTAAAACAAATCTTAAAAAAACATAATATAGCTGGCAATGTCATGAACATATTTGTCGCTGCATGTATGGTCAAAATGTCAACATATAATGGTCAAATTTTTTTTTTATTTCGACTTGATTAAAATTCTGCCAAATTGAAAACATAACACTCAATTCCGGCAAGAATATACAAACCAAGCAGTTGCCATTTTTTCGTAACATTCCTAACTTTTCGACTGCCATAACAAAAGAAACGGCATGCAAAAATATTGAATAGTTTCGTCTACACAAATTTTCAAATACATTTGCCTCAGATCGCGGCCGCCTCGGCTCGACTCACACGGCCTTCCTTTACAGCCATTCAGCCAATTAGAATAAAGAATGACATCATGTTGATCAGCTGATTCCTAGCTTCTTCAGGGTTTTCTGCATAAAAATGCATTTGTTTTATTATGATAATATGATATAAGTATGATATTATGTCCTTATGTATCTCACGCGGCGAAGGTATACATAAAGATAAATGATATTTCACAAGATCACAATGAAAGTATAGATAGCAAAGCAACACATGAAAGACTGGACAATATGTCACATAATTAACTGTCTGTGGAAAACATAATTGTAATTAATGATAATATTAATATGATAATAGTAATACGATATCGACTTATGCCAATAAATATGAACGTGACGTGTCTACGCATTGTCCGATATTATTATTAATTAATAATTAAAATCATACTTTTATGCACAGTGTTGAATGAATTCCAACAATTTAGCCCGGGGGGGAGGGGTCGGGGGGGGGGGGGGCAAACAGATTTTGCAAAAATAAGTGGTCTAGCCGGGCTCAATGGGTTCTTGACACCCAGAAAACTGCCGCGCGGCGAAATTTTATATAACTGACTATCTTAGATTAGTTTCAAATTAACTTATAGAGCATGTTGGGTCTGTCATATCTGCAATCTAAAGGAGGTCTATAATGACAAGTTTGACAGTGCAAAAGGTGTCAAAGTAGGGAAAAAGTAGGGTTTGTAAAATGTTCGGCTCCCCCCCCCCCCCCCCCCCCCTATTCAAGGATGCCATGATGCAACCCTGTTTGTGCATACCAAATGATGAAAAATTATGTTCACCCTGAGATCACAATGAATGTAGATGTCACAAAGTCAAGACTATAGATAATATCTTACAAATTAAAGGTAATGAAAAATATGTATTATCTGTGGACTGATAATAGCCATCTTGCCAGAAGTGCCTCCATCACGGTAACTTAATGAGCCCAGATTGTTATGAAGAATCATTGAACAGTGTATTTGGACAAAGGGCAATTAATTTTTTCGTGTGCTCACAAAGATGATGTTGATTATTCATAACTACATTTAAACTAAAGAATGCGACAACATTGCAAACAAACAACAATGTCTCTGAAGTGAAATCAAACCAAGAAAAAGTTATCAAAATTAACGACATCGTAAAACATAATTTTAATTGCCTACCTATGTGTTAATTACTTAATTAGTAATAGTAACATTTCAGTTTGAAATAGTTTATCGTTTGCAATTTCAAATATCAACCATTCAGTGCACAGTACTAAAAAATCAATGAAAACAGTGATAGAACATTAATTGTATTTTTACATAAGTATAACAAATAGCGTATTGCTTAAACTGATACGTAAACAATTATTATCGTTTGTGAACACACAATATGCGTAAGTGTAGAAATGAACGCGGCGTGAAATAACACTTTGCCGTCAGCGAAATCCTCGTCCTTGCATATGCTTGCATTACAAGCGTCAGACCGGGTGATCGCAGCGCGCGCTGCGGCAGCGCGCGCTGCGGCAGCGCGTGCGTGTACCACTGCCTCAGCTTTGGTTCACTCACCTAACCTATATACCACCATGGGTAAAACGATGGAGATATATTCCGTTCCATGGTGTCTATTTAGTTCTAGAGAGCACGGGCAGGTTTAGGACTTAGAAGGATCTCTGAAATGTTGCGAGAGGTTTTACTTATTTTATTATATAGTAAGTATCTACTGGAGTTTGTTCCAACAGTAGAAGTATTTTCTTATAACTTAATACGTTAACTGACCAGACAAGAAAAGAACATATTTTACATTTTTAGTATTAGGTACCTACCTATACCGTGTTTTTCCATTAAAGCAATAAGATCAGCTTCAGTCAGTAAGTCAGGCGGGCTGGTTTCACCATCGACTAAATCTATTGACGTAGGTTGAAATTTCTGGTGAACTTGGTATTCGTGGATCTCTTTGGATGACCACCTGTCATATGGGTAGACATCCAAATAGTTGCGTTGGATGATCATAAGGCCAGTCGCACTAAACTGTAATCAAGTTTTAAAGTTAATTGAGAAAGATACCTTACATTAGCAATGTACACTTTATGACTGAAACTTCATTAAACACGAACGGGTCTTTGCTTCTGATTACCTTCTCATCACTAATAGAAATATGCACTATCGTCTCTTTTCCTTCGGCATCCTTTGAGCAACACGCTAGGAAATGGCGGACGATGAATTCATACACTTTCTGTTCATTACCTGAAATAAGAGTTTTTAAAGTCAGTAGAGCATTACCTATGTACAACTCAAAAAAGGGGATCCTAGGGGATTTTTTTTTTTTTTTTATTAGCAAAGTTTCCATAGAGATCACAGTGCTTGACATTTATTGTAATCTTTGTTTACATACTACCTATTCCTTATGAATATGATGGTGTATTAGAGGTGGGAAATTCTGTGTATTTTAGTCAACGCTTCAACCAGTCTAAAGTTACGTTTACACGTTTAGAGAACCATAAAAACGTTGAAAGGACCTCCCTCCTATGCCCCCACTAGGGATGGCACCCGGTAAAATTTACCGATTATTAATTTACCGGTAAAAAAAATGGTAAATTAAGTTTTTTTTTAATCCTTTCGAATGTATGAATGGAGATATCACAATTTAAGTAATAACTGTAATAAAACTTCAGTGTTACAACATTAGCAGTCAGGCATATTTTAAGTTGATTTTTGGTTGTCCTCAATCATTCAAAATGATAATTCCTTAGTATACGATTAGTACTTCCAATGTCGGAATCTTTGTACATAGGTTTGCTTGTTTAGCAGACACAGCATAGCGATTGTAACTTGATCAAATTGGTATGGTCGACAATTCCTCGTATGGGAGAAGAGGACAGACATGGCATACAAGATTGGTCAAATCAATATGCTTTTCTGCAAGTTATTTCGATCAGCTATATAATCCCTTATCAAAATGCAGTATTATTATTAACATCGATTATAGAATATAAGTAGTATTGTTATTGTCCTGACTGATAATCTTTGTAAATGGGTCAAATAATAAAGTAGGGTCATTTTTGTATTTGGTATAGTCATATGTTGGTATCTGCTATCGTTTTACAAAATTTACCGCTGACCGGTAAATTTACCGATTTTTTCAGAACCGGTAAAAGTGCCATCCCTAGCCCCCACTTTCAAGAAAATTTGGGATATATACCTATTTGAGAGCTTATCAACACTCTAATTGCTGAAAGTGTACAAAGTCCAGGATATCTTCCAGTATTGCCACTTTACAATAAAAATAAAAATAATTTTATAAAACTAGGAAAACGCTCTGAGTAACGCGTTGATGAGCGAGCACTGATACGCGCAATACCTCCAACCGAAATTCTGTTTATCGAAAATGTCCTTAAAAGCCAATAATTCTTGAATTTCGTCACAGACTTGTATGAAAATCTCCAACAATTCCTAATTCCTTATTGGGAAATATTGGTCCCAATAACCACGCAAAGTTTTAAGTTGATCGATTGAACCTTTATGATTGAACGATTCCTTGTTAATTTACAAAAATCACAGGATCTCGTTCAAAAAATATTTAAACGGTCATATCAGTTTCATATTAATATACGTTTGAAAGTTTCTGCTCTAACAACCTTGAAGTGAAGATCCGAAGATGCCGTGAAATGTGAAATTCGAGAAATATGACAGCCAACACGCAAAATATCCGTAAACTGTCAATAACTGTTGAATTTAAACACAGTTTAGTCTGAAAATTGTCAAAAATACAGATAATGTTGGACCCGATGACCATGCAAATTTTTAAGTTGATCGGTCAAACGGTTCTGGTTTAAATTTCAAAAAGCACATGAAATATTTTTTAAAATTTTAACCAATGGAACGATTTGGCTGAAAATTTGTAAAATAAGAGACAATGTTGGTCTTAATGACCATGCAAAATATAAGGTTGATCACATTTGTCGAAGACCATTTTCATTTTTCAGCCTATCAGGAGATGTTTAATTAAATTTTAACCAATCAATGAATTTCAAAAAAAATTGGGGTCAGCAAACAGAGAAGGTTGTCTCTACATATGTGCAAAATTTCAGGTCGATCGGTGAAACTGTGCGATTTCTATTGCTCCATTTAGCAGACAAAAACAAAAAAAAACAAAAAAAACAAAAAAAAACAGAGGTCCGTGTCAAAAGAGTCAAAAGGAGACGCTCGCTTCGCTCGCTCAATAAATAGACATAGTTTTCAGTTACTTTGACATGATATTTTGAGTAGTAGGTAGTACACATATTACAAAAAACAACACATTTTATTTTAGTTATACGATTAAACGTTTACCTAACAATCTTTAAATGCGTAATCTTCACAATTGATGTTTAAACGTGTACCCTCCCCCCCCCCCCCCCCCCCCCTAGTGTGCCCTAGTGTGTATCGAGTATCAATATACGTATGTTAAATTAAGCTTGAAAAATCGAAATACAAGATTCTGTGATATTTAGATAGACCTTGCTTTTAAGTCCTCAAATAGAATTGATTGTATGCAGTGCAAAAGCATTTTTTTTTTTATTATTTCATATATACCTAATGGAGCTGGGAGTGGAGAGTTTGGGGTTCAAGATGGGTAGAGAGAGAGAGATTGTGTTGGTTTGGACACATGAAAAGAATGGATCTCAATAGAATCCCAAGACAGGAGTTTGAAGAAACAGTGGTGGGAAGAAGAAGAAGAGTGGGGAGACCAAGAGAGAAGGAGTGGTCTTATCAGAGAAGACAAGGATGAAAGGCAGCAAAGGTGGCCGGAAGTGGTAGCAGATAAGTGGTGGGAGGACAGGAGGATCTGGAGGGAACTGGTGGAGAAGTTGGAGGAAGGTGATGAGGATGAAGAAGAGGAGGAGGATGAAACGTCAGGCCTGGCCAGCCGGTTTGGAAGAGATCCGAGGCCCTAGACCCAGTGGGAGCTCCCACTGTCTGACCTGACTACATTGTCGGAACCAGAAGAAGATTATTATTATTTATACCTAATGCAATTGACAATATTATGGAAGGCCGTCAGGGCATGGTTAAGTTACCTATAGGTAAAGGTAATAAAATAGACCTAGGTATTATGACAAGTTAACACGGCTAAATATTTCATTCAATTTATTGAGTTAAATCGTTCGGTTCATAATTATTGAATTCAATTAATTGAATAAAACATTGAACCATGTAAACTAGGATTTATATTAAATGATTTTCGATTGTACAGATTTAGTGCCAATCATCCAAGATTTTGATGGCCCATAAATATAATGTGTATTAAACCAATTATAAATTAAAAGAAGAATGGATCCTCATAAGTGGCCCCTGAAACTATGGCACTGGAGGAAGAGAGGATGACTGCTGAGAGAATGGCAGGAGGATGTGAGGGAAGCAATGGAAAGAAGAACCGTGTTAGAAGAGGATTGGATGGACAAGGAGAGGGGGTGATAAGGGTGAGAGAAATGCCATGTGTTGTAGGATACTCACAATCTAGATAAGAATCCAGCCATGCGCAATGGCAATAATCAGCCTAAGTAGCCTACCTACTTACCTCCTAGGGAGTCCGTGTATTTGGTTGGGTGTATCGGAGGATGGGCTTTGTCAGACTTTTTACCAGCCCTTGGATTGGGACCATCTGCTAACACACGGGAAGCAAATGGCCCCCACTGTCGGTCGTTAACCTGCATCTCAACCAGTGATGGTAGATCTATTTCCTTTGGGAAGATATTTGTCTCTGTTCTCGGATAGCTGATGAAGCCCTTAGTGTACAGTTTTTCAGCAATTGACATCATTTCCTTGGCACCGATACGAAGTTTACGAGACCCTAGTTTCTCCATTTCCTGCAAACAATTATAGACTAGATTAGTATTACCCAATTTAAACATTTTGTAAAGGAGACATCTTATCTGAAAAGTACTTACGACTGTGTCCAATGGTAAAGGTCTCCACTTGCTCTTAGGTTTGCTTTGAATACTTTCAACAGTAGCTTCAGGATTATCAACACAATCTTCATAGTACATTCGGCACGTTTCTTGCTCATACAATCGTCCACGTTGCCAAAGAAACTCAACCGTTAGTTCTCCAATTTTGTGAGTAACTTTTAACTTCCAAAACGGCTCCGGTATAAATTCTTGATTTGCTTTATAGCGTTCAACAACGAAACCAAGTGTAGGAAACTGACAACTACCATAGCTGATCATCATGTTTGACAAGACTTCTGGGAAAATTCTTTGTAATCGTAATGTTTGGAGGCGAGTGAAAGCAGCCCCTATCCTTAAATCTAATTCTTGGCGTACATCAACAGCATTGCTGACAGCTTTATTTGGCTGTTCAAGAGTCCTAATAGCCCGTTCAACTGATCTTGCCGTAATCTCTGAGAAAATTGCTCGATATACTTGGATATTTGGCTTGATGGCTTTGCAAGTGTCTATAATCTCAAACCCAATATTCTCTCCTTCTCGATCGCCATCAGTCCAGATAATGAGAATTTCGCAACCACGCACTTCACGCTCCAGTGTTCTCTTAATATCTATGTAGTTTTTTGAACACACCTTCTTCACCGGAGCACCAAAGAGAACTAAAGGATTGACAGCCTGCCAGTTTCTAACAGATGCATCAAAATCATAATTTAGCAAATGTCCAGAGACTGATGTCATCGACATCTTGCATTGCTGATTGAAGAGCATGAAATCCCATTCATATATCTTGTTATACTTAGAATATCCTTCTCGCTGCAACAGATAAAAACCAAATTGTCTGTGAAGTAGATTTTAAAGTGATCATTGCACAATAACATAGTAGGTAGTAGGTACACAGATTCTCTTTCAGTTTAGCAGCATGAAGCACAATAACAGATGATCAGTAGGCACCTACAATGCTTCATTGGTCAAGCTTATCATGACTCTATGATCATGACTGGTGTGCGTTTATCCGGTGAAAATGTTTACCTAAGGTCGGTGGCAGGCAAAGATGAACCCACTTTAGCATTGCCAGGTTGTATTGTATTGTAATTTATTTATTTAGCCATCATAGGCTATTGTATACATTGGTAGATTATAATACAAATGAAGATTCAACTTAGGTACATAATATAACAGCAGTTAAAAATACTAATAAGTATTTATAGGTACTAACAGTAATACATGTATATTGTAGATGAAAATATCCCTAACATGGGCAGCACATAATTCTCTAAATATTATTATATTTACATACCTCCTTTTTTATTTCATTTCCTAATTTATTATAAATGTCTTATACCTATTTGTATATAATATCATAGACATTTATACTCACTGAGTATAAATGTCTATGATATTATGGACCTTTGCGTCCTAGTCTTATTTACTCTGGTCACATTTAAATCATTGGCACTTCTTGTATTACCTATATCTAATATTTACACTTTCATCCTTCTTACAATACTCCAGGTATTCAGGCAAATCGCCATTAACTAATCTATGAATAAAACTTAATGAATTAACTTAAGGTGGCTGGATCGATCGATATCATAGTCTCAGATCTTCATAATTTTGTGTGTACTTATTGATAACCATGTCCATCTTAGTTACTCCTTGTATGCTTCGTAAAAACTTCATTTCTGCTGCCTGAAAAACAATCCCAATCCCTGAAAAAATTAAACACTTCTCGTGTCTAGTTTCTGAGATAATTTGAGTTTTCTCCCCCATGTTATCTTATGGCAGCCAAGTAAAATCGTGTCATTTTTAAGCTAAAATGGAGTTCTAATCTTTTTGTATCGTTAGATTTTAACAAAAAACTTTTTTTCTGGTAGACATATGGACATACTATCAGGAAAAAAATTTAAAACAATACCAATACTCCAATACTGCCAATACTCACCTACGGTTCCGTAACGTGGGCGATTGGAGGAAAGGAGGAGAGCCAGTTGCAGGCAGCAGAAATGAAGTTTTTACGAAGCATACAAGGAGTAACTATGATGGACAAGATCAGGAGTGAAAAGATTAGAGGAGACTTGAAGGTAGAGAGGTTGGCATTTAAAATGGGGAGAGAGCGGCTACGGTGGTTTGGCCACATGAAGAGAATGCAGAGGGAGAGAATACCGCGTCGGGAGTTCGAAGCTGCGAGAAGTGATAAAAGGAGAGTGGGAAGACCGAGGGAAAAGTGGAGAGAGCTGGTAGCAGAAGATGTACAAGAGAGACTGGAGAAGTGGGAAGAAGTGGAAGAAGGAAGGTGGTGGGAAGACAGGAAGAAGTGGAAAAAACTGGTAGAGAAGAAGAACGAAGAGGAAGAGCCAAGCCTGGCCAGCTAGCTTAGGAGTCCGGGCCCTAGTAAATGGTGGCCTCGCCACCCCCCGACCCAACTCTTGGAACCGGGAGGAAGGTTATTATTATTACCAACGTGTGCTATTTTAAAAGTTATTAACCAAATTCGAAATGATTTCCCTATACCTCCCATGTTAAGTGGCGCGATCACTCGATATGTCTTTTGAGAAATGATCAAAACCTTAGCATGGGAGGTATAGGAAATCATTTCGAATTTAGTTACTAACTTTTAAAATAGCACACGTTGGTATTGTCTGCAATTTTTTTCCTGATAGTATGTCCATATGTCTACCAGAAAAAAGGTTTTTTGTTAAAATCTAACGATACAAAAAGATTAGAACTCCATTTTAGCTTAAAAATGACACGATTTTACTTGGCTGCCATAAGATAACAGGGGAAGAAAACTAATATTATCTCAGAAACTAGACACGAGAAGTGTTTAATTTTTTCAGGGATGGTGTATGGCATGGTAATCAATAAGTACTTACACACAAAATTATGAAGATCTGAGACTATGATATCGATCGATCCAGCCACCTTAATGAAATTCTTTGTTCATCTGATAATAACTGGAGGACATCCAACATTTCTACTCTATGCGTTCTCTTATCACATTTCAATATAACCCTACATGCTTTGTTTTGTAGGTATCTTTTGCAGCATTATCTATTTACATTTTACATCAATTCCCCATAGAAGCGTACCTACTGGAGCCCAAGTCTTGAAAAAAGCGTTTTGAAACCGTCTGGCGTTTTCATTGATCAAAACGTAAAAAAGTTGACGACTATACCTTAGCCTTCAACTTTTTTACGTTTTGATCAATGAAAACACCAGACGGTTTCAAAACGCTTTTTTCAAGACTTGGCCTCCTGCAGTACTACCTACCTAGGTAGTCTACATGAGGTTGCACAATAGTATTATAAATTAACAACTTTGTTATAGGGCAGCCCATGCTAGCGCAGGTTCATCTTTGCCTGTCACCAACCATAGTACCTAGGTAGGTACCTACCTAGTACCTATGTTTCCACGTAAAAGTTACTACTAGGTAGGTACCTAGCCTAAATACCTACCCTACCTCTATGCTAAAAACGGTAATTTGAAACAGTGAAAAAAATGGAAGCTGTGTATTATGAAAAGTTAGATGAGTCTGCCTACCTACAATTTGCAGAAGGGACAGACAATATTAAATGTTTGGATCTTCCTAGGTAGGTACCTACTATTTCATCACTGCGCTGTCATCTGCAGGAAAGCGCTTTCTTTCGATCAATGGCACTGACTCTAGATAGGAAGGTAGGTAGGTACCTACCTAGATATTGGACTCGTTCGCTTACCATTCGTGTTTGACCATTTGCCATAAATCTAGCAAGATTCTTTGCAGCATCATTTTTCTCGGCAACATTCAACACTCTCATAGGCATGATAGCAGAAGTACTTGTCGTTTTAGCTTCAAGGGATACTATTTTCTTAGCACATAACCCATTAAAACTACTATGTATACTTTTCGTGAGGTATTTAACGAATCTTACATTATGTAGAACTGAGGACAACACGTAGAGAGGGGAACACGATGTTAACATTTACAAAAAGTTCAAATGAGGGAAATATTCCAAATTTCTAATCCTTTAAAATCGAACGATTCAAATTTTAAAGGTTATGGCTACTCTCCCTCCTTTCCTTGTTCCTTCCTTCACGCAACGCACCACAAGTCCACAGCCAACACGTACGCAGGTTCACCAACTAAAGAAAACTTGCTTATTTTTGGCGCGAATTTTACAAAACTCCTTAAAGTTGTCCTCGCTCGGTTTAATAATATCACACATTTAAATAGTTTCGCCCGCCCGCTTTACATGTTATACATGCCACATGGCATATTACAGTACCTATGTGATAATGTAAAAAAGTGTCTTTCTCAACAAAATCATAAATGTTTACAATGACTGCAATCTGTTTCAGTAATTAAAATCATATTAAAATATATTCCCTTCGTAGGAGTCAAGCAAATTCAGTTCACTTTTTAGATACATATTAATGTATTTGGTAATATAAAACGTTGTGCGCTTAAAATATCATGTTTTAATTTTTGTAGGTTCATTTTGGACGGAGTCCCCGAGTTCGACTCTTGCTACGGACCTTTCCAGTTGTGTTGTGGTATTTCGAATTATGATTCCTCAGTCAAGAGACACATCTTGGGGAGGTACCTGTAGCATCAGTGCTAAATTCTAAGATGGTAGTACTTGCAAGTTAAGATAGTACTACTTACTAGAGGGTATACCTACTAGGACTGTCTGAAGTGCGAAGGTATACGAACATAATATTTCAAGATTTATTGGCATTACGAAGCAGCTCTAAAATCATAAATAATTTTAATTAAGTCAACGAATGCCGATTTTAAGTTTGGGATGACATCCCCTATTTTTAAAGCCTGTTCCATAGATAAAATTAACCCATTGAGCAATGCAGTTTCACCACCATATGGATCGCATGAAATTGTTTCTCAATTGTTACACAAAAAATTGACATGTAAATCAAGTCTAAATTGATACTCACAGTTCCACACACTTTTCGATCTTTTTTCAAAATTCTAGTGAACATTAATTGAAAAATATTAGGCACAAAAATGGTAAGTACCTACCATGATTTTGACAACACTAAAATTTGGTTGCCAAAATAGTATTTATGTCCCTTCACTTGTGCTATTCACCTAGAGAGACGAATCATCTAGCATCTAGGTATCATCTTGCATTTTGTTTACAATGTATTGAATAGTTAGTGACATAATCTTCCTCTGCTCCAGCGTGAATGTATTTCAATCCACGTGGGCCAAGCGGGTGTGCAGATGGGGGAGAATTGTTGGCAGCTCTATTGCTTGGAACACAACATCGGTTTCGACGGAGAAGTGCAAGCCAGGGAGCAGGGCGAGAAACCATCGTCAGTTGACAGTTGCTCGTACTCCTTCTTCGACGAACTGAAGACTGGCAAGAAAATCCCCCGAGCTGTCATGGTAGATCTGGAGCCAACGGTCATAGGTCAGACATACGCACAGTAGATTACAAAACAAGTGTACGCACAGCAAAACAGCAATATGGACTTGAGGAATGATGACAAATCAACCCAATGTATTAAAAATATTACAATGATACTCTCTCTAGGTATGTTCGTTTACCCTGCCAAAAGCTACAGCAAACTGCCACAAGCTACAGAGGAAGTATTTTATTGGATGATGTGTGCTTGTGGCAGTTTGCTGTAGCTTTTGGCAGGGTAAACGAACAGACCTCTCTACCATTGGGAAAAGAGGAATATAAGGTAATCTACTTAAAAATGCTCCTATTTTAAAGTAAGCAAGAATTAGCACACGTTGAAACAAGACTCCATAAAATTTACATTTTGACAACTAAAAAGTAGCCAAAACACATTCTCTAATCAATACATAGAGCCCATTTATGTAAATTATTCTACTTCTCTCATGTAGTGGCTAGGTTAGATTAGTAGCGTAAAAGCATTGTGCATTGTTGTATAGATAGCTTTTCAACTTACCTATAATTTGTTTAATTTGTTCGTTATGTGTTTCCTCTTTTTCCTATTACCTACCAACCATTTCGTTTTAGTTTAATTTTGTTAGTAAATCGTCTTGACCCTGATCTTCCTATTTAGGTATAAAATTATTTTCGTTTCAAAAATTTTGTCTGCTCTTCTACCTGAGATTTTGTACTCGTAACATTGAGTCACTACACCTAACGAGTGGTCTAATCTAATCCAAGGATGATCTCCCACTCCCACCAGACACAATCCGCACCGGCCAGTTCCAAGAACTGTTCCACAGCGAGCAACTGCTTTCCGGCAAGGAGGACGCCGCCAACAACTTCGCGCGAGGACGGTACACCGTCGGGACGCAGATGATCGCCAAGGTCATGAACCGCGTGCGGCTGGAGTCGGACAAGTGCGGAGGTCTCGGCGGCTTCCTCGTGTTCCACTCATTCGGCGGCGGCACGGGGTCAGGGTTCACCTCGCTGCTCATGGAGGAGCTCAAACACGAGTACGAGAAGAAGAGTCGTCTACAGTTCGCGATCTATCCCTCGCCCAAGGTACAACCAAAGATAGTTAAGAACAAACATAAACGGAAACGATTTTAGGTAGGTACGAAATCACGAAAAATGCTCATGGGCGGACTGTCCGAGAAGTAATTCCATTCATGGGTCATCCAGCTTTTCACTTTTCACATTGTACACCCTTGCTCAACTACATTTCCATTACATTACACACATTTCTCTTTGTATGGGCCATTTTACTTGCTTTTTTCGGGCCTTTTCTGCCCAGTTCGTCTCTGAATCTAAACTAAATGGCATTTTGAGAGATTTTTGGGAATTGAGAGAAATACCTAACTTTGCCAATAAAATAAACTAAGAAATAAAAACATATATTTTATAGAATGTTTTATAAATTATAAGTAAGTACCTAGGGAATTGGTAGGGGTCAGATCTGCTATGAACATAACTTATAAATGAATAGAAAATAATACAATTTCATAATATTGTGAAGTAGTTGTCATGACTGGATGATCATATCACTCTCTAACAAAATATTAATTTTCATCCAATATTTATGATTTTCTTCCATACCTCTGCAGCCTTGACTGAGATGTCTCACTTCCAACAGGTGTCAACGGCCGTCGTGGAGCCCTACAACGCCATCTTCACCACTCACGCCACCTTGGACATCTCCGACTGCGCCTTCATGGTCGACAACGAGTCGATCTACGACTTATCTCACTCCAAGCTCGACGTCGAGCGTCCGAACTACACCAACCTCAACCGCATCATCAGTCAACTCGTCTCCTCCATCACCGCCTCCCTGCGGTTCGACGGCGCCCTCAACGTCGACCTCAACGAGTTCCAGACGAATCTCGTCCCGTTCCCGCGGATCCACTTCCCGTTGTCGACGTACTCGCCGTTCCTGTCGGCGGGGAAGGTGTCGCACGAGGGCATGACGGTGGCGGAGATCACGGCGGAGTGTTTCATGCCCGCCAACCAGCTCGTCAAGTGTGATCCTCGGGAGGGGAAGTACATGGCGTGTTGCCTCCTGTACAGGGGCGACGTCGTCCCCAAGGATGTCAACGAGGCGATCGCGAAGATCAAGGTCAATCGACAAGTGCAGTTCGTCGACTGGAGTCCGACGGGATTCAAGGTGAAGTACAGTTAAAATGGAGTTAAAATTTAGTTATAATTTAATTTAGTTAAAATATCCACTATATTTGGATTAATCGTTCCTATTATTGAAAAAAAGCACTAATATGCATAGTTATCTATACCTACGTGTTTGATTTAAAATAGATTTATACCAACTAAAATTTAAAAATAAAATCATTCACTTTAAACATTAATTGGACATTTTTGACAACATCGCTCCCACAAAGTGCATTTTAAGTTCAAGCCAAGCAGTTCATACAGTTCACACGACCACATAAAAGTGTATTAATTTGCATCTGAAAGCTTACTACTGTATTCTAAAGAATATAGTTCTATAACTTTGCAATAAACGGAGTTAATCTGTGTTCGCAGGTCGGCATCAACTGCCAGCCCCCAACAGTTGTCCCTGGCGGTGACTTGGCCCAAGTGTCTCGCGCTGTTGCCATGCTGTCCAACACAACAGCCATCGCCGAGGCGTGGACGCGGCTGAACGCGCAGTTCGCGCTGATGTACAAGAAGAGGGCGTTCTTCCACTGGTACATCGGCGAGGGCATGGAGGAGAGCGAGTTCTCAGAGGCCAAAGACGATCTGCTCTCTCTGGAGATGGACTACAGAGAAGTGGCGCAAGACTCGGCGGACCAAGGCAAAGACGACGAGTTCTAGATGAAATCATCACCTTATGAAACTACACGCTAAACAACACGGAACTGTGAACTACCCATGATCAAATATTAGGAAATACAAACTGTCCATTGTGTGCTTGTTTTGTTTTAATCTTATTTACTATCAGTACAACGGGAGAAGAGGAGTCTAATCTACATAAAAGGTTCACTTTTAGGGTGTTTTGACACTTTTATAAGTTTTGAATGGTTGAGACCGTCACAACGTAGAACCCAAGAAACCCAAGAAATTAAATTATGCACCTTTTATGTCGGTATTATTCCATTCCTCTTGAGCTTCAGACTGTACTCTAGTAATGGATTTGATGACGTCGATATAGCACATTACCGGGGAACTTGTGAAGTAAGGTAGCCAGGGGTGTAGTCCTAAAAATAATAGTACCAGGGCGGTCCATGCCAGGTTTGAAACTTGTCATCGTCTCACAGGGGGGTCTGGGGGGCTCGCCCCCCAGAAAAATGCCGCGCAGCGAATTTTTTGAAAGTCAGCACTCAAAGAATGGCTTAAAATGATTTTGGAGCATAGTAATTGAAGGAAAACAGAAATGTGAATAGTTTAATTATTTCGTCACAAACTTTTCACATAAAAATGTTGGCAGCGAAATATAGCCCACAAGAAAGGTTTAAAAAAAATTGATGCATAAATGAAGACAACAAAAAAGTGAAACATTTGAATTTTGTCAGAATTTTACCTTGAAAAATGCCGCACAGCGAAATTTTCATTTTCATCTTCGTACCGCATGATTAACCTTGATAAATATTTGATTGGAGGGACATAGAAGACTTAATCATTCAATTTTGTCAGAAGTAATTACCAGAAAAATGCCGCGGAGCGATTTTTTAAAATTTTCTTCTCTCTTAAACATAATTAAAACGACTTAGATTAATATTTATTGAAGAGACACAGAGGAGTTAATCATCGAATTTGGTCAAAATTTTACCTGGATAATGCCGCGCAGAGATTTTTTTTATTATGATTAAAAAGAAAATTCAGAAAGTAATTCAAAACTTTTTCTTTCTTGAAATTGCACATCAATTTCTGTAGCGCAATTTCCTGACGAAATTGAATGATGCACTCCTCCGTTTGTATGCATCAGATTCATATTAAATCTTCATGAGAGTGTTTTTAACACACTGAAAATCTTCAAGATCATCATTTAGTTTCGTCAGTAAATTGCGCCACAGAAATTGATGTGCATAATTTCTTTATCAAACTGATTTTGAATATTTATTGACTTTATTATAATGATTTCATATTTAGATTATACAAAAAGGTTGCTTCGCCCTGGCTTATAGTAAACTGTGAGCTAGGGCGCCGCCCTGGCTCAAAAAGTAGTACCGGGGCGTCGCCCTGGTGCGCCCTGGCCCGACTACACCCCTGAAGGTAGCCCGGTTGGAAATGGTTGGACATTTTTAAAGCCCGACCAGTATTGTAGGGGAATTTTTATAATGTGTACTATTTTTTTTTTATCCAAAAACTAAACTTTTAAAAATTCGTACAAAAAGGAACTTTCCTATAAATATCACACACAACGTTAATGATTCACTTCTTTGCTACATTTTATTTCTAGTAGAAGATTAACTACTTTCTGGAAGAAGTGTATACCTTGGGCTGGATTAACAAAAGGTATTATCTGCTAATTACGTACTATCTTTTGATTTAACACCAAAAACACAATGTTAAATGAAAGATAATACCAAAGATAGTATATAGTAGGAGATAATACTTTTTGTGAATCTGGCCCCAGTGTGTCAAGTAGAGGTCTACAAATCATTTTATGTAGCACGCTATTGCCAGTTGGGCTACATCCTTGGGATATATAGGTTAGACATTGATAGGTAGCAAGGTACAAAATAGAGATAGAGAAAAATACACAAATGTGTTTTAATGATTGCAGGAAACATGTTCGAACATTCTATAGAATATATCAAGAGATCAAATGACGATGGCAAACTTAACTTTTATGCTTTCACAAAGTTGGAAACTTAGACAGATGAATGGTCGTCAAGAAATTGGGACACACAAAAATCTATGAATTTAGTTTGACAGTTTTAGTGGAAAATTACGGAAATATTGATCATCATACAAGACGTCACTTGTAAGTATATTTGGCTGATGAATATCAACTATTTTCTAAAAATGTACGTTGTACCAAAGATGGTACCCATGAAATTGCTAAAAATGGGTAATGACATAATGGATACACATAGAATACCTCTATTAAGTACATAGAATGTGCGAAGAGCGAGAGAGAAAGAGAGATAACAAGCTAGAAGATTTAATAAAGGCTTATTACTAGCCAATCGAGAATGATTAGAAGATGGATAACATTGATAAAGAGAGGCATACGTTTCTAAATGCCTGCTAACAGTTTGACAACAAATGTGAAGATTCACTTTAAATATTGCATTTATACATTTTGTCAACCTTCTATATAACAACTCGACTAATATAGGGAAATTGATGGGAAGGTGATATATAGAAATAAGAGTGAGATTATAACAGAGTAAGAGAAACAAATCATAATCAGGATGGTTTGCGATCAACAGTTTTCTTTCATTACCTATTCTTCTGAACACACCTAAACACAGAAGCTGTCTCTCGGACAAAATGTCCATTTAAAAAAACTAAATGTAATTTTCTTATTTATATTTTATGTTACAAAGGAATATATAAAAATCTATCCCTCAAAGTGTTAGGATACGTGATATCGAATGTTGTGGAGATATATGTACAGGAAGACTCACTTGAATATTAGAATATTCTATGAAATGGTACAACCAACGACATCTTAGCATCAACTTAAACCATCTATTCGATAAGCTTGGTTTCTTGTGGGAAGACTGTGTCTAGATGACTGGAGAACTACATAAGAATGAAATTAAATCAATTTAACTTTTAAGTTTCTCAAGAGGTGCAACTTTTCTCAAATTTACATAACTTTTTTCTTTGTTGACTGATTTGCATTTTAAACACTTTGCATTTGGACCTTCACAAAATACATTTCCAAAACTGATAAGCTAGAGTACAAAATGAAAGCATCAACCACAAGAGTTTTGATGAAAATGAATACTCAGAATAGCTGTCCAACGATGATCGCAAGGCAGCATCTGCGTTGTCTACACAATAATACCTACTAATAAATTGTAATTGGGGTTCTACTTCTATTGATTTATTAGATATAACGATTTTTTAACAACTTCTTGTATTAATCTTCTAGGTTTGCAAATCCTCGATTCATACCTACTCACTATTGAAAGACGAGAGGTGAGGTTCATTCCATTTGTTCCTCAGAACATTGGCATGGATTCAAATGTAAGCGACATTTTCTCTGCGATGATGTTGAACAAAACGTGAATATTCAGCAGATTGTCGAACTATGATATCGCCATCTTTAAACTCATTCATCTCCAGCAATACTTTCAACAAAATGGAGACAACTAAATTGTAAATCTACGTTATTTATGAAATCATCTGGATATGCTAGATCAATTGCGTAAATTACGTATATTAAATCAATTTGGTATTGATTTCGTCATCTGGTTTTGACTTGTGTTATTATAAAGTAACATTTTGTCAAGCTTGAAAGGATAATTGTATAAATGAAGCTGAAAGATGGCTCACACAAAAATCTCACAAAAATATAATTTTCATCTAATGCTAGACTAAACAATAAGACACATCTAAACACATCTTTTGGTCAGATGTTGAGTTTAATGTTGTTTCATCTAAAACTACTATGTACGTTTCATTTGCACATAATTTTAACCACGCAAGTTTTATGTATAGACTATCACTACATTTGACACATAAATTTCAAAAATAATTATAAATGGCATCTTCCAATAGTAATTATTTATATATTTATTAAATGAATGCCACATTCTAGGTATTATTACAATATGTTGCTAGTTGGCGGAATGGATAATATCGAATGACTGGAAACACTTATCAATGTTAGTGAATTATGTAAAGTTGGATCTTATGAAACGATGTTGGAGAATACTAATAATGAGCATATTATGTGCTTACGTTATTTTGTTAATAACTGTACAAAATGTACAGCAAAAATTTACAAATATTCGCCGCCAAAGAGGACGAATTGTTGCCAAGACGGAGCTGATTTTTTCGATTGAGAAAATATTTACTAGTATTTTAATTAAGAAATATTTGTTTTTAGTAAACTGTCATTCTTTAGTTCATAAAAAGTCCAATTGTCTTCAAAATCTGTCTTCGCACAAATTGACTTTACCACTCAACAAACTATTAACCTTCAAAAATTCCCTTAATTCCATATTTAAATTAGCTGACATACATTTTGCTCTTTATAGTGTCAGAATCTTAGCAACTTCTCATGCATTAATCATTATTTAACCAGACAATAATTTGTCAGCCGTAACTGCAAACTTCAACAAGACAATACCAATTCGTCACATAAACTCTGTTCCCTTTAGGGCATCTCATTCGTTGTATAAACTGCCAAATATTTCAGCAACAAAACTCTTGCTCGAAAAATTATCAAGAAGGCAATGCTTAGATCGCTGAAATAGACAGGATAATCCTTCTTTTGAAATCGGGAAAGAAAAGATACGAAAAGATATTGTCTCTTCGATCGAAACTTATTTATTTCTTAATCAAAGGATCATTCCAAGGAGACAATATCTTTTCGATTTGAATCTGGATTCCCGTCATATCTTCCCAGCAACGCTGAGAGCTAGCATGGCATTGCAGCAAAACATCACCCTCTAGTTCACAGCACCGTCAACAGGTGGTGCAAGCATGCGGATCACAACACAGTGTCCAGAGTCTCCAGGGATTGGAGGATTTGAGCGTCCCGGGAACACCAGTCGACGAGCTCGTCGATCGTCACGACGCCATCCTTATTGGTGTCGATTTGCTGAAATTAAATACCAATTCAAGATTGCATATTAATTGTCAGTGGTGGAGGCAAGGGCGTATTCAGGGAGGGGGGGGGGGGGGGGGGGGGGGCGAGGGGGCCATGGTCTCCCCCCCGAAATCAGGGTTTCATAATAGAAAATAAGCACATTTAAAATAATATGTGAAAAAACACTTAAAAATAGACATATCATGTCAAAAACGTCCCAAAACGGTGAGAATTGAGTTAAAATTCCCAAAAATTTCAGGGGTTATGTGCCCCGGACTTGCATATCGAGACGAGTTTAATAAATGTATGTATTTTTAAACCTCTCAAACCAATTTTTGGGGTATTTTGTAATTTACAATTCCCCCAAATAGCTATACACTGCGATTTAAAATTGCACCTATGTGAATAACCTTCATTCAAAATTTTCTCGGGGGCTGCGCCCCCGAACCCCCTGTTTTACACTATTATTTTTCAAAATATTAGTAATGTCCAGCCCCCCCCCCCCCCGAAATTTCATCCTGGATACGCCCTTGGGTGGAGGATATAATTCTCTTTCCTTGAATATTGTATTGGTTCCTTATTTATTATTTTTCGAACTATGGCAGCAAAATAAGTTGGCTCTGGAGCAGAGTGGCTCATGTTTTTAATAAAGTGATGACTAATGATGGCATAAACTCAATTTTTTTTAGGGCTGGTTTTTACAATATCCGAATAAATATCTGTAAGTCTTTCAATGACTCTTGAGGTGAGCTTAAAAGCCAGTATAATTTTGCTTTCATCAAATCATATTTTCTAATAGTGATTTGAGTCATTGTGCATGAGTATACTTTAAAAAACTGTATTTATTGACATCAGTCTTGAATACAATATTCCAAAATTGTGCAAAGGAAAATAACTTCACATGAAGCTCTCGTTGCTAATATGGTTTATTCAGCAGCAACGAAAATGTCTATGTATCACATTCTTTGGCCTTACACATAAAATTAAGAAAACAATCTCGAAAGCTAATTCCAGTACATCTTATTTGCTACTATTTACGCTGATTTTGTTTTGGAATGGGGTACGTGATGCAACAATATCACAAGCAGTAATCATGATTCGTACCACGTAAAGCTGCCTCGAACGCGTTATTACATTGTCATGCCCGAAAGCGAATATTGTCTTAGCTATAATCCAGCTTAGAACTTGCAGCTTTGTTTTTCTTGCTTTCTAAGCCTTTAAAGACAATACGCAATATTCGAGACAGAACATCTCTATAGCCCGAAGAAGCCAATCTTTGTTCGCAGAAAAGATATCACAAGTGGAAAGTTATTTATAAGTATTGTTCTGAAATCCTATTTCTCGAATCCAGAAAAATGATACCGTTCCAAGAATTGGTTATTGGAATTGTGGCGAAAAATATAATCTTCCACATCCAATCATGAAAACTGTTGCTAGACATGCGTGAAGTCGAAATATAATTCAATTCGTGAATAAATTGGAATTGAAATCGTTTTCCCATATCGATCTGTTTTCAGTGTTGGGTAGGAACGGAACGAAATAGTTCCGTTCCTAGGAACTAGTTCCTTTTCTTAGGAACTATGGAACGTCTTAGTTCCTTTTTTCTAGGGAGGAACTATGGAACGGTTTAGTTCCTTTTTTTGAGGAACTGTAACGATTTTTGCTAAGTTCCTTTTTTTTAAACTTGACTGTACTTTTACTCCGAAAAACCGCACTCGTCCAGAAGCCACATATTTGTTTAATTCTGTCAGAAGTCAGCTATTATAATTTGACATCTAAAAATAATTCAAACCAGTCGTCACCTACCCTAACACAATCATGGACATCTATCTACCTGTAGTCGTTTGGCCAACCCTTTAGACCAAACTTCATTCCTAGCAATGACAGTGTGCAGGCACACAGATTTCAGATTTCAGATCGTCGTCTTTTTAGCTTTTACTTTGTTTCCTTCATCACATTTCCTTTCCGATCACTGTGTAGGACACATCACATCGCCACTGAATTTTTAGTTTTTACGAATCTTCTTACATCTCTTATAGTCTTTTTGAATCTGCTGTGATACAGTGATACGAATTTTGATTTTCAATTTTTAATTTGAAAATTGCAATTTTTAATGTTCCAATTAAAATTACACATTTCTAAAAAGGAACTAAAAGGAACTAAGTTCCTTTTATAAAGGAACTAGGAACGGAATAGTTCCTTTCACTATTGAAGGAACGGGAACTGGAACTAGTTCCTTTTTTCGGCGAGGAACTTGTAACTGGAACTAGTTCCTTTTCAAAAGGAACTTACCCAACACTGTCTGTTTTATACTCAAGTTTTCTTATTACGAATTACTGCACATAAACTGTTGTCTGAACGTTTCACATTCTTCTGCTCTAAGATTTTACTGCTTTTGTTCAGATTCTTAACCAGCGTAAAAAGAACATAAAAAGCCAAGTAAAAATCTGAAAACCAGACGAAATAAGAACATCAGAAAGTCTAATGGAGTTCCGATCTTCAATTAAATCTGATAAAGTTAGTTGTTTCCTTTCCAAAAGCAATGTAAAAAGCTCTCGCTATGTTACGACGCTAACTGGTTGGTCGGGGTCGAGATGCACTAACCGAGCTTCTGGATCTTCACGACACAATAAGGGTAGCAACTCTCAGTCGGGACTTGATTTATGTGTCGCCAGCAGTAAGAGCGCTTTCTTGTGGAGTTCATACCATGACGTCACAGGCCGACTAACTACTTGGAAGGGGTGGAGAGCAACTAAATAACGAGAAAATCGTTTCCGCGGATACTACGCAGCTAGAGAGAGAAATTGCGGCAAATCAAATCTGTGTACCAATCTGTGGTGTTTGTTTTAGCATTACTGGAGGACGAGATTTGCTTTGCGTGAAACGTGGAGGTTAAGAGACTACTCTATCTGAATGCAACATCAAATAGACTTAATGTCAAAACACCATTAACACGGCAACAAATACCTGTAGACACCTAGTGTCTGTTTGTTTACACTTAACACTGGAGGCATTAATCATTTCTCTAGATCTAAGAAAGTGCTTTCAAACGTTATCAAAATACGTTCTCGAAATCATTTTACTGTGCGTTAAACGACTGTTTTTATCAACACGTTTCTTCGTGTGTTTTCTTGAACTTTATGAAAAGATGATTGTGAAATTCAAGTAATTATCTGTGAAGAAACTCTTGTCGAATAATTTGTTTTCGTCAAAACTGGAAAACAGCTCTCAGCTTTGTGTTTGAATTGTTCCTGCTCTTCACTGTCTGTTGAACGATGCTGCAGAGAATCCTGTTTGCGCGCCATCACGACTTGTGCCAAGTTCTATCGCATGCCAGGAACTCTGAATATGACACGAAATGTTATTACTTCCACTCGTAATGGCCCTCGTCGAGTTGAGAGGGAATAATATTTTCCTTTGATTAATTTTTCACCTCACCTTTCCCAAGCAGATGCCCACACGCCAGAAAGGTAAATTACTAACCGATCTATCAATGTTTTCTTTCTGATCCACAATTAGATAACGTCTTCTGTGCGGCTCCGAGAAAATAAATTTTAGACGTCTGCACCATCGCGGGTCGTATACTTTTCTAAATTGAAAAATTATGCGCATAAATAATCTATCATAAGGCATTACAAAGCAGTGTTTCTTGTTCCGGTGTTTTCTACATCGGCAGAAGTTGAAGATTATACGTTTGAATTAACATTAATCAGCCTTTATATGAAATACATTCAAACAGACACATTGGATCTAAAAGTTTCATTGAATGCCATGTTATTTGAGAGATTCCTGATTATGGTTAAACATGCAAACTTCAGATAACATTGAAGACTTTTACTTCAATGTTATGTATAATAGCCTGCGATCTTCCTGTACAAGTCCATTGACCTTTGCTTCGGAACAAAAACAAGCGACAGATCTGTCAAACGCCTTCATCAGTGACAACTCACATGGAATATCTTCTCCACATGCTCCTTGGCCGTGTGCTCGCCGACGGCGGGCGTCGTCTGGCGTCCGAGCATCTCGTAGATCGACGTCACGACGTCTAGCATCTCGCTCTTGGTGATGTTGCCGTCGCCGTTGAGGTCGTACAAGCCGAAGATCCACTGCAGCTTCTCTTGCACGGAGCCGCGTGAGACCTTGGACAGGATGCCGAGGAAGTCCTGGGGAAAGTGGCAGGTGTCAGGAGCAATAACATCCAGAGATTTATACTTGATACAGAGTTCACAGCTGTACAATTATTAGGGTTCGGCGAACTTTATATTTTTGAATCGAACCTCGAACCGAACTTTAAATATTTGACCGAACCGAACCGAACCTCTGGTCATTTTTACCTGCAGTGTCTTTAACATTTAAAATTTTGATTCATGAGATACGCAAAATTAACTATTTTTAACTATAAAAAATTTAAATTAACTATAACTATGTTCATATTTTTAGTGAATTTTATTTTTGATAAAATTAATTCAGGTCATTGAATTTATGAGTAAAGAAAAGGTAGGTAAGAAGAGTACAATTAAATTTCTTTTTTGTCTACTTTGTCGCACAGATTTCTATCTAACACGACACTGGATCGAAATGTTGGCGGGAAATATCACATTGGCGCAGCGAGGAACGTTCGGTTCGGATTTTAAGGTTCGGTTCGCGAACATCTAAAGCCGGTTCGGTTTGGTTTTCGAACCGGTTCACCCAACCCTAACAACTATTTATTGCATTATTCGATGTGAACAGAAAAAATTGGGTTTTGGTATTATGAAGCCATCGACAACAATATAAAGCAATTTTCTGGTCTATTCACACTAGTAGTGTGTAAAATAATAATATAAAACCGAGCAATCAATGAGGAATTTTGCACGAAGTTAACAAAAAATCAACCCCGTACTGCCAAATGTACTTTTAAAAAATCCCTCATCTGCCACCAATTGTAGTGAGATCGATATTTCACTAAATCCGGCATTATTCACAAAATAAATATTTTTACTGGTATGTATACATAACGATTAACGAATATAACGAATGTATGATGTTATATACGCTGTATCGAAAAAAATAATTAAAGCTCAAAATAAAAGACGTTCATTGTATGAATACGAGAAATATTGGAGCCAGATCCTGGGTATTATTATGAATAAATAGTGACCCTTGGAAATTGTACAGGTGACGATATGTATTTTATTTGTATTTCTGATCTTTTTTTACAATACACTCCAGTTTTTTCAATTTATATTCAATTTTTAAAATAAAATTCATCGGGCGATGAAAGTATTTTATTCCTTTTTCCCAACAGACCTGACTGCCCGCAGCAGAGCTTGGACATGTACGTATCGACTTGCGATCGGTTTAAAAATAAATTTCCATCTGCCATTCACAGTCTCAACTGTGTGCTATATACCTAGCCGAAGTACCTACTTGTTGCGTCAATCTGACCAAAGCTGTGGGAGCAGAAACCGAGCGAGCAATCAATGAGGCATTTTGCCGGAAGGCGAAAAAACTTTCCTCTACTCCGTATTACCAACCGAGAATTTATTCGGCAAATATATATTTCCACCAAATGTACTTTTAACTAACTCACGTAGGTCAGAACTGACAAAATGGAAATCCCACAACTGTCACCATTTATAGTGAGCTCGTTATTTCTGTTATTAATGATCGCAGGATTGAGGCAATGTCACGCAAATGAGCAATCAAGAGCTGACCTGCTCAAATTGTTTGATAATACGTTATTCTGAACAATTATGTAAACTTTTTTTTCCAGAATCAGGTCGTAAAACTGTTTTTCGTCAAACTTACCTCAAAGCTGATTTTGCCAGTCTGATTCTCCTTGTTGATGGTGTTGAAGACGTAGTGCGCATATTGGCTGGCATCTGTGAAAGAGAATATGATCCACATGAATTTCATTTGGCCCCTCGTGTTTCAATACCACAACACAAACTTTAGGTCAAATTTCAGGTCCACTTCGATTACATGCTGCTGGTCTAAACTCACGCTAATTTTAACATGAAAGTTTAAGCCCGGGTGGAAGTTATATTTGAACCGTGATGAAAGGTCTCATCCTACAATAGTAGTAATTTTATTTGCTTTCTATAGATCTATAATATGTAATTCTTATAATAATAAACATGGACAGCGTCAACTCCAGTATATAATTCCATCATTATTTAACGAACTCCCGATTTATGTAAGGAACATTGAAAAATATATTATTTTGAAATACGAACTTAAAATAATTTGGCCTACAAACTTGAAAAAATTTACACAATTGATTGATCGGTACCCCACGCATCATTTAAATATTCTGTGTTTTTGTTTTCCCCTTTGTGTATTCTTTTTTGTAATTTAATATGTAATAAAGTGTAATTTTTTTTAATCATGTCAGAAAACCTACTTTATAATTTGTTAACTCCGCAGTTAAACTGGCGTCCTGATGCCAGTTTTGCGGTGATTGTGACCGACAATTTTTTATTTCTTGTACTTATGTTTTTATTGGTACATTTTCTGTTTACTTTGTTTGTACAACAAATAAAGAATATTATATAAAAAAAAAATCTGTAATCAACAATTCAATCACTGATCTTCTAAACTTCTAAACTAGATAAGGGCCGTGAGTCTCCACTGAAATTGTGTGTTTATTGTTGAATTTCCAGGACCTAAGTAGAGTATGCGATCTCTTTGTGCCTTCGCATATTATGTTTACCCGTAACACTGTATACGTGTAGTGTGTAGCTTATTAACACTAATGATTCTACACGGAAGGGTTGGAAGTTACGCTTGATAGCACGAGACGAGATATAACGCATCCCTTGAGTCCTTGACTGTATACGTGCCACATACCAGAGATAACGTGGAGAGAAATGCCACCAACACGGATGCATCCGTCGCCAACATCCAAAACTACATGAAAGTGCAAAGTCATTATGTTTTTTTTTTTTTTTTTTTACAATATTCTTTATTGGTTGTACACAAGGTAAACAGAAAATACACTAATAAAAAACATAAGTACAAGAAATAAAGAATTGTCGCTCACAATCACCGCAAAACTGGCATCAGGACGCCAGTTTAACTGCGGAGTTAACAAATAATAATAGGTTTTCCGACATGATTAAATATTTTACACTATATTACGTATTATATTACAAGGAAGAATACACAAAGGGGAAAACAATGCACAGATATATTTCCCGGTTTTAAAACTAACCTTTAGTCGGTATTAAAGTAATAACATTGTATACTGTATCTGATATCGCAATTACTTTGTGGAGAGTAATGCGGAGAATTACACGTGAATACGTTAAGAAACGTTTACTAATGAGTAAGTGTTGTTTATAATGCAACTTAAGTTAACACGTCTAGATTACACGTCGTTCAATTCATTGAGTTAAACCTTTTGGTTCAACGAACCGAAATTAGACCCGTAGACCCGAAATTGAAGCAAAATAATCAGTGGGTTCATTGTTGAATTCAATACATTACATAGAACTGGATGAATGAAACATTGAACCGAGTAGACTAGGCATTAGAACCAATATTGAAGTGAACTAATTCAATAGTTATTTTGCTTCGATTTCATGTCTACACTGTTCAATGTGTAGAACCAAATAGTTTCACTCAATGAATTGAATGCAACATTGAACCGTGTAAAGTATGATTTAGTACACATATTGTTACATCATTCTTGATCAAATATATTGAACTTTAAAGATCGACACGAGACTCCCGGTTTTAAAACTAACCTTTAGTCGGTATTAAAGTAATAACATTGTATACTGTATCTGATATCGCAATTACTTTGTATATTATAGCAAATTATACCCCATAAAAAACACTCCGTGTAAAAAAAACAGCCAAGTCTCTTCAACTAAAAAAAAATTATGAAATCTAAAAATTCTGCACTGAAACGTTGTGATATCAAAAAATGAGCCAAGTCAAAACTTTATTTGAAAATTAAAAAATACTTGGCGCATCGTGTATATAAATAGCTTAGAAGTATAGGCTAGATATAAATACATATACTTATAGTATACATACAATGCCCTAAAAAAACGATGCGCCAAGTATTTTTTAATTTTCAAATAAAGTTTTGACTTGGCTCATTTTTTGATATCACAACGTTTCAGTGCAGAATTTTTAGATTTCATAATTTTTTTTTAGTTGAAGAGACTTGGCTGTTTTTTTTACACGGAGTGTTTTTTATGGGGATATCACTTATTTTTTTAGTTTATTTACTCAATTTGTAAAACTTATTGGGGCAACAATGACTAATTCCTTTAAAAAAATACGCCATTTCCGAATTAGTTACTAAGAAAAATATTGTTTGGAGCTAAATATAAACTTAAAGTGATATGCCATGAAGAATTGCGAAAGCATCGTTCTAATAGGTCCAGCCGTTTTCGAGATATGGCATCACTTCCGGTTTTTAAAATGGCGGCTGAAATAATACATATTTTGTATTATTATGTATATAGATACTATTATTTCATTATAAGCCTTCTGAATAGGTATTTATAGGTTTTTATATAAAGGGGAAGTGAATTTAAGCAGATTTCGCAAAACGATTACGTCATTTCCGGTTTCAGTAATTAGAAAACTTTAGTTTCACTATTGTTATTTCGTATAGATGACCGTCTGAATCGATTGGTACAAATTTCGTTCCGATCGGTTTAGCCGTTTTTGAGATATGACGTCACTTCCGGTTTCAAAATGGCGGCACAAAAAAATTATAAGGGCAAGGTATCCTCAGGCAGACGAGCTGTATACGTGGTGAAAGTTTTAGGTCAATCGGCCCAGCCGTTTAGGCTGTGGCGGAGACCGCGGAATTTATTGGAAGATAAATCATTATTATTATTATTATAATCATCTGAAGAAAGCCGTACAATTTCACGGTTTTCAGGGTCCTCCAGGTCGCAAAAGGCATAACGTATTGTTCCCAAATTTGGTATATGTGGTGGGGTGGGCCATAGCTCGAAATTAAGATATTTCGCAACAATGTGAGATTTTCCAATTTTGAGATCCAGTAGGCCGAAAATGCCACTTTGATGCTTACAGTAAAAGTGGGTTGCTCCAGCCTTTAGGTTTGAACGGTATGTTGTGTGAGAGTGTGCGCGCCGTACGACTTGGCTGGCGTGGAGAGACCGCTCCACTTAATACATTTAGCTTGAACTTTCTGAGCATCACTCCAAGCATTTTAGTCAAATCAAACGACCTGCGTACACGAGAAGAATACCCACGGGGAAACATAAAATTCATGTACCGAATGTTTGCTATTCCGTTTTTACGAATGAATGTTTTATCATGAATCGACGGCAGGGATTTTATTCCAACTCAATAATGTCGTTTCATTGTTTATTTTAATGTCATAGGGAATTTCGTGAAAAGCCAGATATATCTTTAAATTATGTCAGAATAAAAGAGGCGGTATTTGAAGAGCAAACAAACAATGCAAGAGCGATCTTCGCTATGTTCCCGGATGAGAGCTCCTCTCGTTAGCATCTCATCACGTGACTAGCGATCACGTGACTATGATTGTTACAAGACTGCGCCTGTCAGACGAAAGAGTAAACTTGATTGAGCGAGTCATTCAACCAGCGCTAATGACGAGCTGCGGCGGAACGAGGAACTTGAGCGATGAGAGCTCTCAGAAGCTGTGAATATCTAAAGCTCGTATCCCACTGGGTGGCTACTGCGCATGTGCAGTAGCTGAAGTTGGTCATCGCGTAGTTAGGTTTCTCAAGGAGATTTTGGTTGCCAACCACGGGTTGGTAACCCAGTGGAATATGGGCTTAATGGAACTCACAAGTAAAGGAGCAAGTTAGCTCAGGGGTATTCATGAGGCCCGGGTTCGATTCCTGTGGTCGTCCTTCCTGACTGAGGCGTTTCGTGGTTTCCCTCAGTCGATAGCCAAATACTAGGAGGATTCCCTCCTAATAAGCTACGACCACCCTCTTCCCTCGTTATACCACGCCTTTGAAGAATATTCAAGAAACAAAGTGTATGAGTCAACTGACGGATACAAGATAGAGAGTGCGAGACCAAGAAAGCGTTAAAGTAAAACGACTCTCAAGTTAGCGTAGGGAATAGAACAGGAGAGCATAATAATGAGTTTAGCTTAATGTTAGTGTTTAGATTAGTTTAGTGTCCACTTGACAATATTAATTCAAAACATAAGGCTTATCTCGACTACAAGCAAGTGCAGTTATCGGTACTTGGGTTCTAGGTGATGGGATGTGGATGTGGATTTTATCCCAGAATTGTTCCCTGGCGTCCCGAGGGATGCACAAATAAATAATCGTGATGAAACGTTGTCTTTACTCCGTCAGCTCCATGATACAAATAATCGTGAGGCTAACTGAAATCACGTTGTCACTACAATCACTCGCATAATCATTCTCCTAAAAATCACGTCTCAGTCGATTGCCAAAACTTTAATAAAGTTTATCAATGTAAAAGCTCCACCGCTTTTATTACAATTCTCCAGCAAGGGATTTGCTTTTCATTCCACCGGAAAGTTTCATGAACAAGGTAAAATGTAACGAGTTTTCAGGTAACCGATTAAAAAAATAATCACCATGGCGTAGTAATAATATTTCTCTGCGAAATGTATCAATCTGAAGATTAAAAAATCCGAATATCCTCGGACACTGTAAATCAGTGAAAAAGCTGATCGAAAACTCAAAGCAAATCCAATCAAGTTTGAAAACAAATGAAACTCCAGCCTTGAATAATGAAAAACAACCGTAAAATGTCACGTGACTAGACGTATAATCGATGGCGTTATTAGAAAACTCGAAATTGATTATTATTTTTTTTTGTCTGGGGCTTAACGTCGCATTGTTCTGCAGCGAGGCTAATGGCGACGGATGAATGATTATGATGATGATTGGGAGATGATGGTGAAGAGTAGGTAAGGATGGAAGGTGGGAAGGAGGCGTTCGTGGCCTATTAGTAGGGTACCTTCCCAGCATTTGCCTGTCGACTGAGGGAAAACCACGAAAGAACCCCAGTCAGGAAGGACGGCCGCGGGAATCGAACCCGGGCCTCCGGAATACAAGTTCAGAGCGTTAACCACTCACCCAACCTGTTCCGTGAAATTGATTATTGCCAAAGTAATTACCGGAATCAAATTTGCCCATAATTCATAAGAACCCGCAAACGTATTAGAAATATGTCGAAGTAAAATTGCGAAATAAGTTTTTTCTTTCAGCAAACTGAAATGCTCGCACACATCCGGTGCTGAATAAGAAAGGAAGACGAAGACAATGCAATCTCGATTAACTCCAGGCAACCAGTTCGCCTTTGAACGCAGCGCTGAAATACAACTGAAAGAAACCATCGAACAGAGACGTGACGTCCATCTTGTTTAACTGCAGTCTTGCCAACCGCTCGGAAAGAGATACGCGCCTGGTCGGCGGAGGGATACTAACATAAATAACCGGCGGTCTACTTAGTGGCAGATAATTGATCTTCTATCTGAATGGTACGAGCACGAGGGGAATGTGGGAATCAGTGAAAGGATTTATCAGGAGTTTCCATGTGACTGGATCTTGAAGTGTCGTTCCTTATTCTTCAATGACTTGGTGGTCAATGTGGTGGAAGAAGACATTCACTACCTACTTATAAAGAAATACACAGCTATTGGTTGTTATGTTTAGTCTGTTGGTTACGTATACAATATACATTTACAAATGACAAGAAATATCTTATTTTAAATTATAAGAAGTAATATAAAGTTATATTTAGAATTGCAAGTCAACAATGAATAGATGTTATAACTAAATTGCTTTTCCACAATATTTTTACCACAGAAAATGTACGTCATAAAATTAATCAAAATGTCATTAAACTTGCATTGTCCTTTGAAAGCAACCTTTGTTGATATTTTGACACGAGAATGTTTAATCATATTAATTTTTCATTTATTTTGAACCGATCAATAAGTCCTAACAAAACCAAAACACCTCTTCGTCTTTCACCAACAGCTCGGAGTAAAGCTACGAGCGATCGTATTATAAGTATTCTGGGCTGTTTGAGTGACGTGTGATTTACCCTCAAAGCGTCTTCTAGTTTGCGTCTCTTTCATCTCCAGCTTCATAGAAGAATAGAACGGTTGTCGGTAACCGATTCCTCACACACACACATACGAGGAGACCGAAAGTGTGATGTTTTGATCGATTGCTTTGCAATTGCAGAGTGAGTGACGTGAACATGGGAGAGGCGGAGTGAAAACCGATGAAACTTTCATGGTTCTCTCCTCTTAACCGCAAACTCATTCATCCCCGGGGCGGGATATATTGCTAGTGGAGAGTCGCTGGTGGAGATGGAACAAAACTCGAATCCAACAAAACTTACTTGACATAGTTCTGTCTCTGCAAACAGTGTTTATATTAGAGTAAAATACTATAGGTATTGCATTTACATGCAGTCGACATGAATGTGAAACGAGGTGCAATGTAGGATCGAAAGAGTTCAGTCTTTATGGCACTAACTTTGGGACACTTGACTCAGATTATGGAAATCTTCGACAAGAACGATGAGATAACTAACTGGAGGCTGAATAGTGACTAAAGCTGGGTCCACATAGACTGTTTTTGATTTTTGCGTTTCTGTTATTTTCATATGATGACCAATCAAAAGTCCAGTAACCGCTCACTGTAGACTTGTGATTGGTTCATAGAAAAAAACGGAAAACGCAAAACTAAAAAAAAAAGTATATTTGGAAGTTATACAAATAAAATGATTGTAAAGAAAAAAATATTTGAAAGATCGCATGAAAGATTTGAAAATTTTCTCTTTTTGGGTCCTATTTTCACCTCATCTTATTTGGAGATTAATATAAAGGATTTGACCCCACAAATCAGAACAGAAACGCAGAAAAACATCAAATGGAGCGCTGCACTCGAGCAATATTATAGTAAGTTTGTCGGCTGTCCAGCAGAGATGAAAATATATCTACGAGGTCGATCTGAAAATGATATTCGTGAGTGGCCATCTCGTGCATACGTCAGGTTTTCTTTCTACTCGATTGGTTCGAAATCTGACAAGGTCGCTTCTGGCTCTACAGGTTACATCGCAAGACAATCTCAGACTTCAAACAAAAGTCGTCGCGATTTCGTCTGTTGAAAAACCATTTTGTTGCTCGAAGCTAACGAGGCGCATGTTTCTTTGAAGTTGGAAAAGGAACCGATAAACTATATCTCGACACCTTCATATGAACTTGGTTGGCGTTCCATATCATGCACTTGTAGCATGGATGCTCTCACTAAGGTGATGCGAACATGATTATGCAATATTTAATGAAAATTATTTGAATAATTGATATGAAAACTTCGCCACGTAGCATCTACGTGAATGAGCTACATTTCTTGGAATATAAGCTTTTATGCCGAGATACCTACCTAGTATTTATTGAACATTTCCAGATTCCAGTGAAATCAGGATGATATGAAGAGGAGCTTGTGAAGCGAGAATTATTAAAAATAAAATAGCTTTTATGCTTTCAAAAGTCCTCTTTGAAGTTAGATAATCCTGATTGGTTGAGCTTTTTTGCTTGTCAGTACTTTGACAAATTAAATTCTGTGAAAATACATTTGGACTTTAAGTTATTACATGCACACTGGTAACCTAAATGTATTGGGAAACCGGATCTCCATAGCGGTAGGAATGGTACATTGTGTGGAATATTTTATTTGTCTAATAATTGCTGGTAAAATTTCTAGTTAATTAACAACTTTCCTAACATTCTTGGAATTCTTCCAAGAATTAAAAAAAAAAACGAATATTGTAAAATTGAGGCAATGAATTGTGTTCAGGGAAATATACGGACATGACACACACTGTATTTGGATTCAAACACAAACACTGTCAAGTAAACGCAGAGAGCTGAATGAAGAGAAGCTATCTCATCGGCTGACAGCTGTCACGTGACCTTACGTGATCTCTGCTCGGTCATGTTCGGAAAAGCGGAGAGTAACTTGTCAGGTGTCTGTGTTTTACAAGTTACACCAAGTTACACAACACATACCCATTTGGCAATTTCCAGATGACAATTTCTATGAATATTACACCCTAATAAAATAACTCTGAATAACATTCTTTTGAATAAAATTCTAGCATACTCAGCCAAAAAATTAAAGCAAATCCACCACTTCTGTATTCTACATTAAACCCAGAAACTAACTCCGATTCTCCCTCAGCAAAATCAAAATGAGTTCGATTCGTTTCAGCTATACATGAAGCAAACCACCCTAATGCCACAGGAAGTCTCAAAAAGATAAATCAAACCACACTTTGAAATTTAATAAAATCAGTTAATTACAACCCTTCAACTAAAAAAACAAATGATAATAAAATGAGAGTCAATCTTACCTCATATGGGAATATTTCCCAATATTGTTTATAGTGTATTGCAAGCAATCCCCTTTTATTATAGTGCAGATAGTAATTATCTCCAATTCTATCATCCCTCTATCAATCTTGATACTTTCTAAACTCGCCATTGATAGATTCTCTTACAACTTAAGTGAATAAATATCTCCCCGCAGGATTCCGTCCAAATCGCGCGTGTCGTTCATTCTCGTTAACCCTCGTCCTCACGGGCCTCTCTGTTCCACAAGTACGTGATCCCAGCGGGTTTCCGAATGGTAAATGGCTACTCACCACCTTGGGGGAAGAATGCCGAGAAGATCTTCTTGAACGAGTCCTCGTCGACCATTCCCGTGGGACATTCCTGCTTGAATCCGCGGTAGATGAGCTGGATCTCCTTGCGCGTGAACTTGGAGGTGCGTGCTAGCTTCGCGAGCTCCTCGGGCCGATGGCGGACCACGTAGATGTTGAAGTCGTCGAGCTCCTCCTCTGTAACGCATTAGAAGCACATCGTTAGCAACACGTTCGGCTAATGAGCATCCCCAGGGCGTAACTGACTCAAATCAATGATACCAGATAATATGATTCTGTATGTGGTTGACTGAGAGGAAAGTGATACACAGGATTCTATTTCCAGTGTAGCTTCTCAGCTTGCGCTGCGCACGTGCGACCATGTTGTTTAAATAAATATAATTTATAACTCTACAAATGGTGGCAGATGTGGGATATTTTTAATATATTTTAATTTGTGTTTTCATGTCAAGTGATGACGTAATGGCAATAAGAAAATAATGTTTCCATTGAATTTACGCCAATATATTTAGTTTTTCAAAACGATTCGTACTGATTTCGTCAAAGACAACGACAGCGAAGTGCATCGTGGTGCTTCGTTAGATCGGGAATCAACGTAATTATTTCACAGTTTTCTTTTCGTAATAATGTTGTGTCCCGTATAAGTATAAATCAACAATCACACTCTTTTACCTCACTTGCAATTATTTGCAACTCTTTGTATTAGCACTTCTCAAAGCCGTATTGAAATTTGAATGTGATGCTGGGAACTCTATGTCCATGGCTGAAGTTGAAATTAAAATAAGACATTAGTGTGACTAATCCCGCGATACTCTATCATGAATAAAATGTCAAAATCGGAATTTGATCGGCACTAAATTTTAATTTTAACAAAGAAATTACTTCATAAATGAATATCTCTATATTTTATCATAACACTTTGAATACCAGCCTTAATTAATATTATCATAGTTTTATGCGTAATAAAACAGTATGAGGTAGAAAGCAAGTCTTCTCTCGGCTTAATAATTCGTCGCCGGCTTTGGCGTGATATTAGCTCAGAAGTGTCACGTGACCAGGCTCTCAGCTCTGAGGACTTATCGCGACGACTAGCTGAGTCTCTGAGTGTGCTCAGCTCAAGTTCACAGAAACAAGCACGAGAACACAACTTTAGGGAACGAATTATGTATTCTTCTCTCGACTTTTTGTTTCCACACAATAACACAGCGATATGTGAACACGGAAAAAAGATACCAACATTTTGTTATTGCGCCAAACATTCCCAAACTGCTTTGCGATTTTCTTTCACTATTTATGCAAATGTGAACACAAAACCCTCGGTACTACATGTGTTGAATAGTTTTTACTCTTCTGAACATTGCAACATGGTAACAGACTTGCTATTGTGTCATGTCGAGTGACAGACAACTCTGTATCAACTGCAGTGATCTCGGAAGGACGAGGTTCTGTATGCACAGCTCTGGTAGCGTCTATTGATTGGTGTCCTCCCGCGGAAGAAAGTCAGTTTTGACGAGAAAACATCTCTCGGAAACACGTCACGTCCGAATGTCACGACTCAAAAGCCCGCCGTCGAGCAACTCCATAAGCCGGGACTCGACTGCGGGACTCTACATACAAGATTCCAGGAAGCATAACACAAATAGGATTACAATACGCCGAATGATGTAGAGCTTTTTTTTAGAGAGAGATTGAGGACACTGTTTGTCTCCGTGTTTTTGTAAATACGTTGCTTGACGACGTTTTTGCGACGTTATTTCTTATAAAACGTATCATGAAACCTGATCAGCAGTGTTACAAGCTGATGCAAGATTTTATTAAGGAGATTTATCAACTTATAATATCGAGTACACGAGTTAGCTAGAGGAGTAAAATAACTATTTTTAATCCATAAACCATTACCAATGAACCATCTTTCTTGCGACACACTTCGTGTTTTTATCAACACATCTCATGAAAAATACTAGCTCGATGTAAATTTTAAAAATAGTTCAACTCAACCAAAGATACATTAATGAACAGTGTGCAGAGTGATCTGTCAGAAAGCTAGAATTTGCTCTAGACATGTCATGACATGACAGTTCCGAATATCATGTCAATGTCATATCAATGTCATGTTTTACGCTCTGGACGTCAAACATGAGACGTCGCAACAATCAGATTGACTAATGTTTCCCTTCAACTTCACCATGCAAAATAATAATTGAAAATCAAGAACAAAATACATTTTCAAAACTAATGACGAGATTCGTTATATTTGAGTTCGGCACGTTATTCTCCTTTTATTACAAGTCAAGTTTTAATTCGAACGAGAAATCATTGTTTCACGCATTTCCATGACTAGAATTAAACCTGTCTCCGATTGGCTGAACACGGATTAGAGACGCGGCTTTGTGCCATGTTCAGCAAGCAGAACAAAACGTCGTTGGTTCGATCCGCGATGACCGATAATCTCGTCCGAGCAATACACGGGTAATTAATTGATGTTTCGTGTCCACCTCCCGGCGATGAATTCGCGACGTCATGAGTCAATGACGCTACTGATGCGGGGAAGTCAATGCATTAATTACATCAGTTGGTGATTGGATCAGTTCACCAGTCCCCTTCCAACAGCCTGCTTGTTGGATCTTAGTTCGAATGCTAATTCGATCACATTAATTAGGAATGGTAACTATGTTAGTTTCCTAAGGGACGCTACCGCGAACTTTGGCTTGTTATCAGAAGTTCTTGTGTAAAGCGCGTGTACAACTAATCTATAATGTTTTTATTCGGAAGAAAAAGTAGAGTTAATGTTTTTGAGACACTAGTATCGTCTCATAGGTTTGAATCAGAGTGGGCTTGTGACAAATGACAAATGTTTGATAAATGTTTCAACTGTAAGTAAATACACAAATAATTAGCTAGTAATACGGTTTGATCGATCGATGCAGATTTCACAATTTTGTAGAGGAACCAATTTTAAAACACACATTTTAAAAGTTCTGTTCGTACATAGAAAATATAATTTTTTTGAAAATATTTACTGTTGCAGATAGTACAACATATATATTATATAGATAGGTGTTTTGTGTATCTACACAAAAAGTGCGTACGTGCATTTAAAAACTTTTGACTTTGCGTATCTATAAAATTTACCATGTATAAAAATATAATACTGAAACTGAAAGTGGGAAGGTGTTCGCGAAGGTATGAAAAACGCAAAATCTCTTCTAACCCCACTTTAACCCCACATCACATAACATAACGTAAGTATGTTACGTTGTATTTTAACCATGTATTTTAACTTATGTACACTCGACAATTCATAAAACGGTATTTGAATGAAACAGATTGGCTGCTGGTCAGGTTCTTTGACAATCTATCCTTGTTATTATCAATGAAATCAGAGCTAACCTACTAGAGGTAGATGACGAGTAAGTATAGACTTCAACAGATGATGCAATCACATTTTTTTCAGACAATCCATTTCTTTCAAATACCGTTTTATGAATTGTCGAGTGTACCTACAGAATTAACTGATTTTAAATCGACATTTCTCGCCCATGAACTATTAATACAATATTTAGATTCGTTGTCTTCGATACCAAAAACTTCTAAAATTTTGTGTTAAAAGTAGCAAATGCGATGTCTCAAAATACCTTAATAGAAATAATGTATTCATAGGACAGCATTCCTTAATATAACCGATATTTGCGTTGAAGATTTGTCATGAATCATCAGTGGGCTACACCTGTATAGTTACATTCTAAAATCAGAGTTGCAACTGGCTGATCCAATTATAATACATGACTGTGTTAATCCTAGACGTAGCCTGCAGACGTGACTTCCGTCCTTTCAGCATCAGCACACGAACGTTTCCCTTCCTCGAGCCATGAGACAAGATATTGGCATACAAAACAGCATCGAGAACCCTTCTGTCAACATTGCATGACGAATTGTTTTATCCCTGCAGCTTTGTGTTATAAATACGCAGATATTAATTGCCTGTTGCATTCAGACCATGAACATAAATCACAATCTATACCTGACTAGGTGTGATGCCATTTGTCATCGGGCGGAATTGGAGGTAGAATTGGCTGCATTGCCCGAGCACTGCTGGGGCTTCTAAAAGCAATCACATTACAACCATTGGTTTCCTGGAAGTACCTAGATAATAACGTGTAAATGAATAGTGTCTTTTTGTTACCGAGAGGCACAGAATAGAATGTTATTCGAAATGTTTAATGCCTCCTGTTCCTGTATAACGTGAGCAAAGAGCAAGTATTTTCTCTTTAGGAGCTAATTTCATCTAACAATTTAATTTCACTTTCCACTGAATGTCTTTTTCTTTTGTGTTCAAGCTGACATCAAATTTGAATATTTTCTTTGTACGAGTGTATACAGGTATATGAACTTCAAAACATAAAAGCATTGAAATGTTATCAAATATCCTACTTGAAGAAATCTTATCTTCAATGCTTGCTGGAAAATGTTAAGGTTAAGTTCACGAACTAATAGCTAGAGAAATAAAATTAAATCATGACAATTTCCTATTCACAAGAAAAACCCATATCACTTATCTGCTTTCAGTTCGATTGCGACTTAATCAGGTAATTGATCCATCACCTAATTTAGCCAACAGTTAATTCATTGATTAATCAATTAACGAAGGAAGTAATCTTTTTTCCTTCCTTACGTTATCTCGCCATAATTCACGATGAAAAAGACAATCTTCTTTTAGCGCCTGTTTTCTTGTGATTAGACCACCCGCCGTGCTCGAAATCACTTCGAACGCAACCCTCAACACACTAAATCAAGCTGCTCGCTTCTTATATCTCGTCCAATCACTACATCGCACGTTGCAAGGTGCTTGGCGATAACTAAACACAGAGCAATCATCGAGCATCAACAAAAAATACTCCTGTGTAAAATAAGTTACTTGCTGATTTTTTTATTTACGTTGAACGACGACCTGTTTCTCCCAACTGCTTCACGAAAACAAAGATGCAACCAGGTGCTCTCAGTCTAATCATTTTTCAAACCCTGCAACTGCGTTTGGTAGGATCTTCAAATCTAAAATGTTTAATCAGTAAATAAGTATCTCTGATCAAGATCAATATCGTGATACTAAATTTGGACTTAAAAATTGGAAAGTTTTGGGTTCTCACTATTTTAAAGTAATTGGATGGTTACCTTATAAGCTCTGCTTATACAATGTTGCAAGTTACAATTTTGTGCTATTAAAAATAAAGTTAAATTGAAAATTAAAATGAAGTTATATCTACTAAGAGTTATCTAAGTTTTACATTTCATTTTCAAAGACTTCAAAAAATATTTACAAAACTTCAAACTTCAATACTTTATATTTTAGTGGGTACCTACTTCGAAGGTGAGCTCCATTTTCAAATATTATCCTCTAAATCTACAAAATGTATATAAATCTAAAACGTAAACATATTAAGATCCATGTTTTAATTGCAGCGGCATGGAATTTGTTCCATTTGCAGCTTTTGTGGACCTGAAGCCACCGAACACCGGTGGTTTTCAGGACCACTAAAGCTGCCAACCGAACAAACCGACATCACGCTGCTATTATATCACCATGGTTCTGAAATCCTCCACAACTGCAATCATGTTTTAAGAACAATCATTTTAATAAATAATAACTATCATTATGCATAACTAGGAAAACGCTCTGTGAAACGCGTTGATGAGCGAGCACGGATACACGCAACACCTCGAACCGAAATTATGTCTATCGAATGTCATTAAAAGCCAACAATTCTTTAGTTTCGTCACAGACTTGTATAACAATCACCAAAATCTCCAAAAATATTGGTGCCAATCCTTGCTAAGTTTTAAGTTGATCGATTAAACCTTTATGATTGAACGGTTCCTTGTTAATTTTCGAAAATCACAGGATCTCGTTCAAAAAATATACCTGGGACCACCCATATGATATGATATGTAGTGTGTGTACACAATATCAGATCAATCTGTTGAACGGTCATTATTAGTTTCATATCGTTTAAAACTTTCTGCTCTAACTACCTTGCCTTGAACTGTAGATTCGAAGTCGCCGTGAATTTGACAGCCAACACGCAAAATGTCCCTAAAATGACAAAAACTTTTGAAAATAACGACAGATTAGAGTGAAAATTGGCAAAAATACCATAAATGTTGGTACAAATGACCATGCGAAGTTTTTATTTGGTCGGTCAAACGGTTCCAGTTTAAATTTCAAAAATCACAGGAAAAATGGTTTCAAATTTGAACCAATTGGAGTATTTGGCTGAAATTTTTTTTGATTGGGTACAATGTTGGTTGCAATGACTTTGCTAAATTTCAAATTGATCGAACCAACCAATCGAAAGATAATTTTTATAAAATTTGAACCAATCACAGGATCTCGTTCAGAAAAGATCCCAGGGATCGCATAGATTACGTTAGTATGTGTACAAAATTTCAGATCGATTGGTTGTGCGGTTTGACCTGGGCAGTGCAGGCAAAAAAAACAACAAAAAAACACACAGAGAAAGTGCCATAAGAGTACCGTGGTGACGCTCGCTACGCTCGCTCAATAACTGTTTATAAGCATAATTAGCTGAAGTTAATTATGACTTAATGTGTTAGTACTTAGAAATCAATTATGAAATCATTGCATGCTACATCTCAAGAGTAGTTTAAGCGGATTGACAAATTGCCCTTATCCTATAAAACATTAGGTCAAACAAGAGAGTAAAATAGTAGAATACAAAACAAAATATGAAAGACATAGTTGGTAGGTACTGAATAGTAATATTCATATAGGAACAAAATAGGGAGTACAATAGAATAAAAAAATAGATCACAAAGTCACACGGACGCATAAACCCAGTTCATTATGTTATATCAACAATACCTACACGAGTTTTTACATACGCGTATAATATTCCATATGCTTTGTTATCCATACGGCAATGTAGTTCTCTTTTGTCTGGACCGAATGGAGCAGAGTAAATCATGCTAGAGATGTTCAAAGTTTGCCAAATGTAGAGAGCGCCTCTGCATTGCAATTTCAACAGAACCACAGCAGTAAAAATTTACTTCAAACAAAGATATTTATTATACTCCCCCATACAAATGTTTGTGTATTCAACTTCATTGCATGAAAACCTAATAGATATAGAGTGCTTCAACAAATGTGCAGCCTATATAGCTCATGCTGATCAAATAGATCCAAATGATCAATAACCTGAAAATAGAATAAATCCTGTATTCAATATGAAAAATTGTGTTTGCAGTCAGAAAAAAACAAAATCTTATCCCGTGTAATTCTTTAAACTTGAACTACAAGTATGGGACTGCCAGCACTCAAAACGCACATAGTGAGAAGAAGCTGGACTATTCTAGGTAGTTATACAGTAGTTAGTAATGGAGGTTAGTGGATTTATTGTAATTTATACTTTAAATTATGTTATTTTTCGTAGAGCAATATAGTTATGAGGCAAACGGAAGCGAACAAGAATCGCACGGTTCGTCAGAGCATTTTTTTAAATTTTGTCTTCCCACTGAATAATTAAAAAAAAAAAAAATCAGATAGTAACGACCCATAACAGCCCAATTGAGTAAATAATGCCACAAACTGGAGAAGGTACTATATGACCTCTGGTGCGACCTCAAAGTGTTTACCCCACCGACGGCTGCCACCTTATCGCGGTGGTGGGGTTTGTGTTGGCCAACGATCCATTGCAGCTACGCCGGCGAGCATATGCTCATGTGTAAGGGCTACCCATGCCGGACAGGTCAGTGGTGAGGTCCAGACAAAGAGCAGCCAGGGTCGGCCTAACCATACCCTCCCTTGAATTTGCGGTCCCCATCGGGCCGGCCTTCCCCCTCGAGATGGTGACCTCCCTGAAATCGGGTTCCGCCGGCCCGAATCCTTACACCCCCCGGTCCGTCCCCATTCCGGCCTGGCCTTCCCACCATTGCTGGACTCCCCCGGTTCGGGCCCGTTAGGTCAACCCCCTCCCAATGTCCTCCACTTAATTCAACAAAGTTTAAAGTAAAATAATTAATGTGCGCAATATAACCTCGTCGTTGACGCGCCGTTAAACCCTATTAATCTAATCTAATCTAATCAAAGTGTTTAATACGATCATAATGTCGTATTTAACACTTTGACGTCGTACCAGAGGTCATAATGAACTCCAGTGTGCGGCATTATTTAGTCTATTGGGCTGTTATGGGTCGTACCATCTGATTTTTTAAAATTATTTAGTGGGAAGACAAAATTTCAAAAAAACGCTCTGACGAACCGTGCGATTCTCGTTCGCTTCCGTTTGCTTCTTATGACAGGTCTCTTAAAAAATTGTTACTTACAAAAGAAAGTATTATAGTTCAACCGAATATCTACCCTTCCAATTCACATACCTGTTATAGTACCACCTTCATAATTGATTCTCAATTTCTCGGTACTAAATAATTACTATGACAATACAAAATTTCATATGCTATCGAAATTATGTACAGAAGTATTTGTAAAAAAATTAATTTGAAAATTAAATTCCCAACATGGCCGAAATAGAGAACACTGTGTAACCTCTAAAAGAGGGTGAAAGTGCTACTACCCCTTGTTCATTGCAAGGCCCAGCATTTCTATGTATTCATTCCTTTGTTTGTTATCAGAGGTTCTACACTCAGGAATAATAGATTTTCCAGATGGGAAAATTATATTTGTCCAAGAATACTTGAAATAATGTTGTCGAAACATTATTATAATCATGGTCCTTAACGCTTCATAGTCCTTAATCGTCCTTAACCCTGTATCGTCCTTAACGCTTCATAGTCCTTAATGCTGCATCGTCATAAAATTATTCGCATTCAATTATGACTTTATCTCTGTAAACGGCGTGAAAATATCTCCGGAGAGAATATAATAAACTCTCCTCGAGTGTGCCAGGAGCTGATAAAATATTTGTTTTTGGAACAGAAAGTACCAACGTAACTCTTTTAAAAGCTTTGAAGTATAGCTTGGCCCGATGTCAAAGGCTGCGCCCCACAATGCCCTCGGGCGCTTCGCTGATTGCCCAGTTATCATTGTTATTGTTTTATATCCCGCCCACTCCCCCCCCCACCCCCGGCCAAATCGGTTGGTGGAACTACCCTCAAAGCTCTGAAGAGATTATGACGAAGATTGTTTAAAGAATTGAAAGTTCATTCATGGTTCAGTGTACTCCATCTATTCAAATGTAACTTAACTGTGATTTGTAACACTCATTAGAAATTAATTTATGTTTGAATGAAAGAAAAGTAAACTGACAAAATGTGAAACTGAATCAATAATTGAAAACTTAGAGAATACAATTTATTATAATTATGATGCATTCTAGATCATTTATGCTTCTGCAACTCTTTTGTTAAAAGATACAAATGATCGGTACGTATATTTATTTATAGAATTAATAGTACTAGCTAACTATACATTGAAATCTACACAGGAAACAAAATTAATAAAAAAAAACTCGAACTTGCTCGTAGAGCTTTATTAAACATTGCTTCTCGTATAATATTCTGTTTTAGTTTAAAAATATGCATTTCCTTACAAAGAAATTTTCATTTCCAGTGCATTTTCCCTCATCATAAAATCGAGTTGTTGAAAGCTTTGAAACATTCGCTTGCCTTGCGCGAAACCAAGCAAACAAGGACCTTGGTTGCCGGCAGTGCTCTCAAATTAAAATTATTGTGAAAAAGTAGTAAAAAAATCCTTTGAAAAGTTAAGAATTCCAGAAATAAGTTTAGTTTAAAAAGTAAAGCTTGGTTAGAAGATTGAGGTCAAAAGTTCAGAGACAAAACCCAATGACAGATTTCGATGTACAAATATGAATTTAAATGATTGATCCTGTCATCGGCGGAGTGTCAGCATTTTGATCGAACTGGGAGGGAGAATGGTAATTTATTACTTCTAGAGAAATGCTTGTAACAACATGTTGATAAGGAATATTTTACGTGCTTGCAATGTTTATGATCTGTCCTGTGAGCGTTTAGAAGAGATACGGTCCAATAATGTTGAATGAGAGCAATCAGTGGACATAATATCGGCAGAACGTTTTAGAAATAGTCGAAAAGTAGCTCAGATCAAAAATAAAGTAGTAAAACTGATGTTAGTCTTATTACTGATCAAACTCCACGTTTGATTGGTCTACTGACCAATTAATTTTTCAGTCAATGAAAGAATTTTTAAAACAAGCAATACAGGTAAGGCAGAAGTCTGCGAAATAAAAACTCACTCGGATTCGAACCCAGATCCTTCGGGTTACCGGCCCTTTGATTTACCAATTAATCTACCAGGGGGCATTCGAAATCAGCAGGTTGGGTTACCACAACTCTTGCGAGTCCGAGATATCTGACATCACGAAGACTGAAGCTCTACGATTCCATTTGACAACGTGAATACATCTCACGAATTGCTATGCTCAATATATTCGTAAAGCATAGGGCCGGTAACCGAAAGGATAAGGGTTCTAATACGAGTTTGGTGTGCGCTTTTATTTCACAGACTCCTGTCTAACACAAGTGAGAATTCACTAAATTTCCATCATTATCAAGCTACTCAGGTATTCAGAAATTAATGAGATTTTTATCTTGATCGAGGATCGTTTTGACACAGAGGGACTAAAACAGATGAGAGCGTCCAATAGTGAATCACTTAGCAAAATCATCAGGTGTATTTGTTCTCATTTCAGAAACACACCATGAACTCGTTGTCAACTGAAAGAGGGTTGTCTATCGCCAAAGCTCATCAAGGACGCATGAAAGCGCTAGTCGCCTCCGCCTGAGAACTACCAGACGATGTTCACCATGCATTATTATAAAGTTGGCAGCACTGGCGATGTGTAATCCTCGTAGCGGGTGAAAGAGTGATTCTAATCCTAACATGGGCGAGCAAAGGGCTAATGTAATCCCACCTCTGATCGTCTATTATTCATTTCGTTCACCAAGGAGTCTGTGAGGAGGCGTTTCACCATCGAATGACGACAACTCAAAGGGAATAAGTAATTGCGGTTTCTAAGTGAAGATAATTGTATGTGCTGAATCACGAAAACTCGGTTTTTCATTCGTTCTTCGTGTTAGCTTCGTAATTTCTGAAGTTTTCCTTTCTTCAAATTTGATTAATTAACACTCAGAGGTTAAGGTAATTAATGAAATGATGCTGCAGTAATCACCCATTCCAGCTCGTTCAAAGGTAGAAAAATCAATTATCGGAAGAGAATTGCGCCAAAAGGCTCAATTCAAAAAAGGTAAAAGTTTCCTGGCTCCAGTATTGGAGAAACTGGAAATAAAACTTACGTCTCATCCAAATTTGATTAGACGTCATTAAATCAATTCGAGGAGTGTAATTAAATCTAATTAAGATCCAACGAGCATTTATAGAGAATGTTTTTTGTAATCGGAAAGGACCTCTCTTTTGTCAACAGAAAGTACAGAAATCCTTTGTGCATGAATCGCGGCAATTTAATTATCTAGTGGAGCGGTCGCTCCACCCAGCCAAGTCGTACCGTACACTCACAGTCACTCAACATACCGTAAATGCCTAATAAACCGAGGAGCAGACCAAACACTTTTACTGTAAGCAACAACATGGCATTTTCGGCCTACTGGATCATAAAATTGGAAAATCTCACATTGTTGTGAAATATCTTAATTTCGAGCTATGGCCCACCCCACTCCATATACTAAATTTGGGAACAATAGGTTATGCCATTTGCGTGCTAGAGGGCCGTGAAAACAGTGAAATTACACCCCTTTTAAAACCTATCTGATGATGATATCAGGAAACACCGCTATCACCGCCACAGCCTAAACGGCTTAGCCGATCGATCTGAAATTTTTACCACATGTGCACTTTTGGCGTCTGAGGTGCCTTTTTATAAATCAAACCGGTAGTCGCCATTTTGAAACCGGAAGTGACGTCATATCTCAAAAACGGCTTAACCGATCGGAACGAAATTTGCGCCAATCGATTCAGACGGTCCTCTTTATGAAATAACAATAGTTAAATTAAAGTTTTCTTATTACTGAAACCGGAAATGACGTCATAGTTTAGCGAAATCTGCTTAAATTCACTTCCCTTTATATAAAAACCAACTATATATTCAGAAGGCTTATAATGAAATATTAGTATTTATATACATATTAATACCTACAATGTGTAAGAGCTTTCAGCCGCCATTTTGAAAACCGGAAGTGATGCCATATCTCGAAAACGGCTGGACCTATTGGAACGATGCTTTCGCAATTCTTCATGGCATATCACTTTAAGTTTAAATTTAGCTCCAAACAATATTTTTTTAGTAACTAATTCGGAAATGGCGTATTTTTTTAAAGGAATTAGCCATTGTTGCCCTAATAAGTTTTACAAGTTGTGTAAATAAACTAAAAAAATAAGTGATATCCCCATAAAAAACACTCCGTGTAAAAAATCAGCCAAGTCTCTTCAACTAAAAAAAAAATTATGAAATCTAAAAATTCTGCACTGAAACGTAGTGATATCAAAAAATGAGCCAAGTCAAAACTTTATTTGAAAATTAAAAAATACTTGGCGCATCGTTTTTTTAGGGCATTGTAGGTATAGGTACTATAAGTATATGTATTTATATCTAGCCTATACTTCTAAGCTATTTATATACACGATGCGCCAAGTATTTTTTAATTTTCAAATAAAGTTTTGACTTGGCTCATTTTTTGATATCACTACGTTTCAGTGCAGAATTTTTAGATTTCATAATTTTTTTTTTAGTTGAAGAGACTTGGCTGTTTTTTAACACGGAGTGTTTTTTTATGGGGTACTAATTGCATTGACACCTCATGATATTTGTGACTTGTAGGGAGTTCACTATTCGACTGAGTGCAACGTCAAAAGTCTTGTTCTAGCACTCATTGGCTGAAACAAAGTGTTGTGTGTTGTAAAGTCATTAGACAAATGCTACACCTATCCGGTACCCTATTCTATAACTTTAAAATAAAGCTTCTGTTGGAATCTGATTGCGTGCAGTGTTACCCCATATGGCTATGAATCGGATTCCAGCAGAAGCGGGAATTATAAAGTTATGAATAGGGGCTGCAAATCTGAATGTTTTGGTTCCAAAAATGATTCAACTTGACTTTCAATTCTGCAATAGTGTATATGTGAAATTTGAACATATGAACACAATTAGATGATAATAATAAAGAACCAAATGTATACGTCATAAATACCGCAAATGCTAATATCTTTCGGTTTTTTGGTCTAGTCTTCTATTCTAATAAGTTTGGTTATGTAATTATGATAAACGCCTATCCTGTAGATTGTACCTAAGGCATTGTTCACGAAATGGCCCAGATTTCTCTGTTCTGTTCACTCATGTCAATTTTCGTTCGCATCAAAACTATCCACGATGAAAATTCTTAACGATCCTCTGAGTTTATGACTCTTTTAGTCCGAGCGCCCCAATTATATCTCAGGAGACTGAATTCTATGCTTACATTTTATTTTAATGTTATCGCATTTCACTTCACTTCCATTTCGAGTTGTACAACATTTACAAGACGTCACAAGGCAGTTCATATTTTGTATGAAAATACAGAGTTCAACATATGCAAAATTCAAAATTGAATTATACATTTCCTTAAACTCTCTATTTTCATACAAAATACGAAATATCATGATCATAAAGCCCATTTTGCTTATCGTAGGTTTTTCATAATTTTTCTATGCGAAAACATTTTTAGCCTCGTACTAATGTTTAGGTATTTTTTTATTTATTTTAAGCCATTAATTACAACAGAATTAACATTCCACTTAAGTGTAATTAGTAAACAATACTATATCAGTATGTATATTTGTTTTCAAAATTAGTAGCACATACAATATTGATTTCGCAAATATTTTCACCAGTAGAAACTGTTCTAACTTTATTTCAAGCTAGAAATAAATCCTCATCCTAATTCTATCCTGATCCTGATCCTGATCCTGATCATATCCTGATTCTGATCTCTTCTATACTGATAGAAGCACTGATGCACGATGTTCAATCCCTAATGTGTTTATGACGTAATAACCTAGCCTAGGTAGACGAGGGAAAATTCACATCGCAAGTATACGAAGCGACTAATTCGTGCTACGTAAGTTCATTAGTTGCACCCTGACCGGACAGGCAAGGGGATGAGTCCAATTAACGAACAGTTTAAGAGGCTTAAACTAACGTACGACTCATTACTACAGTCCCAAGACCGTCCGTAAGTAACTTGAACAGAGCGAAATCACGTGTGAAGTCGTAGAAATATCGAACTTCTCATGAAAATATAGAAAATGTGATCCAAAAAGTTTACTGTGAAAAAAGTATTGAGATAAAATAATTTCTCTTCGATACATCAAATCTGATAAAACAAGCACATGGTGTACAGAAGGAATTATCTGATTATAAACAATCACGTAAATAGATCGAAACAACTGTCATAATACAGTACGTTACTGTTAAAAACAACTGTTAATAACAATACGCTTCTGTTCGAAACCAGAAATTGACTTCATCATAAAACGCTATTTGCTTACTGCACAACAAAAAGCAACAAATTGAATTTGAGAATCGTAAAATTTAATAGATTTCATTAACGTTGGAATGTCGTGGTCAGAAGAACAAGTGAATCGATTTCCGATGTACTCTATTGCGATTATGTTCTATGTATTGTTAGTAATGAAGAGCAATTCCGTGCACTTCCACCCCGAGCACTTGCTTGCAATGCACGCTGGTCCCAGGGAGATCAATTCCTATTCATGAAACTTCTCAAACTATTCTGCGAGGGTCAAATCATGAATCCGAACGAAGTGTGCTTACAATAAACAGTCGTAAAAATGGGAAGACCACCTCACTGCTAGTTTGTAGCGCAGATCAAGAACATACAGTGAAGGGATTCTCTGTGTTTTGAGATTTTACGCAGTGTTTAAAAAAATCTGCCTCACTTTCTTTTAATTTAAAATGGAATATTGTGACCATCATAAAATTGCAATGCACCGCAAAATTGGAAAGAGCAGTACAAAATGCTCAAAATTGGAATTTTTTATACTTTCCTCATCTACCCTGTATACATGCAAAGTTTTCATTTTGGCATGGTTAGCTAGAAAATTAGATTTTTTAGTAGTATGAATTCTTGCAGGTTCTGGGTGGTGAGTACAAATTCATTATCCTTGCATGTAAGACATAATTCCAATCTAGACTATGTGAGGAAAACAAATAATTAAGATATTATTCCGAAAATTTCATAATGATGATAATAGAGATCTTCCAGGTTCTTGTCAGCTTATGTTTTGTGAATTTATAGCAAGAAATTGAATCTACTCTTGAGGTTGAAATACAATCCATGATTATGTTTCTTTTACATTTCATTGAACTATTCTCTCGAAACAGCAGTCATGACAATTTCTAACAGTTTCAGTTATATCCATGACAAAACGGCATTCATTTATCACAATGTCACGTGACTTTGTTTCCTAATGTTGAAAACTTTCAAACCACCTGTCACGGGGCACAGTTTACGCGAATGAATAGAATCTGGCTGCGTTTCAAATAAACAACAATAGTACATCATTAGAACAAGAAAGGCGTATCTACCAAATATTCCGTTCAAAAGACAATAATTTGAGGTGTTATAATCGAATCTATGAATATGTGCAAGCAAATCAAAATTGAATACAAATATTTGGGCGGTAGGGAGAATTTTCTTCATAGCAAGGATGAATCACTTACTTAAAAAATGTACTTCACTAATTGGAAGATAATATAACAATTGTAATCTGCAATGGTTGAGGAGAAAACTTAGAAATATAAAAATAGACTACTATGATACGAAACTATGAATGAAAGTTTTGTGAAGTGTGAGTAAGAGAGATGCAAGTTGTAAAGCAAACAGATCTAAGTGAAGATCTAAAAAAGATATGAAAATTTATTCACAAAACCGGGGATTTAAGAAAATCGGAAAACGTGATTTCAGTCACGAACTTGACTCTAATATCTTCATCCGCATTTTAAAATCTCGTTTATCCTAAATCCCCATCGTTGTGAAGTGATCGTGAGAGAGTGAGAGAGAGAGTGTGAGAGAGAGCGAGAGAGTGAAAGACAGAGAGATAGAGAGAGAGAGAGAGAGAGAGAGAGAGAGAGGATCATGCAGTTGCAGTAAACCGTCATACCCATGTCGCCCCGTAACTGACGAGAGCCCCGACAGGGTCGCCAGAAGGGACCGTCACAGTTGCACTCCCGACCACCTCTGAGCGTCGCGACGTCCGGCGATAGCGCCGCGGCGCTGCACGACGCTAGTGCGCAGGCGTAATACGCAGAGGCGATCTTTTCATATTTTAGACACGTTTCTTTTTGACGCAGTCATGCTGGTAATGAATGACTCTTGAACGTAGATGTTTTAACCCTTTAAGTAATCGTATTCGTGCAGAAATGACGCGTTACTTTTACTACCAAACGCACCTTGCCGATTGTGGGAAGTCATGTGTGACATGATTGAAACATTGTAAAAGCTGCATAAAATAGTATCAGATGCTAAGCTTTAATCCGCATTGTTTGCTATTTGAAATTAAGGTGGGGCAAGCGCGAGCGATTTTGACGCTGGTTGCAGGTAGAGAGCCTAGTCTAGGCTCTCTAGTTGCAGGCACTTTTTTTGGAAACGATTGGAGACGAAATGGGTTGACGAAATGATCTGAAATTTTATTCATGATTAGATCAAAGACAAACTTAGGGTTATCATTTGGTACGTTTTTAATTTTTTGCCTTGTTAATTAGTAATAATAAGTTGATTTTTGGTGAAAAGTGGTATATTTTCTTGGCTCGCTAGGTACCGTATGAAATTACATTTTAAAAATGTACCAAGTACGAACGAATTAGTTAGTAAGTAATTTCGAATTTATATACCTAAACGGTGTATTTTATTTAGAATTACGTGTTTCACGTTCACATTTCACGTTTAATTGCCTTTTAAAAATGGTTGATTTATTTAATAGTTTGTTTGTAACCTTTGTATGTTCGCCATCCCACCTCTCTGCCACCATGTAAAAGTTCCCCTGCGGAAATGCGCTGCCAAGTGATCAAGTTTCATGTCCGACTTCTTCCAGCCATATGTCAAGTGTCGCCATGACGGTAATAGCAAAACTTCACACATTTCCTTTTCTCCCGCGACTGTGAAACTGACGATGGTGTTACAAATTGTTAAAAGTCGCATAAGAATGCGGCGAAAAATTCGAATCTGCGCAAAGTGGGTCAGGAGCAAGAATGAAACATTCTGCCGGGCGTTTCTTCCTACGGTCCAATAACTCATACTCCACGCCAAGCAGAACTTTGTCATGTGTTTTTCCTGCCTTCTTAACGGCTTTATTTATTGCATAGATAAAAGCCACTTGAAATCTGACATTTTGTCTCTTCTTCAAATTGCCCAGCATAAATCGCACAGTCAACTTTGAGGAAGAACAACATCAGAAGTAACGCAATCTTCAATTCTTTTAAATAAATAAATAAAAGAAACTCCCTAAGTCAACAGTGTTGTATTTCCTCCGGTTTCCGTCGCTCAAGAAACTAATTTATAAAATTACGGAGTGAATAAAGTACAATTCTCGAGATGAACTCCGTCAGTGAATCCACCTGTAGCCATTCACTTGCCAGTTCAAGTAAGAAGTCTTTTATAGAAACTGAGTTCTCGAACTTCGACAAAAGTAAAAGGGAATTACGGGAACATTTACGACATATAAAAGTATGTGCACTTCATCTAAAAGCAGGAACTTTCTTCATTTATGACAAAACATTGCCATGAACAAAGCCATGACGTAATATTATTACAGCAGGAAACAAGAGAAGCAAAGACAGGATGAGTTTAATGGCAGTCATTTTACAGACTTCTTACGAGCATAAACTTCAGAGTAGCAGGATTAATAGAGTTGTCGACAGGTTGGGTAGAAGACGAGGAGGGATGGAATATGTTTCATTAACGCGGAGAGAAGTCGATAAAAAGCCAAGGTAATGTTGAAGATCGATCAATGTAAGAAAGTCTGAGATGCTGCATCAAGTTCGGGAAACAAAAGCAATTTATTTTGACTAAACAGAGAATGATGCTAGATTAAATATGTAAATTAATAGTTCATTAGAAAAAATACTTCGACAAATGAAATCTGAGAAAAGGCTGAACTGATGTAAGAAAACGAAACAAAATATGATATGAAGTATTTATGCCTTAGGAGATGTTCAATACAAAAGCATCAATACAGATTAAAATGTAGTGGGCATAATGTGATTTGATGTCAGTTAAAAATGTTTTAGAGTAAACAGATATCGTTCATTGACGTCATTCGAAAAACGTAATAATAACAGTACCTTGCTATTACATAACTCCAGCTGCAGCATCAGATACAGTTACCGCAAGCAATGTATAACAGATGACTTGCTGGTTATTCGAACGATATCATCTTTAAATCTTTATTATAACCACCAAAATATGTAACATGCACTGACAATCACAATAAAAAAATCAGGTTCGACCATACTTACATAAACGTGTCTACGCTTCTTTAAGCGACTGAAGAAAGAAATAAACACTCCTCAAAATGAGCAGAAAAAGCTGACTTCAGCAGTTTTACCTCCATTTTCCATTACAATATTGAATTGAATTATTATGTATAAAGACGCTTTCGAAGCACATTTTTATAATGCTCTGCCTAAGGTATAAAAGATGGAAATACATTTTCTCCCGCAGCCATTCCATTAATATCACCTGCCAATATACATGGATCGCAGATTGCAATCCGCAGAAGATATTTTAATCTCTCTGATGGTTTTCTCTTGCAGCATCGGTGGCTCACCAGACGGGATTTAATAAACGTAATGGCTGTTTGAAACGATGATAAATGTGATATAAGACGGACGTTACATTTTAATAATCCAATCTGTAACGCGAGAGTTGCTAATGCATCACAACACGCCAAGGAGAAGCGCGGAGAATTCAAAACTTGAAACATTCCAACGCAGCCGTCTTCAAAGTAATACGATAAAAAGAAAATGAACAACGAAATGCAGTCAATAATGAAATACCTTCAGAAGCTCGCTCAAAACAATTTCTATCTCAGTTTTGAATTAATTAATTTTGAAGAATCTAAATTAAAGATTGTCATTGACAAAAACATGAATTATTCAAGATAATTGAAATATTATCTAATCTTAGAGCATACCGCGTACTAATTTTAGAATGCAAGTGAAGTGTGTACGGTAATAATGTCAGGATATCAGATCAGGATGATGCGTGGACATTATGATTTTGAAAATCATTCATTAGGAAATGTCTGATTGAGATAGCGAATGCGTATAACTATTTGCAACACAACTGCAAATTTGAATTATCTGACACTGGTGGGATTCGAAACCACGGCACTTGGATTTCCGGTCCAAAACTCTACCTGCTGAGCTTCGTCTGCAATTCAAATGTTTATTTCATCCCACCTGAGATGTCAGAAAATTTCATCAACTAAATATTTATTTACAAGATGAAAAATTTAAATATAAATGTGAAAAGTTAAGCTTGTGAAATGCATGCCAATTTCCGTATAGATCATCCAACTTTACACCTCTTATCGTCACTCCAACTTTTCAGATGCATACATCAGATGAATCTCTCACCTACCTCTTCCAATAGCCTGTCTTCTGAAAGCTGCACTATTGCCCATCTCTCCACCAACACTAACCAACAGTCAACCTCCACCTCCATTCGTGCTCCATCATCGCAGACTACGTCATTTGCATTCGCAAACATCAATTCACTTCAGAACTCTACAGGAAGCTATTTTTAAATGACGTCTTAATGCTAGAGATGCCGTTCTAGCAGATGTGACGTCTTGTTAATTGAACAAGTCGTTTTGTTTGGAAGCATTTATCACAGTTTTTAGTTTAATTATAGCTAATTTACTAAGTCAAGTCATTTTAAAACAAAATGGACTATGCTATTACATGGACTGGTAATGATAATAAAGTGGATCCTATATGTGTAGTCGTTTAACTTTATCACCAGCGTAAGCTTTCTCATTACCTACAGCTTAATTGGATTTGTTTTCTGCCTGTAGCCTAAGAAACTGTTTGCTGAGATGTAAGACCAGATGCATTTAGTAAATAACCTATCTTTTCTTGTCCATTGTAAGCTACATTCATAGCATTTAATTAGTTCTCACGGATTAGCAACTTTAAGAGTTCAAGACACATACTTTGGACTGTTATCATGAGTCTTCTCATACTCTAGAAAGCAGCACAACGTGTTACCATCTTTACATAAACTAGCTAGTGTATGTAATGAGCTTAAAGTTGAACAAAACTTTTTTGTGGTTAGGTGTATAATATTCTGTTGCATAACGAGTACCTCAAAGTGTGTTCAGAAAGTTTGCAACGTACCAGCTACAAAGCTAATTTCGTTATTGTTCAACGGTGTTGACTTTGCTCTCCAACAAATGTGGTTGCATCGAGAGCTAATTTTGGTACACACCAAGGTAAATGTATGAGAAAGTCTATGTGGTCTATGTGCTATTGTGACGTGGTATAATTATAGTGAACACAGGTCAATACGCCACCCCAGGGGGCTTGTGTTATTGCATACTGCATTGATTATGAATTACCTACTCATTACAGCAATTACAAAACAGATTTCAAAGCACATCTAATGTGAAAACGCAACTATCATGGAAGCTTGAAAATGTTTATGAACTAGCTTTATCGGATTAATGTGAAACCATAACTCTCGGGTACAATTATAACAAAAAAAAACGCATTTGTCAAAACAACAGTAATTTTATCAGCCCTGCGAGAATTTAGATAATTTATAGTCTCATCTTTCTTAACTTTCTACACATTTCGAATTGAGCTACGAAGTTTTAAATGTGTGATTTTATAAAGTTACTTTATCACAAAAATTATCTGGAGGTATTTTAGCAACATAGAACCCAAAGAATATAATGTTTAGTAAAGTTTTTCAATTACGGAGATCGAAAATAGTAAATATACTATACATTTTAGTTTGGAGAAATTGCAATGAAGTATAGGAACTTTTCATTGCTACGTTGAGTTCTCTATAGAGTTAATTTTATTGAATTATCTGTTATCGAAAATACATTTTTTTTTAATTAAAATGCATAATAAAGCTATACTCATAGTGATGGAACGAAAGCTCTCCTTCAAAACACAAAACGTCAACGCACCACAAAATACTATCGGCAATTTGAATGCCTTTCATTCTTTGAAACCCGTGATGAGGGTACTTCAAGCTCATATTATAGTTTATGGGAAACCGATAATTCCTGGAGTCTATACTTTACTCACAGGGACGTCGGTTAGTCAACTCAACCTGCATAGAAACATCCCTTCGAGAACATCCCTAACAGAGCGCTAATAAAATAAGCCGGAAGTTTGTAAAGAGCTCGATGTCATAGAACTTAATCTCCACACAGCAGCCAGCTGAGTAGACCATTACCTAAAGGTCGGGTGTTGCCCGGTGCCCCCCACCTCACGCAGCGTTACAGGTGAGTAGAGCATTATCTAAAGGTCGGTCGACACCCACCCCAAGCAGCGTTACAGGTGAGTAGACCATTACCTAAAGGTCGGTCGACACCCACCCCAAGCAGCGTTACAGGTGAGTAGACCATTACCTAAAGGTCGGGTGTGACCCCACCCCACGCAGCGTTACAGGTGAGTAGACCATTACCTAAAGGTCGCCCCCCACCCCAAGCAGCGTTACAGGTGAGTAGACCATTACCTAAATGTTGCCCCCCCCCCCCCCCCCCCCCCCCGACGGCTGCCACCTTAACGCGGTGGTGGGGTTTGTGTTGGCGAATGATCCATTGCAGCTAAGCCGGCGAGCATATGCTCATGTATAAGGGCTACCCATGACGGACAGGTCAGTGGTGAGGCCCAGACAAAGAGCAGCCAGGGTCGGCCTAACCATACCCTCCCTTGAATTTGCGGTCCCCTCGGGACGGCCTCCCCCCTCGAGATGGTGATCCCCCTGAAATCGGGTTCCGCCGGCCCGAATCCTCACACCCCCCGTCCGTCCCCATTCCGGCCTGGCCTTCCCACCTGTGCTGGACTCCCCCGGATCGGGCCCGTTAGGTCGACACCCTCCCCATGTCCTCCACTTATGATCAACAAAATTACATTTTAAAATTAATGTGTGCAATATAACCTCATCGTTGACGCGCCGTTAAACAATAATAATCTGATAATCTAATCCTAAAGGTCGGGTGTCGCCCCTTCCCGCCCCACGCAGCGTTACAGGTGAGTAGACCATTACCTAAAGACCTCCGCCCCAAGCAGGTGAAATTAATAGATATCTATCGTCGTAGATGCGCCGTGCGACTGGATGCTGGAGTTACATTAGCAGTAATTGAGCCCGTGTCTTTAGCGAGCTTCGGCTCGATCCACGAGCCCAGAATCACGTTTCTACGACCTAATCAAGCGAAATGAAGAGAGACATGATGGGATTGAAGGTAGAGAGAGTAGTTTTCATTCTATGTAACTTTTCGTTACTGAAATCAAAACAAAAATAAATATCAATTATGACGGTGCATGTTTGCTCCGGCTGTTCTTCCTGATTGAGGTTTTATCGTGGTTTCTAACGCTGGAAAGTTTCCTCACACTTCCACCTTCCCACCGAAAGCCAAATCATATAAATCATCTTCATAATCACTCATCCGTCGGCAATAGTCTAGTGCAGAACAGTGTGAGTAAAATATGTTTGCACATGAATCTCTACCCTCTAATTATATCAATAGTTAATTGCTTTTAGTTATACTTTTAGCTATCCTGAAACTGCTTTCGAGCTTTTAAAAATGATCCATAAATTACACATTTTCATAGTGTAATAAAAGTTCTCTGCTGCAATTCGTAGTGAAATTGAACGCTATAAAATCACACAAATCTAAAAATCGAGTAAAGAGCTCAGAAATAACTTTCGCCAACATTGTATTTTTGCAACGCCAATGTTCGAACCCTCAGAGACGTGTCTTAGTTTACGACTTCGACCTTTAAGTATATCAGGATACCAGAGGTCAGAAGATTGAGCCGTCCATTTGAGAATGAAATACTCCGCTTCGGGTCCATATTCAACCGTCCTCCAATATTGAATCTGCAAGCCGATCGAAGACCAACCGACGTGACTTTCTGCCCGGAAGAATTCCTGATATTCGAAGCTGAACAATTCAGTTTCGAATCGAAATAATTCACGACGGAATTGGAAAAACACTGGAATTAGATTGAATATCAAATTGCGAATGATTATAAAAGTTGAATCGATAGTTGATTAATAATATGCTGATCTGAGTGTGTTAATAATGCACGCGCTTTCGTGACTTTTTGATTACTTCCTGGATTCGTCCAACGAAATGAGCTACGGGCGGATAAAGTTTCAGCAGAATGTTTACTCTTGTCAGTTGCTCATGTTTGTTTGTATGCGAAGTTTCAGCAGAAGTAAAATAATTCTCGAATAAAATCAATTTTATAGCTTCCGGGAACATTATATTCTGTGAAATGAAAATCAATTATATTACGATAATAAATTAGCATTTATTTGATAATATAAACTTTGACGACCTTGCATATTTTGACGCCTGAGGAACATTACGTTGAAAATTGAATAAATCACAATGCAATGTCATATTTTATTAACAACGATAATATACAAGTCTATAAACAGCAATTCCTATCAAAGTTATTTGAAAATTAATTTGTGTCGGTTTTCATTGGATTCAAGCTCAAATTTCGTTTCGGATTCATTCATAATGTCGCATTATATCCACACGAATAAGCAGTTGTATTCATTTGTGTCCCAACAATAGTGCATTTACGGCCATCAGGTTCAATAAATAAATGATTTCGCATTGCGATCTGTTATACAACAACCGCATTGTCATACATCGTTCAACACAACTTCCCATCAATAAGTCATCAGTTCTGAGCTCTGTCCACAGGCACAATAAACAGGAGACGTAGCGCTGAAACATTGGGGAATTATGAGACACCGGGGTTCATTGAAAACTTCCGGATGATATGAAATATACGCGATGTGTCTAAAGTCTAGTTTACACGGTTCAATGTTTTATTTATTGAATTCGATAATCGAGTAACTGAAGAAAAAGTAGGACCAGTTCGGAATGTAAAGTATTGAAGTCCACATTTTCATAAATACCGTGTCTACATGGTTACAATTTTGTTGAACCAAACAATTTAACTTTGACTTTTAAAGTTAACTTTGGATTTTATTTCACTTTTTACTTTGGTTTGGCCGCTCGGCAAGATCCCCGTTTCGGCCGGAAAGTTTTCACATCGCAATATCTTTCGCAATACTATAATTGCAGAATTTAATATCAATTCTTTGTTTTAAAAGTGTTTCTTAAAAGATTTATGTTTTGAATAACTAAAAATATCTTAAACACAACGAAAATCTTCATCTTCCAAATTTTGGATTTTTAATGTTTTGAACTGATTTTGAATTTTAGACATTTTCACTGGAGAAGCGTACAAAAATTCGTTTCATGTACCTCAAATTTCTGGATAACAAATGATGTGTCAATTAAATGAAGATATATTTTACGATGTACACGTGAGAATAAAACCAGGGTTTGCTAATTGAATTAGCACACTTTTACACAGAAAAGCACACAGCGGAAATTAAGTACAGTGTGGTGATTCATAAACGCCATTAGCTAGAAGAGGGCGTCATTAAAACTCTTGCATATATTAATTAATTAACGTAATTCATTCCCAGCAAACATAAAAGATACTATAAATGATGAAAATAATACAGAGTAATGTCTACAACTAAATGTAATGAAATAGCCAAGCTATCTTGCTAGATTGTTCTGGCTTAGTAATGGCTTCAACATTAAAATGCTGTTTTCTACACAAGTTTGAAATTTGACATGAGGTCGTTTTGGATTAGGGTTATGGGGAAGGATCTCCAAAGAAAAGCTCTGCCAGTTTTAATGAGATTAATAATAATTTTAATTTAAGAGAAAGTTTTGTGTTCACCACTTTTCTAAATTGTGTTTCCTGAAAGTTAGAGCAGTTAGAGCAGGTAGAGCAGTTTTTGTATGTTGCATAAAAGTTACATCAATATTTTCAGATCACACCTGTTAAAAAAGTGGTTTCTACAACTTTGTCCCTGCAACATGATATACTTTTAACGAGACTGTAATTATCTTTAAAATAACTGCTTTTTGAGGTTTGTCAATTGATTGATGTAAAAATATGAGCAATTTGTTATTATCATAGGTAACCACAATTAGAGAGAAAATACGTACAGATATTCAAGAAAATGAGAACAAGTATAGTGTAGTGTAACGAAACCTGGAATAGAATGAGGGGATGGTGCAATCTAGATATTATCCCTAAATATTAAACTAAACTTTTGCTATTGTCAATCAATTGTTTGAAACAGGAGATGATTCACGAACTAACCCGAAACTTTCTCAGGAAGCCTGGAATATATAAGAATGTAGAATCAGGATACGAAGAAGAAGCACAACATGGCAATATCATGTAGGACTGGGTACGTGGCACACGAATGTGTTGAAATCTTTGCTCAGATATCACTTATCATCTTTGTTCTGGCACCGGATGATCGGATCATGATGTATAATGCAGCGGTGGTTGGTGTCAGGAAGCTGATCCGCCAGAGTGGTTCTAGCGGCTCACACAGCCAGGCACAAAGCCGCCGGTGGCGCTACCCGGTGTCGGGATAATGAACGTGTTGATGGCGCTATTAGACGTGTCAAGTGCTAATTAGTTCCAGGTGAAGCTTCCGTGACACATCGCTAGCGCGGATCATGTTCCGGCCATGGGGACTACTTTTCCTGCGCGCATCTTCAAGCGTGCAACAGCAAGTGCAATTGCACTCTATGATAGTTATGAAAGAACACATTTCTCTATGGGACACCAGAGAATATCCAAACATAAATCCTTTTTGAGACCTCCATATTCCATAATAAACATGTTCCGTCCATTTAGAGTAAATGGGCTTCATTTAGAATATTTTGCATGTAAATATGATGTTTCCCCCCCCCCCCCCCCAAATTGCGTATATAGGACATATAATGTGTATGAGTATCAATTATGACGTCAATTTATCAATCGATTATAATAACATCTAGATATAAATCCTAAAAGTAACGAATTTGTTATTTTTCTGCATCGTAGGAAACGTGCGAAAACAATTCAATCAGTTTTTATGATAAATCGCCCAAACAATTTCTCAAAAATGCTAATCATCATTCTCATCGGAATTAAACCTAGTTTATTTCTTCCGAAGTCCGGAGGTGCATCTATCACCTTTAACCAAGAGTTACCTTAATCTTCGGTTAAGCAGAACATCTGCTTTCGTTCTACATGACTGGTTTAACTCGTGGATAAAGTGTCATTAAAACTTAAGCCTGGCTTTAAGTTATGATGAAACCAGGCCTAAGTTGGCTCGTCCAGACTTGTGGTGTTACATTATCAGGCCAGTTAAATACCCACAGAAACTATTAGGTGCTACTCGAGTGGTGTTAAATGAACTGTATTCAACTAGCGTAATTAAACAAGATGATAATGGAGATTCCTGGGTACAAATTGGAGTTTCAAAAGTATCTAACGAGGACATTCTACATGAGTAGTTCTAGCTTTGACTAACGTACTCCTTTAATTATACCTCGTTTATAGTTGTCTGCTAAAAGATGTTCTGCAGAGAGAGTTGACTGCTTACATTCCTCATTTGCGTTCACATAAACCACATGCAATTAATTCTGCAAATCAGGGGGGTCTCTACATTCCTATACCTTCTAATCAATTCGGTTGGGTTGACCTAGATCTAGAGCAGGGGCGATTACTGATGGTTGAAGATTTGTTAGGTGACGGTAATGATATTCAATGTAAGGTGAAGTAGTTGAGCTGCATACACATTTTCGCGCGAATACCCTATTTGAATTGGCTATGCATGGAACGTTACAGTGTTAACGCTGATCTGAATGAGAATGGTTAGAATCTCACAATTCTGTTCTAAATGAGAGAATAGCTGCAGCTATTATCTACAATGAAACAGTACATTATAATTAGTATTATACAGAACTAATTAACTATTAGGAACAGTCTGGAGCAGTGGCTGTGAAAGAGCAGATTATGCGCTCTGCCAATGAGCATGGCAGAAAGGTTACAATAATCATTTCGACATTGTCTTGGAAATTATTCACGCTGTGCTATATTACGTATTTAATCAACTTTCGGTCCAGAATGAACAAAGAACAGTTAGTATTTTATTAAGATTTATGTTTCCGTTTGAAATATCGATCAATTGCAATAAACCAGGGAGCAGTTGTCGTCCAGAAAGATTTACAAGGTGCTGCAGGAAGTGGTACGAAATACGAACGAAAAGACAATTGACGCGATATTTCTTTGTTACAAACTCCAAGTTATGACATAGAAGTTATCAGTATTCCCAGATGAGACCTGTAATTATCAACTCGAAGTTTTCACCTCAGCTTGAAAATGATATGCCCCCAGGTGCTAGCTTCGGTCAACTTTGACTTTTAGACAAGAATGTTGACTTTGATTTTACTAATTAACTTTTAGGCGTAAAGCTCGGTTCGCATAGAGCGTTTTACGTTTTACGTCTTTTACAAATGAAATGTTTCCTCTTTTGCTAGGACTGTTCAAAGAGCGTGTATTATGTATCCATTCATATATCCTTGATGAAGTTTTAATTGGCAGTCAAGCTGGGCACCGACTGTAGTGGTTTGGTGTGTAGAATTTTAAGTGTGTAGAATAGTTTTTCCTGTTATTGAAAGTTATTCAATAACACTACTTTACTTTTCTACTTTACTTACTTTTCCATCGATTTGACTGACGGTAGTTTTTATTTATTTTTATTATGCGATTTCAAGCAAACACCGAGATAATAGCCAGAATGGACAATAGCCGATAATTGCTAACTCAATTAATTATACATTCAGTTTTGCTAATTCCGTGTAATTTGATTCATATTTTATGCAACGTTGTATCACTAATATATTCCCTCCACCATCCGCATTTTTAATAACTAATTCTTTTGGAAACGACTCATATTCCACTTTTCTCACGAGTATATCACTTTTGCCCGCGCGGCTTTCATTCTACTTCCAATGACATCCTCTGGCACCAAGCAGTAATCAAGTTCCCCATCCTATAGCTCGCACATTAGTAACACCCTTCGTCGCTTTTGGTACGGCTCTACTCTCTAAGGCAACATTTGATTATGGGCAAAGTTTTTGCACGTATGCTGATTAAATGATTAAAATAGAGTAACGCAGAGATAGGATGAGGACGAGGAGGGGGGAACAGGAGTTCGATTTCATCTCATACATATTCATATCGGTAGCTCCATTAGAAGCATAATCAGTATCCAAAGAAATGTCTTCGTATTTCTTTCTATATATAGAACTATCGTTTACATTACCATTACAACATTTCCTTTGGGGAAGATTTCCATTACCTAATTGTTATAATTTTCCTTCAATTAATCCATTACTTGCTAGTTTGTGTTTTGCACCTCTAAAGCTCAAACGAGTATACTATACTGAGCCGTGCTCAGACTAACTTATTAATATCGCTAGTATCTCAGCTGAAAATGGTATGGGTTTCAAATTGCGAGGAACTGTGTGAAATGCTGGTGTTTCGAGATTTTGTTTGCAGAAAAAGACAACAGCCACCTCTCTTGCACGCTATGGATATACTGGAACGTGCCCTGAACGCTAAATGGCAGACAGGTATCTGGAGAGAGTGACTTTGGGAATGTGAATATGGATGAAACACGCGAGTGGTTTACATATTGTGATGTTGCTCTTTGACGTAAAATGATAACATTTGCGAATGATGCATGTAAATTGACATCGAATAAACTCTCGGCACAGCGGGTAGTTTTTTCATGAATTGAAATTCTTCTCATGAATAAAATAAGTCCAGAGATTTTTTATTTTGGATAATTTCGATATTATGTCTGTAAAAGTAGGAATTTTTTCTGCTCACTTTTCTCTCCATTTAACAAAATGGTCTCCTAATATCACAAAAAGGGGAAGAAAAACATAACTAAAAAACGGGATAGTACTTAGTGAAACATCGCAACAATGGTGCAGTATCATAACAATTAAAACTTCACGCTGTTTGCGTAAGCATATGATATCACCAGACTGGAATTTCTATAATTGTAACACATTTCTCTTGTCCACAATTAAAACAGAATAACACAATTCCCGCAACAAAATGTGTCTATATCAACCCGCATAACGAGAGATGCACTCTCTTCAAATGTGTTGTGGCAGAAATAAATTGCATCGAAACCCATTTCAGTGTAATTTCTAATCACATGATGGCTTCTGCACTCCAGTCGACCTCAATCTGAAGAGCTATCAACATGATTGAGTTTATGAAACAAGTTTGCAATAGAAAATAAGTTGGGATTGAAAACGACGAGAGTTGAAATAAAACCCATTAGTTGAACCCCTGGGAACGGAACAGTCTTTTCCACAAACTAAGCTGTTATAATAATGCAATATAAAGATAGTATTTATGTTTCTTGTGAGTGAGTAGATCTATTACTTTCTCTTTCCTTTCGCCCGTTCCACGCGTTTCTTCTTTTCACTCGTTTGAGTGACAGTTCAATGTAAGGGGAAAAAACTCTATTCGTATAAAAAGCGAAATCTCGGAATCTTTCTATCCCAATAAAAAGCAACGTGTATACATGTTCCAAGCGCTCCACCAATGAAAATCATCGGACAGCTCACGTGACAAGCTCCCAAAAACGTCTTGGATTAGGAATGTTTCGGTGGATGTGCCGGGATCAGCTTGACCGATATTAAAGTTTCTTTTTGTAGAGAGAACTGAGAAAAAGTTTAAGAGACGGTTCATTTAAGAAACTTACCTTATTCTGGTCTCCTTTTTTTCTTTAATAATTAAATCAGAGAAAACGTAGCTGTTTTGTAATTAGTAAAATAAATATTTGAATATAAACACTGGTATTGTTAAGTATAAAATAAATTAAAAAGAGTCCGCAATATTTCGTCGATGCGTTCGATCGACTGTGTCAATCGCGACTACAAAGTCGATCGAACGCATCGACGAAATATTGCGGACTCTTTTTAATTTATTTTATACTTGACAATACCGCAGTGTTTATGTTCAAATATTTGTATTTTACTAGTTGGTTCCTGGTATATTATCTTCTTCTTTCTTTTATGTTTTGTAATTGCTATTTACGTTTTTTCTGCTAATGCCATTCCATTGTTTTCTCGTTTAATTTTATTTCTCTGAGAGATGAAGGTGCCGCGTTTCTGACAACGTAATTCAGATTATAATTAATAATCCTGGTATTTTGTAAAATAAAATCAGAACCTTTAAGTTTAATAACAAGCGTTATAATAAATAAATTAATAATAAACACAGATCCCACAAAGGAAACACGCCATTTCCGACATAAAAATTAATTTCCATGTACCGGCTAAAAACAGATTTTTTTTCCCGAGAAGAAAGAGACTATAACAAATAGGATCATATTTCGCCTTTTCAATACTTCATCTCCCTATTGTGTCCTGCCACGAGCTGCTGTCATGTGCGTGTAGATACGGGTGTGCGTGAGTGTGAGTGTAGATGCGGGTGTGCGTGAGTGTGAGTGTAGATGCGGGTGTGCGTGAGTGTGCGAATACGCAGTGAAACGACGCTGCATCGGGAGCGTCGCGACGCATGAATCATTGAAGCGTCGGCGTCGACGTCGTGAGTTGGGTACGACGTCGCGGGACTTGACGTCAACATCACTCTCACTTACTATCTCGCAAGAGTCAACTTCACTGCACGTCCATTGTACAATACTCGAGACACAATTGCACTGGAGAGGTTTATTTCTGCTCCAAAAATGGGTTGTTTATGTTGATGTGTAATTGTAATTTTGTTATGAATCCACAGCACAGGCCTACATGATGAGGGTGATGTGAAAGCTGTGAAAGCTTATTTGCAAACAAACTTGTATCGTATGTCTGGGCTTATTTGGGGCTTAACGTCGCACTGTTCTGCAGCGAGGCTAATGGCGACGGATTAATGATTATGATGATGATTGGGAGATGATAGTGAAGAGTGTAAGGATGAAGGTGGGAAGGAGGCGGTCGTGGCCTATTAGTAGGGTACCTTCCCAGCATTTGCCTGTCGACTGAGGGAAAACCACGAAAAAACCCTAGTCAGGAAGGACGGCCGCGGGAATCGAACCCGGGCCTCCGGAATACAAGCTCAGAGCGTTAACAACTCAGCCAATTTTATTCAAATTTTAACTCGCAGGAATTAAATTTCGTTTTCATTTTGCATCATGACTAGGTCTAAGATGTTACTTTAAACTACCAAAAGAGCAAGCAAAAGCCGTAAAATATGTAAAAATATGACATTTAAATCCTCAAAAGAACTATAAAATAATGACGATTTTGCCTCAAGATGTGGACCGATTGGAAACAGTAAAAATATCACAATTTATTTTCTCTCGTTCGTCAATCGAAACTCCTGTTTAGGAGAAAAGTTGTTATCTCAGACTATACAAAAAATTTACCCAAAGCCCTAAAATCATAAAAAATATCTCTTTCTAACAATGATGATGATAATATACACGAAGAATTTGATTACATCATTAAAATACTACGATCAGAGGCAACAGAAAATGAATTCTCAGAATTGAATAGCCCAGGTTCAAGTTCAGATGCGTAGAATCGTGATCTGTAATAAGACCAATTGCCAGTCTACTTCGGCGGATGCTCATTAAAATTATCATTCGACTCTTTGAAACCAGACTTCCATTTCAATTCATAATTCGTGGATTCACCAAGATTCTTGACGAGGAATCTAAAATTCCGCTCCAATATCAACCATTGTCATCCGACACATTTACACGAAGTCTCTTGATCAGGTCTGTGGATGTCAAACAAACCTCGATGAATTCAATGCATTTCTAAAGTCGACCTCGTTTCAGAGTTCCCAGATTGTTCCGATGACAATAGAGGTCTGATGAGAACGAGGAAATACATGCTGAATAAGCATATTTTATTTCAGTTCAACATAAAGCTGATCTGACATATTATTCCATGTTAACAGTGCATGGGACCTAGGAATATGTTTTACAGGGTGTTGAGGGAATTCAACTTTGTGACGTGCTTTGAGGGGGGGGGGGGCAAAGGGTGACAGGGGAGTGGGAGGTATTTAACAACTTATAGCTTGGTAGACCCCTATTCTCGAAACAGTTATCACGTCATAATTCCCAGGGGGCTGTGCATAAAGGACGTCACGCTAAAAATGGGTTATTATAACCCCCCCCCCCCCAACTCCCCCTTGTCACACTGTATCAAACGTTTCGAAACCCTCCCCTCTAAAAGACGTCACAAAACTACCTCAACCCCCACTAATTAAAATTGGGTTGACAGAGTTGGGTTGGGTTGGGTTGAACTTCACGTCCCGACTTATCAACTAAATTAAAAATGCTCAAAATGTCTATATTAAAACGTGACGTCCCACTGGATTCGCCCCCCCCCACCCCCCTGTCACACTGTGTCACGTATTAATGCACCCCCTCTCCCCCCTGAAGTGTGATATCCTTTAAGCTCAGCCCCCAAGCTATTATGTCATAAGAAGGTTTGTCCTATCTCTCAAATCAAACTTATGACGTCATAACTGTTTCGACAATAGAGGTCCAAGGTTCATACACTCATAGTTTTGTTGACTGTCGTAACTTTCCTTCGTGTTTCCGGTCTGCGTCGTGTTTTTTACCGCTCATTCAGAAGTTGAATAAAGTTTCTTAGCGGGATTTTTCTTCTCTGGCTTGTGATTGGTAGAAGGTGGTGGCCATATTGTGGAATTCGGGCCGCTGAGCGAATTCCTTGTGCTTCGCCGTCAATTGCTGCTTTTAAGCACGGTATAACATTCTTTATCAAACGTTTTTCAGGGATTCTTTCTGCTCTCTTATGCTGTATTTACACCGAGTTATGTAATTATAAACTTTCAAATTAGATTGGAATATAAATAGTTGACATTTAAAAATGTTTATAGATCGCTGATCCATGAAAAAGTCTACTCCATTATTTGTAGTTTGAAAGCAGTTGGCATTTTTTATTTATCAACCTTTCAAAAGCATAATGAATAGTTGACATTTGTGGTAACTCACTGCAGAACTCATTGCTCAGTTTAAAAAGTAATGTACCTAATTCTAAATACAGAATAAATACTGGCTCGCGGTTGTGGTTGATTTGAGAGAATTCATTTAAAAATAGTACGACTGACTAAAGTAGGAACATTTTGAAACGGCACTAATTAATATATACACTTCTGTAATTAATATCTAATGAGTACGCTGAGGGCACAACATTGTTAATTAACATTAGCATAATTAAAACCTAATTTATGTCTAGTACATAACAAAATGTATTTCAGTAGTCAGCAGATTATGAGAAACATCTCGATATATAGGACATTTTCAAAGATGGCACAATAATTCTTTCGTCGTATGCGCTTTATCGAGAACTGGCATTAGTTTGATGTCTATTCATTCTGTTTTCTTTGGAAGAACTCATCTTTAACATAAGCATCATCAAATATTTAAGCATATTAGAATGCATATTTTATAAGCCAATTACCTACCTAACATTTTTGTTGTTTCATAAAATTATTGAAATATTTGGGCAGTTGTTCGTAAGTTATTATTACCTAATTCAACGCCTTGTTGTTGAAAAATCTTTTGGACCGATCAAATTTTTTACTTAAATGTTATTTCTGTCCGTAATTTGACTTCTGTTTGTGTTTTGAGACCCCTGTGAAGGACACACCCCTGTCACACACAGAACAGATGCAAAAGCAGCGGACGTTTTTGTTCACTCAAGGATTTGCGGCTATTTATCAAGCTCGATGCTAAACTAGACGGATGGTCGGGGTTCGATGTCAAGCGAGGGCGGTTCTGCGAGTGACGTCATTGTGCGTCGAGATAAAACTTGCAACGCTGTTGGTGTCACTTGGCAACAATGCCAATGTAATGCGATGCGTGTAAAAGACGTGTGAATACAGCTTGCGTAGTACAATGTGTGGTGAACCATGTGACCTCAACAGAAGACTGAATGTTTAAAGTTAGCGAGGATCTGTAAGACAAGCGAGTCAATAATCTAGCATAGCTTAGTGATGAGGAGGTTGTTCGAAGTGGAATGTAAGTCATGCGGACACAACGCTGCAAAGCCGAAGTAGAATGTGGGCCTCTTGGGGACTCAATACAGCAAAGTCGAAGTAGAATGTGGGCCTCTTGGGGACTCAACACAGCAAGGTCGAAGTAGAATGTGGGCCTCTTGGGGACTCAACGCAGCAAGGTCGAAGTAGAATGTGGGCCTCTTGGGGACTCAACGCAGCAAGGTCGAAGTAGAATGTGGGCCTCTTGGGGACTCAACACAGCAAGGTCGAAGTAGAATGTGGGCCTCTTGGGGACTCAACACAGCAAGGTCGAAGTAGAATGTGGGCTTCTTGGGGACATGGAACATAAACGATTTTCATTGTAGATATCAATGCGTTGTTATTAAAAGTAAAAAGTTATCCCAGGTGATCTTACCAATTGTTCTCGCACATAGCATTTGCGGAGTCATTTACAACAAGAACAACTGAAAACCTAATTTGTAAATAGTCACAATTTAACAAAAGTAGTTATTGTAAAAATAGAAGTGTATAATCTTAAGACTACAGTTGGTTCTTTTGAAGACCCATAGTCAAGATTTAGACAATCTTTATTTTAGTATCAATTTCACAATTTTCTTCATTTTGAACTATCTTTGCTTGTAACTAACACATACATTTTTCTACTTTTACCCCATTTAATGAAACTAAAATAGCATTTAATTATCCAGATAACTCATAAGTTTCCACCAAATTGTAAATCTAATACCGTAAATAGCTCTCGAGCACAAGAAAGAGCATAACAGTGCGTTGTTTGTTGTTTGTTGTTTGTTTACTACAAATATAATCCACAACAAACAACTTCACTATGTCACTCCGTGAATGCCCTCTTGAATGTCATAACCTTCACTGCTCGAGAGAACTAATTAAAACTTAACAATTAATTTTCATTGCTCTCTCGAGTTCATAAGTAATTGCGGGAGACAATGAGACGCAATAAACTCGAATTCACGCGACCATATTTAACGCGACCGCCGCCCCCACGCGTGTTCATCACGCACAAACAATTTCATTCGAAACTTCACTTGGAAAGATTAAAATAGTTTGTCAAACTAAATCCTCTTCCGAAACGAGTGTTCATTCTTGAAAATATACTGTATGATATTGAATGAAATGAACTGAAATGAATGAAATGAACTTGTTCATTTTCATCTGTTTTATTCCACCGGAATGTTGGATTTCAAAATATTTTAAATATTGGAATGTTTTGAACGGAATACATTTTATTTTTGGCAGAATGTCTTCATCAAAAAATGGAATTCTTTTAGGCAATACACTGCATGATAAAAGTTAATGTAAACACGCCGAATCCTTTGTGATATTTCATTGTTTTCACTCGGTTTTGGAATTTAAAAACTGTTTTTAATGTAATTTTGTCAGATTGGTTTCTCCTTCATTTATTGTTAATTTGGAAGAATTGTTTTCAAAATTATTGTTTTACAATGTGTGGAATTTAGTCGGTATAACTGACGATAGAAATGTGGACCTGCTGAATATCGTAATCCAAGTTGATATACTGAGTTAGCATGGGAGAAAGTTATGTGCTGTTTCCAAACAAATGATTAACTCCAGGAGTAAGTTCAGCGGAATCGCGAAAATACTCTTCTAAGCGTCATAACCATTAGTCACGTGATAAGAAATAGAATCAAGCGCGGGGAACTGAATGCAGAATTCAGTTTTAATTGTTCCATTTCCATTCGTTCCAGAACTTCCCGCGTAATTAGACGGAAAAGGGCAGAGTGCGGCCAGAACGCTTTATCTGTTCGGTAACAAAAGCTTCTGGTGGCAAAAAGAGAACCTGTGGGTGTTCGCTTTTTACCGCGAGATGGGGTTTCTTCAACTCCACAGCGTTGAAACCTCATTTCAATGAAAAACAATACATCAGCAGAGAACTATTTTTCATAATCTTTTAGTAATAAAAAACTATACGAAAAGAACATTTGAACGCGGTTGAATAACAAATAATGTAACTTTGACCTATGTTAACTAACGAATGTTTCAAAGCTTTCAAAATATCACGCACATTCTACATGATCTATGTGGTTTATTATGTGTCTAAATTTGTTAAAATCTTTGAATGACGTGTAAATTGTAAAAATCTATTATTTCCAATACGTGCTGATCACAAACTAGTATTATAAATGGTCAATAATCCCTAACATATTCAACGTAGGAACGGCATTGCCATTAGTTTAAGCTAAATTAGCTTAAACTCCACTTCAGAAAACACGGTGTGATACCAATATTATACTGCAATTTAATTCCGGAGCTTATTTCCTAAGTTTAAATTAACCTCAGGCTACATTGACTGCAGTTTTTAAGCTATGCCACAGTACATAATGGTAATACATCACATTTCCCGAAGTGGAGCCTAATTAAACTGAAGATTAAACTAATGGTAATAAGGCCCCTTAATAAGGAATTATTATAAAAAAAAACACTGATAAACAATAGAATGTTTACATTTTACATCAGTGTTGTGATTGGACAAAGTACATTTGTTCAAAGTTTGTTTAAGTTCTGAAGAAATACTCCACAACACCACTAAGTAGAACGATGCGTGTCGTGCCTTTGCGGAATTCCTTTTCATTAGAATCGAAAGGATCTTTTGTCGACCGTCTTTTGTGTATCCTGCCATATCACAAGACCCAATGTCGGTGAAAGGAAACTCCATAGAAATTGTGATTAAAGTATAGGTCGAAAGAAGTAAATGGCTGGTGTGTATTCCGCAAGAGCAGAATGCTGTAGATGATATTCGGATTCCCCAGAGGATGGAATCCTGATGCTCTGCTATGCAAGCATCTCGTCAGCAGCGAACAACAGTCTACTTTATATGCATTATGGTAAAGGTTAGAGGTTAGCTGCTTTCCTCAAGATCCGTCTTAAAGGTGAACACAAAAGGTATACTTTCCTACGTAAATAAATAACAGGTGACTAATGGAATAGTTGGCTACGTTGAGTCTCTCACTCCAATTAAAGTTCCCTTTCAACTGGTTTAGTACTTGTTTCTTTTCAGTTCTGCCACTTATTGTTTACTTGACTTATTGAAAATTCTTGTATTTATTAATAATTCATTATGATTATGATGTTATTATGAATACAATTAATTATTTATTAATTTAATACCATATTACCCTGAAATATGTCTGAATATGTCTGTAAAACTTAACTCGTTTCATATAAGCTGAATTTCTCTTTTTTATGTTAATACTCAAATCCTTATTCACCAATAGCAGTAGCTGTGTGAAATGGTTGAAGCAAGGACACGCATAAAGTTTGATACAGCTGCTTTAAGATGGGTACCCACGATCTACTAATGTATTGTTGTTGTGTGCCACCATGTTGTAAAGCTAGAAGTGTCTCTCGGGTGACAGATAAAGAAGGCTGTGAATGTGTTGACCGATCTCCCGTGCAATCCGACAAGCAGGCGGTGAGGACTGAAGGTAAAATACGAAAATAGTTGGCAGCGCAGATGATACGTATTTCGTAGGTAGGAAACTCAAGAATGGTAAATGTCAACTGTACAAGAAGAGACCTCTCTAAGGACAACATTCTTTATTAACAGGGAAAGTGTTTGAGAAGTTAAAGGAAATGAAAAAGTTACATAATCCGATGTGTCAATAACAAATTCAAACATGTACTACCTAACTACGACTGTTTGTACATGCTTACGAAGCAAGAGCTTGAGCTCCCAGGAACTGCTTAGTTTATCTTGCACTGTGCACACAGGAGTGAATTTAATTGCGACCCCTCATGGCACATCCACGTATTAGTTCAGAGTTGCAAAAACGAGGAGTGTGCATAAGTAGATAAATCACCCATCCAATTCATAATCATGCTTTTATGAAATTCATTTATTAGAACTCGAACAGCTCTCACAAGAACTTCGCTTCATTGGGCGCGTGTCAAGGAATGGAATAAATCATTGTTTTTGTCGCTTCTGGTGAATCTGCATCCTGCTAGCGCAAGCGTCCTCCTGCTGTCTGGGAAATATGCAGTGTCATTTGATGCAAGCTGCTGCCAAGAAATTTGTCAAATTAGAAAACAGGATTAATAAATTGAAAAGGACAATCAATTGCGAAATGTATTATAAACCTTTGGCCTACTTATGTCTTTGGCCAAGAATGTTTATTATTGCTGGGTATAAGCCAAACAAAAAGTCATAAGTGACAGAATTGTAAAAGTTTGGAGAGATATCTGAAATGTCTCCACCGGAGCATCAAGACAAAAGAGCATCACCGGAGAAAACATCAAGTCATATTACGCAATTTCAAATATGTTGAAATGTAGTAAGAATCGTATAAAATCTGAATTTCTGCTGTGCTTAGAGAAGAATAGCTGTGATATATTGGATCGTTAACGAAATTAAAAATTTCACTTCCATTACCATTACATTCCATTACTTTAGAGACGAAATAACAATTGAAACTGTTCTTTCAACAGAAATGTCTTTAGTCTGTTCTAACTGATCTTCAACAAACTGTCCTAGATTTCTATGATGAACGTATTTCAAAGTTTAAAAATCAATAGTATGAAATAAATGTCAAAACGAAATTCAGTTATTTGATACATGAAACTCCCGACACTTTGTTTTTTAATATTTCCACTCAACTGAAAATGAACTTCACATTTCTTCCGAACCCGTTGTTCTTTTTGTCCTCCCACACTGCCGTTTCTCACACTTCTTCTTGAACCCATTTAATTGAATTCTGCCCAAGATATGAACGTTTTATTTAATCTCGCCGGCTTTATTATGATACGCGATGCTCGTTCCATCTCAGATTCTTGTCGTGCATCAAGCTCCAATCCACCCTCTGCCAGTCCAAATACATGCAAGAGTCTATCAAGAAGGAGATATCAGATAACACCGAACTGATAAAATTATTGAGCTTTTATTAAACACAAAGACGTTAGAAATACAATTTAAATGGAGCGAAAAGAAAATTCTTATACCTCAATTTTCCTTTACTAGATTGAATTTTACTTCGGAACTAAAAAATATACGATGATATTAAAACGAAGTAGATATGGAAATATAAGCTGGTTTCTTAGCTCTTAACTGCGTAGAGCGAACTCGATCAAGGTCTAAATGACGCTCATCTTGGCCATCAATAAATCGCTAGCCACGAGAAGCTGTGGGAATTACAGCGAAGTTGTGGCCATCTCTTGGGATTAGCATAACCCTCAAGATCTGCTCTCGATGTAGGCACGTGGCAACAGGACGCTGCAGGCTCCACTGAGGCAATATCGAGTTCCCGGCATCATTAGTAAATCATCAGGGAAAACTCTTTGCCCACTCACAATGCAAACGTAAACTTAATCGCAAGACGTTAGGCTATAAAGTCTGCTCCCTGCAAACATTTTTTTTACATTAATGTCCTTAATTATGCTTCAGACCTTTATGAACAAATTCATTGAGTGTCATGGAAGAAAGATTCTTACGTTAACTGCAAGGTCTTAAGTTTACGACTAAGTTGCATTGCGTTGCGAATGGGCCTTAAGTTTCGATGAGCGAGTGATGCGCAAATGCTGAGCTTTCGAAATATCTTAAGAATTTTGAGAAGAAACGCGCTTGAAATTTCGTGTAATTGAAGAGAATGAAACTCGATTGTAATAATTAACGTCTCCAGAATAATTCGCTCCAAAAAGCAGAGGACGATAATAATTCGAGTAGACAGGAAGTTTTGTTTTACTTATTGATTACGACTTGATAAAGAGAGCAAAATTACAGAAGCTAGTGACATTCAAGTCTAATGGAGACACTCGACGCTTGAAGTTCATATGTTTAGTTAAAGTAGGTTTTATTGTGTGTGTATTTAATCATTGCATTTTTTTAAAGTACAGATGGTGGCATATGTGGGATTTTGTATAATCTTTCTGCAACTTTTCACTAATTATGAGATTGTTATTTGAGATTTTGAGATTTTGTGAATTAACGTTCTCTAAGTGTCCGTTCAAGTACTTACGCAGATACGAATGAGCTTCTTTCATTAATAAATAACAATACTTTAAAATATTTAAAGCGCTTTTTAAGAATACGGATAATCCTCTCTTCCAGAAGAAATCATCCATAATAATTTGCATTTGCCTGAATTATGACGAGATCGCAGTAGAAAATTGAAAAGTCGGAGTGAAAGTTTTGTTGGATTATGAAAATGGAAACTGATTGAAAATACGGCGGTCGAAGTTTCCCTCCAAGTTCTATTTCCCCCTTGTGGAACGTCGGCAAGTTATAAACTAGCCGTCAAAGTAAGCACCTATTCCTATGCATTATTCACGTACGGTTGAGCAGCGTGACCTCTTCTTCCACTCGGCTAGCTACCTGTTGCACTACTATTTACTAAACAATAGTGTAGGCAGGGGTCGGACAGAGGGGCAAGGGTTCATATCCCTTTCACAACAAGATCGCGGCAAGGTTAAGAAAGAGAGTGACATATTGGTGGAGGAGCCGACTTGGCTCAAGTTGAACGTGGACTATTTTACAAAGACCAGCTGCAGGAACGTAATAAAGAAAATATTAACGAACACGAAATAAGTAAAATGAAGAGCTGAAAGTTCTTTTAGTGTTGTTTAACGTCACACAGTTCTTCAAGCCAAGGAGACGAATTAATGATCAAGACGTTGGGGATGATAATGAAGAATGGGTGACGATAGACGTTAGGACCATCCCAGTATTTTCCTTGACTGAGAGCCACGAGAATAACTCAATCAGGAAGGACACCCGGTGAACAGGACTGCAAATGCAGAGCGTTACTTTCCGAGCCTAAAGTCTACTTCTTCGACAGCTAATACGAAGTATCAAAACCTGACTTACAATATATACAAAACTAATATTATTCTCAAGTAAATTACATTGCTTCCACGGTTTTGTCGACACCGTTTCATCAGTCAAACGGTTTGTCCCGGCAGTTCTCGTGATTTCCTGACATTTCTCGCGGAGGTGATTCCGCCGGGTCACGGAACCATCGATTTTTAAATATATGTATACGTATTTTGGAGTCGCGACGAGGAACTGCGTAATGACAACTCGGTTTCTATTTACGTCTGTGGGATTTAAGCGCCGCGCGCGGGTCGCTGGTAGAAGCGCCAGGCGCTAAGTAAAGCGATGAAGAGGGGCCGAGGAAACCATGAATTCGCAATTATTCATCCGCATCTCGCTGCCACATTTCAGGAGGCGACGTGTATCGTGTTTATCTTCGTACAGTTTCCATTACAACTCGTCGACGCAAGACAAAGTAAAAGAAATCTTTCGTCCCAAATAACGTGGCTATTCCCTAAGTCAACCCACGTTCCTGCGACATCAGAGTTATTCAATTGATCCGTTTTATACCCACTTTAACCGCCGAGCCTCGAATCCAATCAACTTCTCGAAGCCATCTCCATACCAGGTCAATAGCTGTCCCATATAACATTCTCCCTAACCAGATGCATTGATTTTCATGCCTATGTGGTCAGGTTTAGGCAAGGAATCGTAATGTAATCTCTCTACAGACGTGGTGTTCCATATCCTGCTGCCTTCAGAGCACCACCGTCGAGCTGATGCTAGCCCGGGATTCCCCCCACACCCGCCCACCTCCAACGAGCCGCCGTGGTCGAACACCAGCTCGATCTTATTCTTCTATCGACCGCTGGTAGCGCTGCACTCAGGTGTTACATTCAGGTGTCGACGCGGAAAATAACAACTGGAAAACGAATAAAATGTAACTTTGGCGAATGGATGGAGTCTTGTCAATTCTGACACTCGGAGCGTTGCCGTGGAAGATAATATTTCTCTTGCAGAAAAACACTTTTGCATGCTTGGTGTTTCATTGACTTTTAGTTCGGAGTTCTGAACCTAAAGTTGCCCGTCTCTCTTCGACTTCATTCCTGACACATTTACTACTTTATTATGACCCGAAAGTAAATAACGATATTAAATGTCAAGCTCCACTCAATCAACGTTGGAATATTTATGAAAGGTATGATAAGTATTTATGACAGCAATAAATCTCACCAAACAGTTCAGAAATCAATCATCTATTTCAATCATCCAGATCCATGTTGATAATATGTCATTGTAATTCATCTGTTGACAGAATTAGAACCTGATTACAAGTTGATAATTTATAAGCTTATTCGGGGAATACGTCCGCAAACTTATCTCATACTTCACTGTACAACTATATGTACACTCCCCCAAATAATAAACGGTACTCGAAAGAAAATGAATTGACTGATTAAGGTTTGATGGCATCATCCCATGAAGTAAGTGCTAACGCATTATCAAACTCTTTTAGGTGAGCTCTGATTTCATTGATAATAACAAGGATTGATTGTCAAGGAACCGGCCCAGCAGCCAATACGTTTTGTACCAAGTACCGTTTATTATTTGGGGGAGTGTACCTATGTGTTCAGCAAGGAGGCATAATGTTAGGGGCGTAGACAATTAAATTGTTAAAAAGAGTTAAATATAATGAAATTTACAAATGGTGTCAGAAGTAGGATTTTTATTTAATAGATTATAATTTGAATTATTGAATTGTATTATATTCATTCATGCGTTTATATAATGATTCAATGTGGGTATATATTTGTTTCTATCCTAGGGTGGAACTGAGGAGGTTGGAGATACTTCATCAGTGTACACGATTTATCAATTACTCTTATGGCAAGCGCAACAGCGGTATTTCAGTTTAAATGACTACATGTGACTGATTGTGATAGTTTAAAACAATAGTAAGTAGAATGTACGTGATTTGTGTCCCAACACACAAATTACATCGATCATAAGAAGATGGATAATTGAAATTAATCTTATGCCGAGTGCCAAGTGTACAGAAGCCTCCAGGAGTAAGATCGCAGCACGTAAATGTACCGAACTCTCTATGAACTTGCGACAAACTTGTTGCAAACTCCGATCAATTCCACGTCCGCTTCTGCACAAATGACAAATGCAAGGCGCCAGAGTTGGCTCACAGATGGGTTCAAATCACCTCGTGATAACTCTAACAGATGCATTGTGCTTTGAGTATGACATCACTCCTAAGACTTTAATACGCTTAGATGGAACAGCTTTTGATATTGTCCATGTTGTTCCGTACTTTCACCGAGTTATCCGTATCGGTACAATAATACACCAGGATAACTGGAGATGTTTCGAGAATCTTTTCATTCTAACAATTAAGTAAGGCAAATAGAAGTAAGTATTGTAATAAGTTTTACTTTTCCTATTTGCATCAATCCAAACATAAATGTAATTGACATAATTTCCTTTCAAAAAAATAAAATCATGATGTTACATGTAAAAATATAAACCACTTCGCACTAAAGCACATTTGCGCATAAAATAGTAATTTATTTTGTTGGGGAATGAAAACAGATGAAACACAAATTATTCTGTAAATCGTCAAATCCGGTACATTTCTCTCTCCCCGATCATCTAATAAATGAAGCGATCTCATCAATTAACTACCCTTATTCACATATCATTAATCAATCTCCGTATCTTCCGGTCAGCAACCATCAGCCTAGTTTGCTACATTCAAACACAAAACAAACCACATATGCTGGCATTAATTAGCGTCCACTTTACCGCGGTCCAGTACGAGTATGACATTTGCAGCTTGTGTCACTACACATTAGTCATTTTATCGACAACGATTTCCATAGAACATCGCTACTGATGTATGCATGAATTATTCGTTACTTTGCAGCTGGTGGTCAGTTTACAAAATCCACATTAGCGTAACGAAGATCAGCGGTTTAAATATTAGTATAATATAGAATTATTGGTCGAGATTTGAATTCTGTGTTTGCCAATTTGCGTCGTGATTGTTTGATAGTACACAAAACTTCTAACATTTTAGAAGATGGATTCTTGAATGATGCTGAAGTAAATGTTGTCTCTTTGATCAGATAAATTAGGTGTTGAGTAACGTACGAAGATTGAGAAGTTATCTCTGTAACACGTCAATCATGCGAAAACGATTTCAATACATCATAACAAGGAAACAGTAGAACGTTTAACATCAAGTTGGTGTTATGTGTGGTCGAGTGAGTGTTGACACTTTACAGCCTCCGGTCTGAGATTCGTCGGTACAATATGTCACGTGACGGGGTGTTTTATATGCGAGAGAGAGGGGGGGGGGGGGGGGAGGAAGGTCCACACGCTAGGGACACGGTGACAATTACTCTCTAATGCAGCTGGGTGTTGTAGAATAAAATGCTTTATTCGCAAGCTTTCACATCCGAGAAATCATAGCCCAGAGCTTTCACGTTTTAATTATTTACCTCAGCACTCATTACAGCTAGTTGGCATTCAAAACATTTGTTGGTCGTTTCTATTGAATGCTCAAGGGAGAATTCAGTCAGCTGTAAATGTTCTACTATTTTCATCTGTAAACAACATTTAGAATATGTGGAGCTTCTTTCTTTGTTGTACAATTCATATTAAGGTATTTAGTTGTATTGATTTTAATAAAAAATTACAAACTTTTCGGTGGAGGTGCCATACAAATACGGCACCTCCACCACTTCAGAAAAGATCATAACATTATTGATTCTTCTTTACTTAACAAGTTAAGTGTATTGAATTATAGTAAATATTTAGAGTGTTACAGAACACCCTTGTCTCATACTTCTAGGACGTAATACCCATAGCGCTATAACTGCTCCTTATCCAGTATTTTGTTAGAAGCTTTTGAAAACAAAATACAGCTTTTGGTCCTCTGAAGGACTGATCCAGTCTCATAATATTACTTAAATCTTGGCAATGAAACTAACCAAATGGAAAATTATCTTAAGACTTATTCCCAGTTTACAGCAGATTCTCGAGATAAATTCCACCATTTTGAATTATGAATTATTCACGCTTCAATAAATCTACTTTAAATCTCTCACACTCAAAAGTTAAGGAGCACGTTTACACACAAACTGTTCAAACATGAACATCGCAGAAAATAAGTACAAAATCAATTTTGCACAACGGCTTCACACAAATACTCTATAAAATTCCATCACAAAAAGTTCTCAGCTGAATGAGAAGTCCTTTTCACACGTCAGGCCCACTGCCACGCAGATCCCAGTCACGGCCTCTATTAATCATTACATCGTCCATCACGCCCGCCCATGTGACACTTAGCTCTCTCTATTAATGATCGATTGCTCAGAGTTAAGGTGCAACTTCAGGGACAAAACTTCTGCTTTTTATCCCCAAAGCTTCTGCAGGCGTTGCTGGTGGATTCCATCGGAGGCCGCGCTATATCAATTAGTCACTCCGATGGCGAGCAACGAAATGATTAGTGAAGTTGATGAAACATTCGGTTCAGCGAATTACTCGGCGTCGAGAATAGAGTCAGCGGTTTATTGGGTTGAAATCCTTCGTTAGGCAGCTGGAAATTAATTGGTTATGATTTTCTTACTCTCAAAGGCTTTCATATTAAATCCCATACTATTTGCACATTCCCTCTGATGTCTTCTCGCCACGAAAATAACTGCCTGCTTGAAATTGGGTGAAATCTTTTAACATTTAAATAAGCTTGGTCGTGAGTTTGTTGGATTGAAACAGAATACACAATAACCTGCAATAATATTTCAACTGTAGAATTGAACTTAGGACTGCTTTATTTCAGTTAATTTAATATTCTGGCATCGAAGCTCGATTGTTTACATTTAATTTTGATACAGGTAGGCCTACATCGTTTGCTTCTAGAAAGCAGCGGACAAGTCTTAATTATCCTCGCAACTGTTGGATATAGAAGCGAAATATATTGATCTATCTAAAATGACAGTTGCAAAGAAATTATAAAAACAATGAGAAGAATGTTGTTAGAAGAACCCATTATAATGTGATTTTGTTAAATTCAGCATATCAAACAAACTTGATTAAATCGGTATCAATTGTAGCGCGTTACAAAACACAGTGTTATTTAAACAGAATTAACAAACAAATTGAATCGAGTCTGCTGGAGCCTCCAGTAATAAGCTCCAATAAATCTCGTATTGTCGGCTGGAGAAGAACAGACTCAGTTGCCATGGGCTGCTGTTGATATTGTGACGTCATATGCAGTGTCAACCCCCCACCCCCACCTAGTGGTAAGTATAGCTCACTGCCAGTAATGGGTCAGCGTTAAGTGTTTCAATTGTTTATGTCACACCCATTTTATAGACTCACTTTACGAGTAGTGATTGAGGCAGTAAAGGTTACTGCTGATAAGTTACCCCAGAAGAGAGTTTGAGAAAAGTAAGTGCTGCGTTGGGCACAGATGGTCGATGAAAGGACTCAAGCAATTGTTTGATTCATCGGAGCGTCTCAGCAGCATTTCCACATGTTACGTATGATTTAATAAAGCGTGAAGCAATTGGAACGAACCAATTGCTTGAAATAATATTCAAAATCACGTCTAAAGTAATACCACTTGTTTTAACCGAAATTCTACACTACACCTAAATGTTGTTGTCATTCCGTACGTTTTCAATTTATGTTTTTGGTATGTTTTCACTCAGTAATCTGTTGCTGTGCAAAAAAAACAATTTTAAAGTCTTGATCTCGAGTCGTGATTCTAGATGAATCAGATTCGCGTTGAATGAAAGTAAATAACAGATCCTTTGCCTGAATTCGTAATTCGAACAGGTTCAGTGTTACGTTCGAAATAAAAATAACTTTCCCTTCTGAGGGATCTCTCGTAAAAAATGACAAACACTCAACATTCATTTGTTTTCTTTTCCTAACTTTACGAAGAGCTATTTTATGTTCATCAAAATGGGACGTCCACTGAATGAAAAGAGCTTATATGTTCTTATATAAATATGTCAACGATAAAAACGAGTCATAAATACGACCAAATTGCGATGCTCACAAATGTATGAAGGCCAACTCTGCCTTCCAAACCGTTATAAACAGGGTAATGAAAATTCAACATAAATGGTCTACTGAAGAAATGTTGAGCCAAAATCCCAGCAAAAACTAACAATATCGAAACTCTTGTTTTGGCTCCACAATTGTCGCTATTTGCCAAAATTATGGCATACATTTATAAGAAAAGAATATATCGCTTGCCAAGAAATTTATATTTTAATTCAATGAAATGTCCGAAAAATGTTGGCTTCTATGCGCGAAATAACAAAAGTCAACAGAAGTAAAAAGTATCCTCGTTATCTCGACAGCGAATCAATTCTTAAGTCGCAATGAAAGTTGACAAATAGTCTAAAAGACAATTATCCTGCGACGTTGTAAGAAAGTTAATTAACTAGGAATGTATTAGAACTCATTTACATTGTAAGTGGAATTCCATAGACATGGACCGTGCCTTCAAACATCGCCATAGCTCGAGAATTACACTCTACAATTATTTAATATCCAAGCGTCTATAGAATTTCAGTGAGCAAAGATAAATATTTGTCTGTTACGCCTGCACGCTTACTGCATGCTGCCATAGTACAAAATTGAAACAATCGGGAAACGTGTTTTTACAATATATTTTTATTTTTTTATGAAACGGCATCCCTGTCGGGGTGCGCGTTTTTATTTCGCAGGTTATCTTACACTCTAAACCCAAGCTTCTTGAAATGGTGGATCCTTATTTGAGTTGCTAAATAGCAACTAAGCCTCAAATAAACACACTTCAAAGAACCTATAAGACACCTAAAAGTATCTTAATTTTAGGTTTTAGACCCATTTTAGCAAATCAAATAAGGATGCATTAAAAAGACGCCATCAGCGTCTTATTTCAAGTATTTCAAGAAGCTTGGGTTTTAGAGTGTAAACACCATCCCTATAAGTAAGAAATTAACTAATTTGTATAAACGTTATTTTATTGCGATAAAAAGTACAGGTCTGATAAAATAGGTATCGTATAACGTTACGCCGTTCTTCAGAAAAGCAAATGATTCATACATTAAAAGGAATCGGTTGAAACTTTTACATCTGGAATGCAATTCCCACTAATCTTTCAACCGTTTAGTTAATAAATCTGCGTGGTCTGATCATGGTCATTGTAGATCTGACCATTGTAGGTTTACATTGTCATCTATGATAACAGACAAAGAACACAGTGGCATTCCAAAAGTCGTATAAACTGTTTTATCGACACAAATTGAGAATTTAAAACAATGTATTTAAACTCACCTCTTTTCTTGCCGTTGAACATTGTTCTTGTTATCGATCAATCAATTATAGTGAATTAATTAGGCGTCTCGGGAAGTGTCATTGTCAATACGTGGATGCTCCACTCAACATTTGAATTAGTTCGCAAGCACTCCAATGACGTTGTTCATGATTCAAGCGTCAACTAACGACTGTAGCAATTCGAGGCTTTGCAACAACGTTTGTTTATCATTAGCTTCCACTTGAATACACAATGTGTCTGGATTTACAACTCACTTGCAAATTGCAACACACTGTTTAGACTGTTTAAGAGTTGATAGTCTGTATTGACATCTACTGGACTTGAAAGTAGATCCAAAATGGGACTTTGAATACTGATAGCAAGTCACAATGATTTTGTTGAATCGATTGGACCAATTGTTTATTGTTGACGAGATGGTTAGCGTGCAAGAGTCCGGAAAAAAATCGCGTGAGAAACGATTTGGACTCCGATGATGTTCGCTTTTCTATCGCACGTTTTCTTATTGCTTCTAGACTGAAACGTCAAGACAGAAACCGCGTTGGGACAGATGAAACGGCGACGTGGATTGTGGGGCTTCGAAAAATCGAGAGGAAAAGCCGATAAAATGTTTACCCTTTCGAACTTTCGCGTCAAACTGGCAGTCACTTTGCGGAAGTTCAACCACTTGAAAGGAATCTTCGATGAACGCCGTCCACTTGGAATAAAAATAGAACAATGATTCTTCTAATGGAGTCAAGAGTTTGGGTTGTTTGTTCTGTGTGGAGTCAAATGTAGATGAAGGATGCTGCGATCCAGAGTCAACTGTTTTAGTGATTGTTTTTAAATCAGAGTTCAATCAATAAATCAAGGCATAGTAGCAAAATATTACATTTTAAACTTTTTAGAACTTATTTGGTCCTTTACGTTTCAATTATTGCTTTTGTCAACCGAATCTATCACCACGAGAATCAATCGTCATCAACACGCTCTCAGCTGATGACGTGTTGTCGTTGATGGCGCGTTGCTGTTGAGTGATGAGACGTCAACGAGGTCAAAGACACGTGACGACGCGTGGTGCTCCGAGCGTCGCGACGCTCCTCGACGCGGGAATTCGAGGTAACTGTTGAATCAGGTTGAAAGAACCCGCGAACATCCAGCCTGCAGCCTGGACCAGCGGAGCAGCCGAGCTGACACGAACACTGGCGGAGATGCACGAGGGCGTACAATACAAGTACGATGACGACGATGGGTGAGTTGGGTTGCGTAAACGTATCACCTGTTTGAATGATTACATTCGCTTGTTTTGTCCTCTTTGATATTCATTTCGAGCTGCTGTGGTGGGTAGATCACAGCTTTTGCAATTAGAATATATATCAAACTCTTACCTTAGGGAATGCCTAAACGAAATGTTTACCAAATGAGCATTCAGAGGCAGAGTAAAAAAATCTACATATTTAATCTCGATGTAGAAAAGAAAATCTACATAACAACTAATTTATGCTAAACTTTTCTCATGCTGGCTTTTTTAGACGTAAACAACTTTCGTCAATATGCCCCAAATTGTAGAACTTTCAAAGTTTTCATCCAATTCCGTTTTCATTCTTCATATAAGAATTATTTGTAGTCTTTTATTTATATTACTATTTTGTTTAAAAGAGACATTACGTAATGATATTTTCTTCATAACCTATTTCGTTTCCAAGTGACAATCATTTCATAATGATAATAATTTACTAAATAAAGTTTACCATCTCTATTCGTAATATTCTCGTGACATTGAAATAGAGTTTCCTAATTAGCACCTGTTTTAAGTCTTCATGCTGCGACACAAATTCATGTCGCCAGATTGTCAGGTCATCTCCATCAGTTAACCACGTCAGAACCAATCAATGTTGCTCTCCCTCCAGAGCGAACAGGTTTTCGTGCGCGAGAGAGAAGTCGCATCTAATCGAAGATTTCGAGTGAAATGAGAATGTTGTTGACGGCAGAGTTGGACTGATAATCGGGAATGTTTGCCGAGTGTCAAGAATTTACCGCTCTGTTAGACGTGTCCTGGCCCATTTCCAGTTACATTTCAAGGATACGACGAAATGCCTGGATTTCTTTGGCACAAAGTTTTGTTTTAAGTGTGTAATATTTTGGAAACTTGTTTCATAATTGTAAGATATTTCAGAACAATTTTATGTAAGGAAAATATTTGTCAGGACATAAAATGCCATCTGTATCACGAAAGAAGGGGAATAAAACCAACACAAAAAGCTGAATTTTTAAAATCTTCAAGTCACAAAAGCTCAGCCAATAAGACGTATCTGATTTTAAGTCGACTTTTGACAACCTAAAAGTTGTCAAAACGCACTATAGTATACCAAACTATGGAGTCTTTTTGTGTGTTACATTCCCGTTCTCTCCTGGAATTAATATTAATGTTTGCAAAATATTCATTTCATTTCTGTTCACTTTGCAATCAGCCGCTACGGATGAAAACTCTGGAATATGCGACACAGCATCCCACCGGCACCTCCACTCCAAACCACCAACCCACAACCAACGCTTTTCTGATCAAAAGCGCCTCTCTCTCTCTCTATTTTCAATTTCCCCTCTCACATTTAAAATGTCATTAGCGACTCGGGATTAACGTCCCCCCCTCGATTTGTTGTGCCAAATGAGGTCGTGTATTTTTCACGGCCGAGTGGAGTCTCTAATAAGTCAGTTCGTTTGGAAACACCTGAGCATGCGCACAACTGACACTCGACAGATCGACTTTAGAGAATCAATGAAAAAAGCTTGATCGGTTCACTGAGCTTTTCTTTGACCAATTGCAACTCGCTCCGCTTTCTCGAGCTTCTACGACGGACGATTTGTTATCATCGAACAGTCGAGAGGTGTGCTGCTCATGGCACTCATTATCCACGAACGAGAGGAGTGAAATTAAGTTTAGTTTCCACTCTATAAAGCACTTCAAAATGGCGTCCTTGACGTCAACCAATTACTCAATAAAGGAAAACTTTTCCGCTAGTTGAATTGTTCGAAGATTCTGTTCGTTAGTTCTAGGAATCCCATCAATTATCAATAACATCGTTTTGGTTTGATTGAGAGGTACTATCTGAATATTACTTGGATAATGACTAGAATATTTAACGTTTCCCTAGCACATTTCAGTTTGATATAATTAAAACGAACCGCGGGCTTGCAAGTATGACAGCAATTACACAACGGCTGCTACGATATGTAAAGTCCATGGCATGTGTAGGTACACATTATCGTGAAATATGAGTTTTCAAATCCAGGGAAACGAACAGAAAGTTTTCATTGAATTTTAAAAACAAAAACAGAACAGAATGACGTTCCCACGAGGATCATTTAATTTTATACGCTTTTTTATCCATAAGATAAAACCAAATATTTACGTCAGCTTCGATCTGCCTCCAGGAATTCTAATTCTCTCGGATACAGTTTTGAAAACATCAGTAAAAGGTCCTTAAAGCAAATAATTTAATTCTATACAGTCTTTTGATAGCTTGAATTCAATGCATGTTTTTAATCATTTTTTTACGTTATTTAAATGTAATCCACTGAATTATCATTTTAAAATTCCGAGTAAAATGTGGTGCTTTCTTTCACAAAAAATATTTTAATGATGTCGCAAGGTAGTCGCTGGAGGAAGTTTGAAGTGGGTCTTGACTCACTACTTTGGTGGCAGACGGTGTAAGCCGACCCAACTTTGTCATCAAGCCATGCCATGACGTCACACTGTTTGCGCCGAGTTTCGCGAAGAGTGGTTATGACGGGAGATTCGATTTATTACTTTATATTTGTGTTGGATCTTCCAGAATCTCAAATATTATTACTTTATACTATGTCTACACTTGGGATAAGACAAGATTTATGATGGATTGCCAATAATAAAAATCTGTGCTTATTATTATGGAGCGTAGAAATAATCTCTTCGTGTCTTGTACCATATTGGTGCCAGATGAACAAAGTTAATTTCCTTCCAGACATCGATTTCAAGTCAACACTTCATCGAATAAGTTGATAAAAGAATGAACATGGAATCTTGCTTCAGAGAATGATATGTGATCAAAGCGATTGAAATGCCAAAGAATGCGTTTGGATGCAAAGATGAGAATAGAAACTCATCAAACGTTGTTAATTACTTGGCTCAGAGTAATTTATCTCGATCATTTCATCTCCCGTTTTCAACCTAGGCTACAACTGGAAAGATTGTAATCACTGTTGACAGAAAATATAATGAGAGTGATCGTAAAAGAAGGGCATGTTCCTAAAGCTCTATGACCGGTTCCATCAATCCAGATTCTCCAACCACATTGCCTCCACGGGCCCTATTCTAGATCTTTTAAAATAAATTCCCAATTCTGATGGAATTCGATTTCATGCAATGTTAATCAGAATGGAATTGGGAAAACATTCTAGAATATCATTAACATATTCATTAACATATTAACATATTATTATCATTAGAACATATTCTAGAATATGGCGCCATGTCAGTGTACAGTCAGGGAAACTAGAGGGGTCATACTCTGCCTCTCTCTGACCCATAACATAAACATGTTTTTATATGGAGCAGAGAGAGATAGAGTATGAACCATCTAGTTTCCTTGACTATACGACTTGTACGTCATCCTCGCATTCTTTTACCTGGAGGAGTTCACAATATCAAATCGCTATGATATTTTTAAAATAAAACGAATCTCTTTCTATTCTGATTTGCAGCTGGAAACAATAGTAGTATGTAGTGTGTTTGAATGTTTTATTTTAGAACAGAAAACTGATGTTCATGTTTGTTGCGCTCATATTCCCTCGCAACTCTTTTGCATGATGTATCTTTGTGTTGTTTTTGCTTTGTTTTGTTTTGTGATAAAGCAAAGATATTGCATTCAAATAATAAAAGAGTTGAGAGAGTAAATGAATAACCAACAGCATCAGTTATTTTTGTTCAAAATAATACATTATTATGATAATATGTCAATCATTTCCATTATTTTAAAAATAAGATATTTCTTTTGATGAACAAACCTATCTACGATCGATAGGTATTTATCTCAAAATTGCTTGTCCCCACTAAATCCTATAATGTAGGATTTAGTAGAACTGTAATTCTTATTTTAAAAATAAGATATTTCGTTTGATAAAAAAAATCCATCTACGATTGATATCTATCTCAAAACATATTGCTTATCTCCACTAAATCCTATAGGATTTAATAGAACTGTAGAACTGTCATTGATGTTGCTACATATCAACATCAGTGACAGTTCTACACTTATTCCCGAATGAAAAACATATCCCCGTAATATCTCCGAACAAATGTCCCGTGTGATTTTAAGCTGCATGTTGACACCCTTGCAGTGCCGCGGGCTCGGTCGCTTGTCTCGACATCGATACATCACCGCGCTGTCGATATCGATATCGATACGTCACGTCTTAGCAAAGCGGCGAAGAGGTTATATATTTATCTGACCCTGAGCTTATAACCCGTGGCGTACCCCAAGGCTCAATACTAGGACCCTTATTATTCAATATATTTATTAATGATCTCCCATATAACATAGTAAATGCCGAACTATTTGCAGATGACACTAGTCTAATAATATGTGAAAAAACAGTTGAGACTCTTAAAGCCAAAGCTGAAATAGAACTAGTGAACTTTCAAAGTTGGTTTAATGCAAATAATTTAATTATAAATCATAATAAAACCAACTTCATACATTTTAACAGCTCGGGTAACCACATTAACGCACCAACAGGGAACACTATTATTTGTAACATGCATAATGATAACAGAATAACTGAAATAAGCAGTGTAAATAACATAAAATTCCTAGGACTAGCAATGGACAAAGACCTTAGTTGGAATTGGCATTGTGAGTCACTATCTAGTAAACTTAGTTCTGCTTGCTTTTCGCTTAAGACAATAAAAAAGCTAACTAACATAAAAACTGCAAAGCTGGCATACTACGCTAACTTTGAGTCCCACTTAAGATATGGTATTGAGTTTTGGGGAGGTTCCGCTTCTTCTAACTTAATCAAAATTTTTAAAATCCAAAAGCGTGCAATGAGAATTATTATGGGACTTATGAAGAATAGGCACAGTGACGGGTCTTATTCTAAACCACACTGTAAACCGTACTTTATCAATCATAGTATACTAACCCTCTTTAGTCTTTTCATATACCAATCCTCAATCAACACGCATTTAAATTCAAACAAATTAACACTAAACAGCAACATTCATAACCATAACACACGACACTCTCACCAGGTACATACTCAATATAAGAGAACTAAACTAATACAACAGAACTCTGCTTACATACATTCAAAAATTTATAATAAAATCCCAAGTAGAATAAAAGAATCCAAGGATATCCACAGCTTCAAAAGGTCCCTGAAAACTCTACTTTCCAAAGCAGCCTACTACTCCATAAATGAATTTCTCGAGGATAATGACCTGAACTGAATTAGAATTAAAATTATCACATTTCTCGTGGGTGTTTCATGCTTGTATTTACTCCTCACTTAGTATAGTACTGGTTATAGTTCCATTGACTTCTGCCTTCTATAATAATTGAATATATTGTGATTTGCCACTGAGTGTAATTTCTTATGATCTCTTATGTCTGTTTTATTTTCATACATCAGTGAGAGTGATGCCATTGTGATGCTCTGTTACCTTGTAGCCACTGGGATTATTCTTAATATTGTTTATTATTTAAGCTAATGACAATGTATTTTTATTATGCAACTCTTCAATATTTTTACATAGTATTAGGACACTAACATTCATCATTATTATGGGATGCTGAATTGTTTTAGATAAATATGTAATTGTTATTAACCTCCATAAATTCCATAATACCCTGATATATGAGGACAAGTCCTCAAGGGTCATAAAATGTATCTTGCATTGAATGGAAATAAAACTTGAAACTTGAAACTTGTGATAATCGTGACGTAATGACGACACACGCACGGCGCGCTTTCAATAACTATCCAGCCATGTGAAGCGACACGGAAGACAATTCAGACGAGGATACAGCTTTTTGCGAGCGACAGGATTTCGTAATACAATGGCTCTTTTAACAGTTTCGAAAAACATATGAGAATTTACAAAATAATGTAGAGAGAAAATGTAGTAAAGAAAACTCCATACGAGAGAAACTAAACATTTTCCAAAACATTCTTTATTTGCTCTCACGTAGTTCTGTGAATGTGACGAGGGTTCGTTGTAGAAAATAATATTTAACAAGGTACATGTACTCCAGACTTACTAAAAGAATAAACGGAGTCTTGGTGAAAGCGTCGAGTGTAAAGGTCAACAAATGGCGTACTCAATGACTACCTGCTTGTAGATTTGTCAAAAATTTCGATCGTGATTAAAAGCGTGGATGCTTAACAGAATCACCACAAAGCTTGACAAAGCTCGCTTGTTTCCTAGACTTGAATCTTTCCAAATCTAAATATACTTATAATTTTATATTTTATATAAAGTACATAATTAATTATTGTGTAGTTGGTATTCAAAAACGATATTTTAATAATATTTTCAAGCAAGTACACTGCACACCACTGCTGTTAGATTTCTCATTGGCTCGAATTCTCCAATTACATCGTTTTCTACTAGAGAGCAATGCACAAACTCCTATAATCCAAGTTTACAAACTTTTGATCCTATTTTCGGAAAATTTAATTGGCTTCGTCTTTAAACTCGGCTTAAACAAAATAATGTAGGTAACGAAGTAGTCTTGTTCCATCGACAAGAGGAAACCAGCAATGTTCAAGTTAACAACTCTTCCCGAATCAAGTAGCCACCTTGATACTGAATAAGTGAGTGCATTGTCAACGTCACCAAGTATCATCAAGTACTCCTGTAAGCACGCTAGTCGAGAATATTGCTGATGTATCATCCCCATGATGTGTTGTTTCCTCTCGCTTCACATCTGAATATTAAGTGTTTGCAAGTTGCCAACATGTTCTTCCAAGCAGCAAGTAATTAGCATATAAATCTCTCTCTCTCTCCCTCTCTCTCATGAGTAGAAATCTGCACATCCATCACCTTTAGAGCTGTGATGGAGTCTCCTCGGGATCGAACCTGGGTCTCAACAACATGCCCCCCAGCCAATTGCTCAGCAAAGTGCATCAGGATAAGTGCATCCAGGAGAAGTGCACAGATGCACTTCAGGCGTCATCTTCGTTTTATCGTATTGAAGTTTACGTGGCCGCCGAGCTCAATTTCTTTAGATTCTAACTTTTTAAGAAGTAACAATCGTATAAGATAAGTAGAGAGAGAGTAGGGTCTGAGAGTGCTTTTTAGATTTTCTACGTTTCAAAAGATTTTCAATACATTCAAGAGATGGATATATGAGCAAGATATGAGAAATAAACACACAAAACTACTTTCAAAATCGTCTAGGTGAATGAAATAGAATGGATTCTAACAATCTTTCTTGCAAAACTGCATCATAAAGAACCCCTTTAACCTACATCAATTGTACTTCTAACAATCATGAAATATTGATAATTATTTTTAACTGGACATGAGAGAAAAGTCTGAAATCGATCCATAAAGTCGAGAAAAGGCACAGCTGTGTCCACTAAGTCGTGAGGGGCTGAAACGTCTCCGTCCGTCAACAATATTGCGTATTTCCCAACTCTCTTTTCCGTCACAAAAGTTTAATAAAGCCGTCCACGTGACTCTCCAGTGACCGTTTTCCTCCTCCACCTCCACTGCTTTCTTTTTTCATAGCCTCACTCCATTCCTCATCGGCTGTACAGTTTATTATAATCCAATCTTCATCGCTCTTCGGGGAAATTCTTGAGAGAAGCTCACAGGTTTTAACTCGATATTTCACGTCAGACAAAAGTTATCCTATACGTAGAGATAGTAGTATTGATCGATCATTTATTTGTAATTCAGCAGATGGATTTTGAAAAGGTAGAAAGGAGTTTGAGCCAAATAATCAAATTTAACCCATATTAATTTTAGTCATCAAAATTCTGTTTCATGTTTATAATAACTGAACCCACAGTATAGGATCCAGGTAAAACATAATATTTAGCTTTGATACGTATTTGAGCATTACCTATGTTAGGTAATAAAACAACAGGTAGGTTGAACTTTACTTTCAGTAAATATCAAAGTTCGAGGTGTTCGTAATTTAAGTACCTACCTACGCAAATATTAATCAAGGTTACCACCCGTTCTGTTTCGTGAACAACAGTAGTTAGAATTGATTGATGCTGCTTTTTGCCGTCGGCGTATTCTAATTTTCTTACAAAATGAACAAGTGACTGGGGGGTATATTGCTTTTTCTACATGACTTCAAATTTTAGAACAAGAGAAGATGATAATACATCAAAGGGAAGTTAACATTGATGAGATAATGTTATTTTGCTGTTCTAAAGATAAGCAAAAGGAAAACATAGAGGGAATTTAACATTTTGTTTCCAGCTTGGTTGAATCGCGGTATATTGGGCATTTCATAGCCCAATTGTGAACAGGTCATAATTTTGCCACAGCACTCCAGCTCTACGGCTTTTAACAGGGTTTTTGGAATAGACCCAACTACAGTGTTATTGTTTGCATTTTCAATATACATTGTTTCGCATATTGCAGATGAACATTTTGGAATTCAATTCCATGCTAGCTGACTTTGATATTTACTGCTAGTTGTAAATATCAACATCTAAATAACTGAAGCAGAAATAATGCCACGGCGAAATCCATCCGCCTTCCCCGTCAGTGTTCGTACATCTGCCGACTAATGCACCGTCACTCGACGACGTCCAACGTCGTGACGTCACGTGCGAGCTGCTCCATTAGTCCGCGCGTCGCGACGCCGGGGAGGGGGGGGTGGGGCAGGGGGGGGGGGGTGACTGACAGGTAACGTACAGCACGGAGAGAAACTCAAACAACTCTTCATCGAGATCGATTGCGGGCCAGAGCAACAATACACAAATAACTTTTAATTGAAGATCAAACGGGTGAACTTGTCCCAAGGGTACGATCAATATTACATTGTGTTTGGGTTTTGTGGAATTTGTGTAACAATTAGTTAATTTATGGACGCGTTACGTAAACGATTTATGTTGAAAGACAGCCATTAGAGCAGCTTTGAATCATGATTTGAATTGCCTTTTTCCTCCCCATGGTATCCCACGCGTTCATAAAGTGAATAGGGTAGTTCTGGGTTGAGTCCCGAAACGAACTATCATGATCGTGGTTTTCTCTGATTTAGAGTCAAATATTAAATCTCGTTAGGTAAATTAATTGTCTCGATTAAAAGAAACCGGATGCGGGGATGGGGGGAGGGATAATTCTAGTACACGTTTAGTATCATAAGTTATCAATAGCATCATAACTTTTGTTTACTCTAACCATCCATAACAATGAAAATAAAAACTACGGTTAATACGCTCTTAAATTAAAGATATGATATTGAAAATGTGTACAAAGAAATCACCCACCAGAACTTGATCATCTTCCAAGTTTTAAATCAAGTGACAACCATTTTGATAAGATCAAAACGTTTAGTGTGAATACCAATAACTTTTACATATCAGAGATAAGTAGGTATATCAACATCGTTTTGTTCTCTTTATGTGCCAAACTTATGCTGCTTTAGATACTTTGTAAAATTTATCATATTCCTTTGAAACGCTCCTCTCACAAATTCCAAAAGCAAACCAAATTTCATGCAAATGAGCTTGATATCCATCCAAAATAAAGCGAATTTTTGGCAAGAATCATCTATTCGATACAGCATTTTTATTATCATCTCTAGCCTGAGAGAGGGAAATCGATGAAGACCGTGAATTTCCATTCTTTCTCCTCTCGACTGGTAGAGTTCACAACGACAAAGTGTTTTCCAGTGTTTCATGAGCTATCGAAATATTGATATTCACAACACAACGCTGGGATCCGCGCGGGCGATGCGTAGGTATATTCATGAGCAACAGGAGCATGGAGAGAGCAAACACCTGCTGGAAGAGGGATGAAGTGGGTGAAAGAAAGACGGATGGAGGAGAGATATATGCTCTCTTTCTGGTGACATTCTGCATGCATGACAGGACTTTTTTTTACCGAATTTTGGTTTGACATGTTTGTTTAACATTGGTTTTCGTCAGTACTCAGTAGGTGTAGGAATATTCTAGGATATTCTTTGTTACCAGCATTGGGATATTGACAATTAGTTCTTCACTATCTTAGTTGTTTGGTAGTTGTCAAATTAATACCACAGATAATTCGTACAATTATTTTATATAAAAGTCGAAAAAGTAGTATCAAATATGTGAATTGAAGCTAATTAGTAGGTAAATATTGTCAAAGTTAAGACTATCTTCGGTGAGAAGTCTGCTTAAATTTTCAACATTGAAAGTGATCTTGAGGCAGCTTGTATTCAAACAACAAAGTTTAGAAGTCAATATTCCAACTCCGTAACCAAATGTCGAACTTGGCTCATGGCTATAATTCAAACGACAATTTCGTTCTATTCATACTCATACCGTCACCTTATACACCAGAGAACTACAGGTGTCCTACTAATAGACCACGGCCGCTTCTTTTCACTGTCTATCCTTATCCTTAAACGTCATCATCTCCTTCTATCATAATCAAAATAATTTATCCGGCGCTATTATTAACACCATTAAAACCATGAACAAACACATTTATAACCTCATACGTGACTGTTAAATTCAGTTTAAAGATTATTCTAAAAATGGTAAAATCGGGTTTCGCTATAAGCGAAATAATGCAATGTTTATGGAAAGGTTTGCTCCAAAAAACCTAGAAAATGGCAGTTTGTGTTAGGTTGTGACTTGTGACAGCGTAAACGAACAAACCTATAGTGTAGTTCCTATAATAGTGTCCAGTGAAATAGTGAAATAATAGTGAAATATAATTTAGATACGTGTTTATGTTTTGATTCCCCTTTCTATAAATAATTCAAAGTCAAAGTGAACATGCTCAATACAGCCCGCTACCTACGACATATTGTTGACGTTGATATTCTTACCTTGTAAGCCACGATGCAATATTGTAGCTCTTTGTATCACAATCACATTGTTGGTCCCAGAGGGCAGTACGTCCTTGTCTCGTAATATTCCCTGTGACGGGACGCGACAGCAAAACTTGTTTGTTTGCTAACGTCCCAAATTGCCTTGGGTTTGATAGTTGATACCAGATCTTAGCAATTGTCTTTGACGGAAATCCTCGATAATGTGATGTGATATTGGATCGTAATAGAGAGAAACCAGAATTAAAAATAACGCGGTATCAATACGTCTAAGACACAATCAATACTGTTAATTTTTCCCGCTGCTCCTTGCAGAACAATGGTATTTTATGCACATCCGTTTGTTAATAATATCTATTGATTAAAACAGGTGCCTAATGTAAAATACAAACTATCACTACACGCATTTTATTTGTACTAATAAAGCGAATATTTATTTAAAAACACGCCGAAAGTTCGTCTGGAATAATGCTAATCAACTATTTGACCGCACCCCCTCGGAACTATGAAGCGATTTCAAGGTCAAACGCCAGCTCACGGCCTTGCTGCTAGACAGAAGAGAGACAGTACACGCGCTGCACACATTGTCAGCAAGTTGCTGCGTCGAGCGAGTCCCGTACAGTGGCAGTGAGTCAGGTCAAGCAAAGTTTTCAGTAGTTATTTGAGAGAAAATGAGTGATCCAAACACCGCTGTGTCAGATGCACAGAAGCTACAGCAAATGAGTTACAAAGAGCTCCAAAACATAGCAATGCTCTTGCAGCTACCGGCAAATCTGAAGGTAATTGCATCATTCTATTAGTAACAATATCGCTACCTAATATCACAGAGGTATTGCTGCAGACTTGGTAGTAACGTTCGCAAATGTATTATTCAAGGAAGAGTTCCGTATGTAGTGTGTTATCCAAATATTCGGATAGTTTTTTATAATTATATTTGTACATTCTACAGTGAATTGCTTACGTAATGTATGTAAATAATTGAATTGGGAATATAGAACAAAGCTCACGCTTGATAAAATCAGCTAGTGTCCACAAATATAGAATATGGTAAAATGTTAATTTACATCAGTGAGAGAGCGAGGTATTTTCCAAAACAAAACCATTGTTTTTTTTGTCAAGCAATGCCTAAAAGCAATTTCATCATATTGCTATTCAGAATAGCTTATGATTCAAGGCAAATTTGCACCATACATTTACATATAATTGCAAATCGTATTACCACCGACACAAACTAGACTAGAGGCCAGTCTAACCCCTGTGTGCCGCAGACTAGATGCGACAGACTAGACATGTTACTTATTTACGTAATTAGCTGATTGAATGAAGTAAATCTGAACTAATACTCGATGTGAACTGCTATCACAAACAGTATACAGGGTACAAATGCACGTACCTATATGTAGTGGTTTACTCTTTCCAGACAGCGGCGGCATTTCTTTGTCTGTCGCTATCAAAGTGATACATAGTTGCAACTTGGTGTTCTCTTTGGGATCATAATACAGCCGCTGCAGTTTATGTCACATTAGCTTGGTGGATATGTGATCTGTTCTGCGATAAAACTGTACAACAGAAGGGATGGGAAAGCTGGTAATATTGTGTTCGAGCTTTGCTGATGTTTGCTTGTTCAATAAACTAGAGGTAAACTGCAAAGCGGTTGTCTGGAACACCTGTTGAACTACCAACTGACATGAAACGTATATTTCGATGAAAGCAATTTCAATTACAATTAATTGTTATTTACATAATTACATAATGGAAATTGAGTTGTACTTCAAATGATGCGATTATTCATCGATCAAAGTCCATGATTGCGTTCGATGGTATTATAGCATCATCTACGTTTTTGGGTCGTTGATTTTAATAACGTTTACTAATTCTGTCAAACAGCATTGATATTATGGAATTTGTTAACATGTTGTGATCAGAGCAGAGAGAATGTTTTTAACGAAACTCCTCATCATTGTGATTTAGAAATTAAATTCGCTCGGAAGTCATAGCATAACCGACTAACTGGAAATTTTCAGGCTACTGATTTCAACTTTTGTTTAAACATTGATGATTTAGAGCCATTCTGTTATGATTTTTGTTCAAAAAAAATAATCAAGAAACACTAAGATTTCACAAAACTTTGGTACCTTATGACTTTTCGACTTTACAAATAAGCTACCTACTCATGTTGTGTCAGATAATAATGTAGCATGAAACAAAACAAAACTTTAGGTATTACAAAAATATCAATATCATGTTTCAGCAAACCTGTGACAAATGCGCGAACGAGATCTCTGAGAAACTCAACTCTAAACTTGCAACATCTCCAGGGAAATGTTTTCAATCTCCTCCCCTGCCCTCTATAGCACGACATGATGGTCACAATGATCCAGGCCAAGCGCGAGGGTCAAGAGGACGAGGTCAACAACATCATCGACAACTGTCGCTCGATGCGCGCCAAGAAGGGATGTCGACCACCTCAGCCGACGGCCACTCGACGCCCTGGACGCCCTCGCAAGGACGAGTCACTGCCGCCGTCCAAGAGAGTGAGGACGAAACCGAGACCGCCCGGCGAGGACTTCGTCATGCCGGAGGTGAGAGGGTAGTAACGACAAGTTCGAGAATTATATTATCTGGTACTTATGTGCAGGGATGGTTGTCGTTAGGGGACCTTGTTGAAGATGTTTCCATCAGCGCCATCAATTTCTAGAGCTGGAACGAGCTGGAAGTTTATTTTGGGATTTTTTTAAACAATGATGTGGAACGCTAAAAACTGTGTAGGTATGGTTATTTGCATGATATCCGAATGAATGAAGCATAATGTGTATAAATATTGCCGTAAGTCAATATATTTTCAAATATTTCATTGAAGAAGAGAGGGTGGTGAACCTGTCACGTGACAAAGCTACAAGTCACTAGTCAGAGTGAAATCTGACGACTGACTTGTGAGAGTGTAATCTGACTGCTGCTGACTTGATTCTTGTGGCTCGTTGCAGCTCGGCGCGCCTGCGCAGCACAAAACGCTGCACTCGACGCAGCACTTGCTGCGCGCTCTGCTGGACACTCCGTCAGAGGCGAGCGCTACCAACCGCTCCCCGCAGCGCTCCAAGCAACTGACTCAGGTCCAGAGCCTGGAGGAGATGCTGCCGGTTCACAAACCCATCGCCTTCACTCGGGAAGACTTCCACCGCAAGAGACCTGCGGACTCGTCGGCGAGAACCTACCCACAGATCCGTCCCAATGTCAATTATCACGGCGACTTCGGAGCAAATCCTTTCTTCCAGAGGTCTTCTACGCCCTCGCACGGGCCTTATTCCAAGTTCCAGAGAGCCGCGTCCTCGGATATCTCAAGACACAACTTCCACGCCGGGTATCCCAACTTCCGCAGACCCGGTCACGTGCCCTCCGCCACAATCACGTCTGGCCAGGGTCCCGACGTCGAACCTCACAGATCTCCCAGGAAGTTTCCCCGGCTCGAGTTGAACGACAACGATCAGTACATTGTCCCGGACAGGTGGCTGCCGACCAGACCGGAGGCGACGTGGTCCGAACAGGATCGCGCGCGGTCGGTGATCCACTTCGCCGGCCAGGACGGCGGTGAGAAGAGATACGCGATGAACTCGCAGACAAGTGCAGTGCCTCCGTGCCTTCCCTCAGCGGTGTCACAGTACAACTGGAAGCCGACAGTGTTCCAGTACCGTGGCGACGCTCACACGACCGACGTCGAGTTCGTGGCAACGTCCGCCAAGATGGTGCGCAACAACTGGAGGTCGTCGGTGATTCGGTACCCTCCCAACGCCCACGTGAGGTCGTCGCGTGACTTGTGGCGGGAGACGGTGATCCAGTGTCCGCAGAATGCCTCGGACAAGCCCCCCGACGCGCACTCCAACTTCACGCCGGAGTCCTGGCGGCAGTCGGTGATCCATTGCGCGGAGCAGAATAGTTCGCGGCCGCCCAACGCCCACGCTATCGGCGAGCAGAGTGTCGCGAAGCTCGGCGAGGACCGCGAACAAGCTAACCATAGAGTACAGGTGAGCACAGTTGGCCTTATTCATTACACAGCATTTCATCTCTTGACAGAAAGATGTCAAAATTCGAAATAATTAGGTTCATCTCTCGTTAATCTTCGTCATTTTAAAACTAAATGTCAATTCTCGTTTCAGGATATTAAGTTCACTTAGCGTAAGAAATTTCACATTTGTTCCAATATTTTGCGGCAATGTTTATCTACTAACTAAACGTAAGGTTTCACCGATCAACATTCAGTATTGCATGTTTGGTAAGGCTTTAAGTCCATTCTGTAATCTATTGACGTATTAAACAATTTTGAGAGTAGACCTATTACTTCTCAGAAAAAGTAAAAAATATCAGTTAGGTGTATGCTTCTTTTCAAAATTACTTCATTTAATTCCAAGTTTAGTTTAGAGGTCACAGCAAACAAAAATAAAACGATCGGCCATCTCTCTTCAGGTGTTCGACTTGTCGACAAGGAAGGTCGCCGCGATCCATGGGTCAAATCATCAGTACCACGGCGGTCCCCTCGTGGTCGACGAGACGGAGCCCGTCAACCCCACGACCCTCCAATCTTCATCGTCGTCCAACGTCAACCAGAACTCGTTCCCTCAGCCTGAAACTCTACCCTCGATTCAGTCGTCATTCCCTCAACATGGATTCCAAGAGCCATACCCATTCACCCAATTCGGCGTGCAGCAGCCTCAAGCACAGACCTCTTTTACCGGTTTTCAAAGTGAGGAACCTCTCTCGTATAGCGAACTCTTGTTACCTCAACACCTCTCATTCCCCGAGACAGTTCCGCAACCTCAACTTGCATTCCCTCAACCCGCGTTTCAAATGGATCCTCCTCAATTGCACGATCTTCAAACACCACAGCCTCTCTGTTATGACCCTGAGCCTTCTCATCCCTCCTACGTCCTCGGCAATCCTCTCCTGCCATGCTCGCACACCGCTCAGCTGCAACAAGTGGCCGTGCTGGTATCGTCGAGCGCCGCGACCCCGACGCCATCTGTCGAGACGCCGTTCAACTCGCGCGAGAGCGTCGGTGACTCGTCGATCAAGTCCCGTATCGCGAAGACTTTCGTAGCGTTCGCTTATCGCACACCCATGGCCACGGCAAGGTAACACTTGATACAATGTAGCTCGACATAATGCTTGGAATTGTTTACTATCACTGTTTCCCTGCATAATAAAATAATTTTAATTTTGGAGACAGTTTGGTAGCGTCGTCCTGGGAAGCAGTTTATAAATGTTTTGTGCTTATTAGTTACCTCAATTTGAACTCAACTTTTAAGAAGAAGGTTTTACAAAAGTGCTATTATACAGACCGTAAATTTAAACAATCTTTATACATAGTCTAGATTTTATTACCTTAAATCAAAAAGTACGTATATATATATATATCAATATAAATCGTATCAAATAGTATATTTAATCAATTAAAAGTGATTGTTAAAAGTGATATGAAATTTGAGTTGCAGCATATACCCGAGTGCCCAGCAGTTCTCTGAAGGGACCGAAAGCTGCCCTGAAGAGGGCGAAGCGCAGGACATCGACGTGGAGGTCGAGAAGCTGGACGTGGAGGTGGACGTCATGCAGGACGCCTACTGGCCTCACGTGCAGGACGACCTGCCGCCTATCTTGCCCGAGTTCCGAGGCCACAACAATCAGATCTCCTACCCGATGATCTACAGATACTTGGCCAACACTGAGAACCAGGTAACCCCCCCCCCCCACCCTCCCTCCCCCTCGACCATCTTGTCCCGTCTCTTGGAGGTTACACAGTGTCATTTGTCAGTCATGTAGTTAGCGCAAATTTGCTTTATCTATAACAATTCTGTACAAACATGAGAAAATTTTACTTTTGAAATGTAATAAAATGCATTTGAAGTTTATTTTAACCCCAAGACGAGTGCTTTTATGTTAATTTTCCTCACAATTTTGATGATTTCAAACATAATTTGAAATTTTTTCGTTTGTTTACCTACCAGCTAAAATAGAGGCTGAAATACCAGTCAAAATGGTTCTGTGAAGTACCACTTACCAGATAACTTTCCAGAGTAAGCTGTATAGGATCTTCAAATATTTACAAAAGCACCATTAGTAAAAATAAGATCTACGAGTGCTAAAGTAGCAAGTTAATGTCTTCAAAAATGTTATTATTTATATTCTTCAGATAATGCAAACTGGTGCAATGCAACACGATCACAGCCTGCCTCGAATGAACAACCCGTCATGTCCTCAAGAGCTGCAACAGCCCGCTCAAGATCAACTGTCGCTGTTCCAACAGCAACCGATCTACCACGAGCTCCAGTCTCAAAGCCATCAGTTTCAAGGTCAACTTCTCCCAGACGCTCAACAATACTCAGCACAATACCAGCCACAGGGTGCACAATACCTAGAGCTTCAGTCTATGAAACAACAATACCAGGAACAGTCTCAACTGCAGATGCAACAGCAGTACAATGCTGAATATCAACTGCAACAGCAACAGCAACAGCCTGACCTCGGCAAGGACGTGCCTCACATTGATGACGCCATGTTGACAATCTTCTACGAACAACAGCAACAGCATCAACAGCAACAGCATCAGCAGCAACAGCACCATCAACAACAACCGATACGGGTGAGGCAACACTTAATATAATGTATTTTAATCAATATAAAATTAATTAAAATCGTGTTGGGAAAGGAGCATGAGTACAGGGTACTATAATGAATGTCCAGTAATAGAATCGAATGCTGAACTCTGTACTGTTCTCACCAAAAACTTTACCTTAGGTCGGAATGCAAAAATATGCTTATTGGAAGATTCCACTTCGTTAGTGGATACGTTTCATTTCGTGTCCATACGTGAGAGGTTTGTTGAATGGTTGGTTTAGTTTCTTGATGAATTAGCACTAATTATTGAAAAGAATAGTTGTGAAAAAGCTAAAAAAATCTCTGACTTGTATAAATGGTTAATTCGCCCACTTATTCACTGAAATAACTCGATTTCAAGTTTCACTATCCGTAAAGCCAACGATCGTATTTCAAATTGTTTTACACATCACTCACTCAACATTTATCCACATTTAAATTTCTCATTAGAATTTCATTTTGAACCAATTTTGGCAAAAATTCAGATAAAATGTCAGTCGGAAACACTAACTTTGACAGAATTCTTTGTTTACATCGTGGGCACCATCTTGCACGGCCACTATGATGCTATGTTCGGCCATGTTGCTGCATCAGCTGCATAGTCAGTAGAGGATACAGTACAGAAGGCGGTGATATTCAGGACACCCGAGGGTCAATGCACAGATCTGTCGATCGGTATACCGGTGAACACCCGTTCGAATTTGCTTATGATTAATTTAGCAATGACGATCGGGAATATTGATACTATACATTCTAAAAACATTATCTTTTGAGCGGAAATTTTAAAATATAGAACGTTATGGAGGTTTATTTACTATTGAGAAGATTGAATTCTTTTTCGATACTAGAATTCTAGATTCTCAATAAAGTATTGTACTTCTGACCAGATTTAAGCGAAATTTAGTGTAACATTGCATCACATGTAATATTTTTAAACAATTTTGCGAAATATTGTAAGGTTTTGATTTTGAGTGATATTTTTTGACATTTTATTTTCAAATGACAACTCTCCCCAAATGTTAGTCTGTATACGTGACAATCGTAGGTAATTAGACACACAATTGTATTTTATTCCTCCCTAAGGGAAATGAAGAGGTCAAACAGAAGATGGTGAATTTAACAGCGTTGTTAGTGGATAAGTTGTGCTATCTTCCTGTCTAGAGCACTAACTTGCAGAGCCAGTGCCGCTACTACGACAACGGCTGCAAGGCGTCTCTGCGTCCCTCGCAATACGGACGCCACGTGCGACAGTGCGAGTGTTGTTAGTGGATAAGTTGTGCTATCTTCCTGTCTAGAGCACTAACTTGCAGAGCCAGTGCCGCTACTACGACAACGGCTGCAAGGCGTCTCTGCATCCCTCGCAATACGGACGCCACGTGCGACAGTGCGAGTGTTGTTAGTGGATAAGTTGTGCTATCTTCCTGTCTAGAGCACTAACTTGCAGAGCCAGTGCCGCTACTACGACAACGGCTGCAAGGCGTCTCTGCGTCCCTCGCAATACGGACGCCACGTGCGACAGTGCGAGTGTTGTTAGTGGATAAGTTGTGCTATCTTCCTGTCTAGAGCACTAACTTGCAGAGCCAGTGCCGCTACTACGACAACGGCTGCAAGGCGTCTCTGCGTCCCTCGCAATACGGGCGCCACGTGCGACAGTGCGAGTGTTGTTAGTGGATAAGTTGTGCTATCTTCCTGTCTAGAGCACTAACTTGCAGAGCCAGTGCCGCTACTACGACAACGGCTGCAAGGCATCTCTGCGTCCCTCGCAATACGGACGCCACGTGCGACAGTGCGAGTGTTGTTAGTGGATAAGTTGTGCTATCTTCCTGTCTAGAGCACTAACTTGCAGAGCCAGTGCCGCTACTACGACAACGGCTGCAAGGCGTCTCTGCGTCCCTCGCAATACGGACGCCACGTGCGACAGTGCGAGTGTTGTTAGTGGATAAGTTGTGCTATCTTTCTGTCTAGAGCACTAACTTGCAGAGCCAGTGCCGCTACTACGACAACGGCTGCAAGGCGTCTCTGCGTCCCTCGCAATACGGACGCCACGTGCGACAGTGCGAGTGTTGTTAGTGGATAAGTTGTGCTATCTTCCTGTCTAGAGCACTAACTTGCAGAGCCAGTGCCGCTACTACGACAACGGCTGCAAGGCGTCTCTGCGTCCCTCGCAATACGGGCGCCACGTGCGACAGTGCGAGTGTTGTTAGTGGATAAGTTGTGCTATCTTCCTGTCTAGAGCACTAACTTGCAGAGCCAGTGCCGCTACTACGACAACGGCTGCAAGGCGTCTCTGCGTCCCTCGCAATACGCACGCCACGTGCGACAGTGCGAGTGTTGTTAGTGGATAAGTTGTGCTATCTTCCTGTCTAGAGCACTAACTTGCAGAGCCAGTGCCGCTACTACGACAACGGCTGCAAGGCATCTCTGCGCCCCTCGCAATACGGGCGCCACGTGCGACAGTGCGAGTATCAGACGCTGCGGTGTCCGATGGACGCCTGCCACTGGGGAGGGCGATTGCGCAGTCTTGGCAGACATGTCAACGAGGTAGGGCCGACGTACGTTCATTTCTACACCGTTTAATAGAGCAGTCTCTCCTTTGCAGTCCTGCTTGTAAGTTCATTCTGGACTTTCACTTCATGCTCTCTTCACAGAGATTAGCATCTCAAATAAACTGATGGAAAGAGATTAAACTCTGTTGATTATATTTCTTACCTAATCTTTGGTAGTTTGGTGGAATGCACCAACCATAAAAAAGTTGGATTAAAAATGCACAGAATTACTGGACTTTTCAAAACTTTTCTAATCAAAAGTGTTAATTCTAAGTGAGTCTACTTAAAAGCAAAACTGCTGGACCCTTCAAAAAGGAATTTTGAAAGCTAAGAAAAACCATATCTGTACCTCAGAGTAGAAGGGTGGATGTCTATTTAAATGATTCTTGAGGTGAGTTCATATCTAAGCCTGTTATACTGCCTTCATACTTTTAATGGTTACATGACTTAATGTGTAAGAGAGTCCTTCAATATAACAGTAATTGTTGACATAAGTCAAATGTCAATTGATAGAGGCTGGTTACATCTTCGAAAAGTATGTAACGTAATATCCAGCATATAGACTTCCGCTATACTACCTCTGAGGTACTGAAATGGAACCCATTTATATAGATTCTGCTTTGCTCTTTCCGTAGATTGCAGGTAATAAAAAAAATATCGTGTGCAAAATAAATGCTGTGCCAATTATAATCACAACTTTAGTATAACAAAAAAAACTATAATTACATTTAAAAAAGGAATGCCGCACGGCGAGAGGGTATTGACATTGAAAAACTGTCTATCACTCCACGGGTTTCAGGCACACTGTGATGAGATCAACACAGGCTCCTCACGCAGCTTCACATTCACGCTGCACAAGCTGCGTGCAGCGCAGCAGCTGCACTTCGCCCAGCAGACTCGACGCAGACTGTTCATACTGTCAGTCACTTGCCGCGGCTCTCAGCTGTGCTCAGCAATACAGGTGAGTCTCCCAGCAGACTCGACGCAGACTGTTCACACTGTCAGTCACTTGCCGCGGCTCTCAACTGTGCTCAGCAATACAGGTGAGTCTCCCAGCAGACTCGACGCAGACTGTTCACACTGTCAGTCACTTGCCGCGGCTCTCAGCTGTGCTCAGCAATACAGGTGAGTCTCCCAGCAGACTCGACGCAGACTGTTCACACTGTCAGTCACTTGCCGCGGCTCTCAGCTGTGCTCAGCAATACAGGTGAGTCTCCCAGCAGACTCGACGCAGACTGTTCACACTGTCAGCCACTTGCCGCGGCTCTCAGCTGTGCTCAGCAATACAGGTGAGTCTCCCAGCAGACTCGACGCAGACTGTTCACACTGTCAGTCACTTGCCGCGGCTCTCAGCTGTGCTCAGCAATACAGGTGAGTCTCCCAGCAGACTCGACGCAGACTGTTCACACTGTCAGTCACTTGCCGCGGCTCTCAGCTGTGCTCAGCAATACAGGTGAGTCTCCCAGCAGACTCGACGCAGACTGTTCACACTGTCAGTCACTTGCCGCGGCTCTCAGCTGTGCTCAGCAATACAGGTGAGTCTCCCAGCAAACTCGACACAGACTGTTCACACTGTCAGCCACTTGCCGCGGCTCTCAGCTGTGCTCAGCAATACAGGTGAGTCTCCCAGCAGACTCGACGCAGACTGTTCACACTGTCAGCCACTTGCCGCGGCTCTCAGCTGTGCTCAGCAATACAGGTGAGTCTCCCAGCAGACTCGACGCAGACTGTTCACACTGTCAGTCACTTGCCGCGGCTCTCAGCTGTGCTCAGCAATACAGGTGAGTCTCCCAGCAGACTCGACGCAGACTGTTCACACTGTCAGTCACTTGCCGCGGCTCTCAGCTGTGCTCAGCAATACAGGTGAGTCTCCCAGCAGACTCGACGCAGACTGTTCACACTGTCAGTCACTTGCCGCGGCTCTCAGCTGTGCTCAGCAATACAGGTGAGTCTCCCAGCAGACTCAGACTGTTCACACTGTCAGTCACTTGCCGCGGTCTCAGCTGTGCTCAGCAATACAGGTGAGTCTCCCAGCAGACTCGACGCAGACTGTTCACACTGTCAGTCACTTGCCGCGGTCTCAGCTGTGCTCAGCAATACAGGTGAGTCTCCCAGCAGACTCGACGCAGACTGTTCATACTGTCAGTCACTTGCCGCGGCTCTCAGCTGTGCTCAGCAATACAGGTGAGTCTCCCAGCAGACTCGACGCAGACTGTTCACACTGTCAGTCACTTGCCGCGGCTCTCAGCTGTGCTCAGCAATACAGGTGAGTCTCCCAGCAGACTCGACGCAGACTGTTCACACTGTCAGTCACTTGCCGCGGCTCTCAGCTGTGCTCAGCAATACAGGTGAGTCTCCCAGCAGACTCGACGCAGACTGTTCACACTGTCAGTCACTTGCCGCGGCTCTCAGCTGTGCTCAGCAATACAGGTGAGTCTCCCAGCAGACTCGACGCAGACTGTTCATACTGTCAGTCACTTGCCGCGGCTCTCAGCTGTGCTCAGCAATACAGGTGAGTCTCCCAGCAGACTCGACGCAGACTGTTCATACTGTCAGTCACTTGCCGCGGCTCTCAGCTGTGCTCAGCAATACAGGTGAGCGGTCTCATTCCAAGTCACAGTCACTCGTCAGTGACATCTTGTTCGACAACATATTGTCATGCCATGGCTTTGCGGGATGATTTTTTTTTTAAATCTATTTTTATTAAGTTGTCCATCTGACGACATATTTTCACGTCTTTAAGGTGCAGCAAGTCTGAGCCCCTTTTTTGGATACGATTGATGACGAAGTGTATGGACGTTATGAATTCAAATTTGCATCATAGGTGAAAGACAATATCAGGGAAGTGTTACTCGGTACATTTTTAAAACAATTTCCTGGCATTTCAATGTTATTCTTGTGTCCGTTGGAATATTTCACGTGAAAATATACGTGAAGGAACAGTTACAGAATGTAGGGATCCGGGGCAGAACGGTTTTGACATAACCCTCTAAATATGCAATGCATTTTTTTTTCTTCAATGAGACAGGACTTCGGTAATGACGTACGATTTTCATTGGGAACTTCATTATGAGTCAAGTGTAGTCTCTAGGTCATATTCTCTTGTTCTTGTCGTCGCAGGAGGTTGTGAGAACCAGCCGCCGCACCGACGTCCACGAGCACGACGACGCCCCCGCCGACGCCTCGCTGGAGATGGTGGGCCAAGACGGACGCCCACACTCCTGGCACGGACGTCCTCGTCCAGTGCAGGAGACGGAGGCGTCGTTGTTCGCCGCGCGACGCTGTCTCGTCGTCACCCTCGACGAGCTCGGCGTCTACGCAGGGGCGAGTCTCACCCTCCACTCTGTAGTCGGCGTTTAGACCACAGGCGGGGGCGGACATTTTTATAGCCGTTGCTTTTCCAAACGGGATTATCTAAAACCGTGAACTCCAATCAGTCCGAGTCTTCTTCAATAACTAATTTTAAAAATGGCGTTTAACACTTCGTCAGGGCAATTAATTACATAAAACGTAACATGGAATCAAATCTATGAAATGCCAAATTAAATCCCATTCTTGGCAGTATTGTTCTTAATTCGAATCTCATTTGTCATATTTTGTCATCAATTTTATATCGAATAGCAGCAAGTAGAATTGATTATCACTTTGAGGTGTTGTAAAAACGCTGTCATTCTTCAGTCGTGATTTTCTAAAATCCAATTTTGTCATTGCAAATTTATTTTCTTCAGAACAAAGCAACATTCTGATTGAAATTCTGATGCTTTGCCATTGTTCTGAAAGTAACGAGTTTACTATTTTTACCCCCGTTATTGGAAATATGGCCAAGACCAATGGAAGCAAAAGGCATTATGTTACACTAATGTCATATTGGATCTCTTTACTTGTTATTGATTATTCAATGAGCAGTGTTTCCTAATCTGAGTAAATCGGGTTAGGAAAACCTTCTTTTTAGTACAAACATTTAAATATAGGAATGTTTATTATCATTTAGTAGGCTGGTTCTACTATATAGGGACATAGCATAGGACTCTATGGATAGTCAAGAAATTTGTCAGTTCATTAGAAATATACTTTGTAACGGAAAGATCTACGAACCTTGCAGTGAAATGAATCACAATCGATTAATATTTCATTGACATGTGGCTTTGACGTTTTTGAATACAATGGAGTAATTGCGTTTCAATTAAGAAACAAATTATACTTAATTTATAATTAATTAAAAAGTGACTACATATCAGTTAAGCGACTTACATAAATTATAAATCTAAATATAATTTAGAGCATTTATTTTGAAAATGTTTCGTCCAAGCAAATTATTTTTCAACATTTTGTAAGACTCTTTGATAAAAAAGCAAATAAAAGAAAATGCAATCGATCTTTTCATATCAGTATGTCAACTGGCACCTATTACCCCGAAACAACATCCTGCCTTCATTGTCACCCCCCCCCCCCCCCTTCTCCCACCTTCACAATGACGTCATGGCCTCAAAAGTAATTACTTTAGGTAGTAGGCACTGAAGAATGTATAATCCTCAACCTGGCACCTCCACCAACTATCCAAGCAGCTCGGGGAGAACGATTTCAATGCATAGGCAAAATATCAATTTCTTTTGGAACGCACGTGCACTGAATATAGAGGATATGGTGCAAGGAGGGTTGAATAACTTCTATTCAATCCACCAGTTATGCGATTAGAATAGCCAAATATGTATCCAAAGTGCTTGTGCAAATACTTGTAACTAATTAACGTTGTCTCTCCTAAGAAAAGTAAGAGTTGATCAAACAGTCTTCCCCCCAACGGCTGCCACCTTATCGCGGTGGTGGGGTTTGTGTTGGCCAATGATCCATTGCAGCTACGCCGGCGAGCATATGCTTATGTGTTAGGGTTACCCATGCCGGACAGATCAGTGGTGAGGCCCAGACCAAGAGCAGCCAGGGTCGGCCTAACCATGCCCTCCCTTGAATTTGCGGTCCCCTCGGGCCGGCCTCTCCCCTCGAGATGGTGATCCCCCTGAAATCGGGTTCCACCGGCCCGAATCCTCACTCCCCCCGGTCCGTCCCCATTCCGGCCTGGCCTTCCCACCAGTGCTGGACTCCCCCGGATCGGGCCCGTTAGGTCGACCCCCTCCCCTTGCCCTCCAATTATGATCAACAAAGTTAAATATAACAATTAATGTGCGCAATATAACCTCGTCGTTGACGCGCCATTAAACCAAACTAATCTAATCTAATCAAACAGTCTTGAGAGTATAAGACCGTGACATATTGGTCTCGATCTATGTTTTATCTTTATCCGTCATGAGCGAGTATTCCGATGCTATTAGTGCTCTCTGTAAGACGACCACCTCCATCGCTAGCTGCTCGCGAGTGTTGAGCCGAGCTGAGAGTGTTGCAAACTCATGCACATGCAGTCTGTATTGATCTCAAGCCACTGCATGGTGTTGCCATCTACACGACGACGCTCCGAACTGTTGCATTCTGCATGTAACTAGTGCTGCCACAACAGAAAAATTACGAACTTGGTTGGAATAAACGGGAAAAGCTCGAAATTTTGTAAGCATGCTTTAGATTGGTGTGATTTTACTGACTCATGTTGCAATATTTGCAAGTAGCGTACTCTTTTGTAGGGAAATTTCTTTCTCCCCGTATTTTAAAACTTCAAATTTTAAACTATTTTATTCAATAATTAGATAGGTAGAAATGTTATGAATAAGACAATATGTTAGGATTTTATTATAATTAATTCTACATAAATAAGAGCCATCTTATGAGAAACGGGTACTAATTTATGTTGTAAAACTCCACTTGTAAACATGAAGGGATGATCATTTATACTTCTAACAAAATTCTGTTAAACGTAGAATTAGCAAATCAACGAAATTAATCTCTTTTTGTAGATAATATTCCTCCTCTGGTGGTACAGATAGTAATATGCGCAACGACAAATCATTTTCTTCGCTCTCTAAATTTCCCAACGTTGTTTTGCTTCATCTAAATGAAATGTCGTCTACAATCCTACATCATCTGATAAACAACTCCAAAGTAACAGATTTTCCCTGTGGGCTGTTTAGGACGTCGACTCTCATCAACAAGCACCCTGTCTGAATCATTAATCCCAATATCAGATGTCTTGTATCGAGATGTAAAGAGTGAAGAGAAGAGCGGTAAAAAGACACATGGAGCAGATCCTAACTAATAGAACACAAAACACAGTCATTAATCATTCTCCTCATCAATCCT